>JABFIG010000003.1:0-336854 GCA_017139545.1 Ambrosiella cleistominuta | reverse complement strand
TGATGTATTTTTTTTTTTTTTTTTTTTTTTTTTGCTAACTTGAAATCCTAGGCCGTCATTGAAAACTTGAATCTGTTTTGTACGGATCCTGAGACTGGTGCGCTGTCAGTGGCGGGGTATGGGGATGATAGTTTGGCTATGCAGTGGTCTGGGGTACAACAGCACGGGGCGACACAGACGATATAGAATTGGGTAGGCAGCGTGAGAGTTTGTTTTTATTTGTCTATATATAGATGGTTACGAGGTTATGATCTGATTGATTAGATGTATACGTTGGATGCTTATAGATGCTTATAGATTGAGATTCGAAATGTCTGGTTTATGGTGAAGGTATATGTCTAAGTAGTGGCGGTGGTGACAGGCGGTGAAGGATCATGCGGAAAGGTGTGAGGGGAGGTGGAGTTCTTTGTGAATTATGCATTGAAGGCAATAAATCGAGACAATAATTGACTTGATGGATCATTGGTATTTATGGACATACATCATTACGTCACGATACTTTTATTGGTCACTGGGCATATTTTATTGCGTGTGTGTGTATTAATGTAAACGATAGAATGCTAGGAAATAATCATAACGGGTCGTGAGATTTACAGACAATAGATAGACAGAAACAGGAAACAGAAAACAAAGACAAACAAATCCAACGATATTTTTCTAACAGAGGTATCCATTCGACAAATCCGACAAGACAAAATTAAAAAAAAATGACAAAAAAGGAAAAGAAAAATTGTACAAGTCACCCCCTGATATGGCGTCTCGGAGAACAACTTTGAACGCCCAGACACCAAGATAATAAACCGACAGAAATAAAACTGCCCACGTCAATAAGAAATGAACTATCAATAAGAGACAACCGAAATTGCCCCATCAGACGAAGAGAAACAGAAACACCCGGTGACTGGAAATACACCTCAACAACCTCATTTCTACATGCTAGCTTGCGAGTCATCGGGCATCTGACTATGCACACTGACACCCCCTGCATCACTGCTTTGCGTCGACAACTTTCTCGTCCCCGAATTGGCCAGGATGACTTGCGCCGGGTAAACAACGATTTCGTCATCGCCTTCTCCAGCATCATTAGCCTTCTTGACGACAAGTGGGAACAAGATCATGCGCACTGTGGCCCCACGGGCTTCAAGCTCCTGCGGGGTCTCAGTGAGACGCGAGGCAGAGGCACCAGTAACATGCATAGTAGCAGCACGGAAGGGGACAGGCTCCATAAGGTCTCCGTTGGTATCGTACTCCGGCTGTGGCGGAGGAAGGATCTTGTACTCCGCCTTCTGCTTGCGCATCTCAATCGACAAGTCAACCGCCTCGTGGAGGACACGGCGAAGTTGGCTCTGGACTTGCTGCTGCAAGTGCTGCGGGGGAGGCAAAAGGGTGGAGAGGGTGACCAGGATGGCTTGGACGACAGCCTCAGTGTCCTGGTGACGCTGCTTGCGGAAATTATCGCGCTTGGAAAGAAGTGTAAGGGTAATGGCGCGCCATTGCCGGACAGCGGCGGGCGGACCGATATCGTAGAGATGCTTTTCGAGCTGCTTGAGTTTACCACGCTGTTCACGGTCCATGCCGAAGAGGAAACGAGTAAAGACAAACTCCCAAATCATGTTCATGGTGACGGACATAAAGACATCACGGCGCTTAACACGATCGCGCAAGTAGTGGTCAACATTGGTACCGTCAAGAACAGCATTGTCGAGACGATCGAGAATCTTTTCGTCCTGGATGTGCAGAGTCGGGACGCACGTCTTCATGTCGGAGAACTTAGAGAAGCGGAGGATCCACTGAGAGACGTGCTGGAAAAGCACATTGCAACGGTTGTCAAAGTAATCTTCATCGCGAATAGTCAGATAGGTTTCGGGGGCCCCGGCATTAGCGAGGATTTGCGCCTGCAACTCGCGGATACGGTTCCGCGAGTCCTCAAGCTGCTGACGAAGCGAGTTGATCTCGGCATCCCGCTCGGCAATCGCCTTGTCAACATCCTCGTGAATGGCTCTGGTGTGGGCGAGCTCTTCCTCATTTTGGGCATTTTGGGAAGAAAGCGACCGGTTGGTCTCCTTCAGACCTTTGTTGACTTCATGCAGACGGGCAAGCTCCTTGCGGACTTGCAAAAGGTTGGTCTTGAGATTGTCGACTTCATGATTGCGCTCAGTGAGCATAGAGGCGGCCTGGCGGGCGATGCCAACCTCAAAGTTTTCGCGCTCTTCGCGGAGGTGCTGGTTCTCGAGAAGCAGTTGGTCGACCTTGTTGGTAAGCTCGAGGACCTGCATAGAACGACGGCGCATGGAGGTGCGGGCGCCGGCGGGAGAGGCGGTTCCCATGGCGTCCTGGTAACGGTGGCTAGTGGTTAGCATCATGGTGGACATTATTGTGTCGGGTAGATAATGATAGATAATAATGATAATGGGGCGACTGAAGAGGCCGAGCGATTAGCGCAAAGGCTAACGGTCGGTCGGAACAATGGGAGAGCTATTGCTATTGACTGAGAACGGCAGACAATAGAGCGACAGGAATGGAAAAGAAAAAACGAAACCTCAATTTGTCTGTCGTCAAATCCTCGCAGAAAAAATACAAGGAAAGAACAAGACAAATCGACAAATCCAATGCCACCAAGAACTAAATAAAGTGCAACTGCTCCTTGTGTCGAAAGTCTGGTTTGGGAGGGGGAAAACGCGACCAGGAAGAAACGCAAGTACCAGCAGCCCAGCAGGTGAAGAAAAAGCCAGAAAAAGGAAGAAAGGGTGGTGGGCTCGAATTCGAGGTGGCTGGGCGAGAGGAAAAGGAAAAAAAAAATAACGAGTTAAATAGGAAAAAGACCTTGTCTTTTCCAGCGGTGTCTTCTTTTTAATATTGCACCTAGACTTTTCCTCGGACGCAGACACTTATGACTAGCCAAGACCATGCCACGGAAGACCGGGGTCCCTTGCTGCGTCAAGTGACTAAAAGAGAAAGAACACTGGATACGTAGAAGGGAACATGATTCTGAGCCATTCTCTAAGTCTGTAGCAACGCATGTGTTGCTGCATGCACTGCCCGCTTAATACAGCAAGCCCACGGGCAAAAAAAAAATGGCATTAAATGCATCAAATAATACCAGTATATCGTGGCGGACCTGCAACTTTACAGGTCGCTAATGCACCTTCGGTAGCGCACCCTCTCTACTCTAGCTACGCGGAAATCACATCAAAAGGTGTAGCTGGTAGAACTCGAGAAAGAACCCTAGCCGCCAGCGGATGCAATGCAGTAAAATGGGGTTGGAAAACAGGGATTAGTAACTGTAATTTAGCGCAACTTACATATTCGACAGGACCCTCTTGAACGGGAGCGGCCTCTTCAGAACGCTTGCGACTAGAGTTGGCAAAGGTCGTTCCAGTATCGACCATATCAATAGGATCGCCAAGAGATTTGCGGTTATCGTCGCCGAATTCCTGGTTAAGGTTTGTCATAGATGCCGTGCCGCCAATCTTGCCGGGCAGACGACGAATCGTCCGGGTCAAGAGAAGATTGGGGAATTCATCCGTCGTAGGCGTAGACGAACGAGGTTGTCCAATGTTGGACGAGGAAACACGGCGTTGCACGGGCTTGCCAGTGTTGCTTGATAATTCTGGAAGCAGGACTCCACCGACGGGCAAAGTGTTGGAACGGTGCAGTCCGAAGCTATCCGAGACGCTCCGGTTCCCGGAGGGAGCAGCGACAAGTTCCTCAGCAGAAGCACGGAACATGGACTTCCTGCTCCGAACACTTCCCGCAGGTGAAGCGGGACGCTGGTAGTCAAGAATCCGGTTGACATTCTTGTTAGAAAGCGGCAATTCACGACCCTTGACAGGCTCAGGCTTGGTTGCCTCTGGCGACGGCTCCAGAATCTTAGTCTTGGAATTCGTCGGGACAGGCGACTGCGTGAACAGGCTATCATGGTACTGCATCGGGTGCAGGGGCTTCACAGGGTCAGCATTGTCGGGCGAGACTTTGCGGAACATGTGGGTCCGGCGGGGGGTAAGCTTCTCAGGACTATCCCGGGTGAGGCTGATGCCGCTGTGACGGCGTGGGGAGTCATCGCCAAGCTTGGGTGTAGATGACCGGCCACGGTCAACGGGAGTGGTGGATCGCGGCATGGTGGTAAGGGAGCGGGTGCGGGCGCTGAAAGAAACGGCGGGACCTAGGGGGGCGGGTTGAGGTTCATCGCCGACTTCAGGGACACGGGGGAGAGTTCCGGCCTTGCGAGACGGAGATATCCTCGTAGAAACAGAGGAATCAGCATCAGAGTCAATGTTGTCATCACCAGAACTGATGTCTTTCATGTCAATCATGCTGCGGACCGTCTTGATCTTGTTGCCCTGGTCGTACATTATGGTGCCGATAGAAGTTTTGGCACGGCGGGGACGAGAAAAAACGGGAGAAGGCGAAGCTTCACGGCTCTGGTTAGAGCCGATAGAGGCATCATCAAGTACAACAGGACTCTGGGCTCTCTTGATGACATCGTTGTGGCGGCCCTCAGCCCTAAGACGAGCAATCAAGTCATTGATACAGCATTCTTCGAGCTCCTTCTTTCTCTTCAACTCTTCTTCAATACTCTTCTTCTTCAGCTCTAGCAGCTTCTCGATATCCTCCTCCTTTTCTTCCTGAATCTCGGGCTTGACATCATCAGCTAGTTTCTCATCTACGATAACTTCATTCGACAACAGGGACCGCGAGCTCGTCTTTCTAACCATAGCGACCGCTTTGGTCTGACCTCCGAACGCATCTGCAATCCGGGAGACACCACCACTGAGGGTCTCTCCTATTTGAGCAATCTCATTGGCACGGTATATGGACGACTGCCGCTTGTTAGTGATCTTACCAGCCTGGGCAATCTCCTGACTGCGCGATGAGATGGTACTGCCGGTGCGACGGAGGCCAAGCAGGCCATTTTGTGTGTCCCGCGCCGAACTTATCTCACGGGGCTTGCCCAGAGGCTCGCCACCAGGATTACGGAGATCGTGGAGGTACATCTGCGGGCGGGAAGCAGCCCGGGTAAGGGTAGGGAAAGGGGTACGGGCAGGAGTCTCGGGAGCCCATTGAGCACGCTTTTTGGCGGAGGATTCTCCAAAAGACTGCTTCTGCCACCACTTCTTCTCGTTGTCATCGTAGGCGGCAATCGAAGCAACAGAGCCGACGTCAGACATCTCGGCAATTGACTTAGCATGCTTGAGACGATCATTGTTGGGAGCGTATTCGGCCATTGTTTCTTCGTAGGTATTATACTCGGGCATCACAGACATGGCACCCTCATTAAGCCCATAATCGGAGAAGACAGACTCGGAGCTCTTGCCGTGGCCGCGAGGAGGCAGAGTCTTGTGGAAGTCGTCAGAAGGGAAATCCAACATGTTCATGGCCGAAACAGGAGCAGGAATCTCAAGAGCAGCGGACTCATTATCCTCGGAGATAGCTTCAGCCTGAATCATGAGACTGCGGCGGTTACGGGAACGTCTCTTATTGTTTTGCTTCGACAAACTAGAAGAGAAGTCGAGATCCTGATCTTCGTCATCCTCATTGATCGACGTAAAGGTCGGGAGCGTATTGGGAACAGCAGGTTGCTCCGGAAGGCCGGACGACCAGTCAGCACCAATTTCAGACATAGGAGCCAACTCGGAGATGGCATCGACCGGGGCAAGACGCTTCAGGTCAGGAGAGTTCGAGCGATCATGGGCAGAGTGTTTCTCGAGAGCTTCCAGGGTCAGACGAGGACCTTCCTCGGCGGCAAGGTCAAGATCAGTGTCAAGATTAACAGATTTGTGGTTATAGCGCTTCTTACGAGACAAGAAAGCGGTATCAGTGTCAATCGCAGTCTCAAGCTTTTCGGTTTTAACCTTAGACTTGGGCCCAGGAGTAGAAGCCTCCTTACTCGATGTCTCAGATACAGAGGGAACAGGAGGCAAAGCATGGAAAACAGGCTTAGGCTTAAGTTCAGGTTCGAAGGCCCCCGGAAGCTGAACCCTGGGCTCTTCCTCAGCAGGTTCATTAACACCAAGATTACTATCAAGTTCGTCCTCATCAGGGACATGGTACGACTCCTCACGGGGCTTGACAGGCTCCTTCTTCGTTAGGTTGTTGAAGCTCCAAATGGTGGAGAACCAGGTGTTGCGGGTGGAGCTGTGGGTAGGCGAGAGGGCTGTAATATTAGTGTCATGAGAAGCGTTTGGCCCATCATCGACCGAGTCAATTTTATCATCAATATCATCGACACCATCATCGGAGAAACCAGCTGTAATGATTGCCTTTGGCTTTTCAACAGTAGGAACAGGAATAACAGTCACCTCAGGCTCGGGAACAGTGATCTCCTTGGGGGCCTTGACGACAACTGGCCTAGGTGCAGGCTTGGACTCCGGGGCAACTGCTTCAGAAGTGGAATCTTCAGGCTTTTCAAGCTCTTCAATAACAACAGGTTCGATGGCAGACTCCGGTTGAGTTTTGACCTCGGGAACAAAAACTTCCACCTTCGAAGCAACATCAATCTTCTCAGCCTTGGGAACTTCCAAAACAACCAATTCTTGTTTGTTTTTCTTCTCCTCAGCAGGCTCCTCTACCTTGGGTACTTCCAACATCTTTCTGGCCACCGGCAATCCCAAACGACCACGAGAGTCCGTAGGCGACGTCACCACCTCAACAGCTAGGGTATTTTTCGACAAGTCCATTGACCGGTTTCTCGATCTCGATCTAGACCTCGAGCGGCGACGAGGGAACCATGAATTGTTGACGTACTCAGAAGGAGGAATCTTCTTTTTCTTCTCTTGGGTGTCAGGATCGGGTGTGTTGGCACAGGAAGTAGAAGGAGTTGGTTCTTTGACGACAAGGAAAGGAGCAGTCGGGAAGGCTTCAATAGCTTGAGACGTCTCGACGGGAGCCGCTTCCATTGGGGTAAATTCGGGTGTAGACCCAACGACAGCTTCAGGTTGAGTCACTGCCTGTTCAGCTACAGCGGGAGTCTCCTCAACTGGTCCGGTCACCTCCATCTCTCTCAGTCTACTAGGCAAGATCAACAACCGCTGAGCAGAGAAATGCTCCGTCATCGACGGGCCTCCGGAAAACGAAATGTCGTTGTTCCCGTCGAGGTCAAACGAGTCATCGAAATTGGGCTCATCCGCAAACAGCGTCGAGTCAGGTCCAAGACGAGGAGTCCGAATCAGATCCACAGACTCAGGGATGCCGAGAGAGAAGCTGGTGTTACCTTCAATGTTGTGGCTATCGGTGACTAGGGACGTTTCGGGGAGAGCAGAGGCGTCTTCGACGATGGTATCAATGGCGATAGGTTGGGTTGGCGAAGTAGCAGGCACAAGAGCGGTGGATGTAGTGGGTTCTTCAATCTCAGAAGTAGCAACGGGAACATCTTCGAAGATCTCTTTGACCTCAGTAGGCTCGACAATGTCTCTAACAATCTCCTGGACAATGAGCTGGGCTTCAGGCTCAGGGACAGCCTCAACACCAGTCTCAACGACATCCTCATTAGGCTTGACAGTCTCAGCCACTTCTTCAACGGCAGGCTCCGGAGCAATTTCAACAGACTTTTCCACCGCCTGCTCCAACACCTCAATCTTGGCAGGATCCACTGGCGACATCGGCGGCACCTCTTCGTTCGGAACCACCGTAACTTCCTCATCATTCTGGCTCTCAACCGAAGAAGCACCCGAATATCTACTATGATCTCTGCGGTTCTTGCTGTTCTTGCGCACAGGTCTCCAGTCATCATGGATTGTCTGCGGTAGTTCCTTGAGCGTGGTGGGTTCCGGAACTAACTCGGTCTTAGGAGCCTCGGGGACAAAAGTCAGAGCAGGCTCTTCAACCTGTGAGTCGATGGCATGCGGCTCCTCAATGGGTCCCGAGAGAGAGGTGGGCCAGACCATGGATCCGAAAAGGCCTTGGACGTCTTGAGACAAGGGGATAATTGACGTTTCAGCCTCGGGAATTTCGACTTCCTGGGAAACTGGCTCGGCCTCCAAAGTAGCCACAGGTTGAGGAGACTCTTTATGTTTGATAGAGTCAACGGGGTGAATAACAAACTCTTCAATGGTACCAAAGTCGGGGGTGACAGCACGTTCCTGAACCTCAGGCTCGTCAGCAGACACGGATTCGGTCTGTAGCGGAGCAAGATTTTCAGACACTTCAGGAACTTCAGATACAGCCTCAACCGGGACAGGAACTTCAGGCTCAATAAGAACCTCAGGTTGAGCAATACCTGCGCCGGTTTCAGCGAGTGTCTCAGGAACATACTGAGCGGACAGGCCTTCAGTAACAGGCTTAGGAGGCTCCTTGACATTGAATTGCTGAGGAATATCGGCAACAGGTTCCTTGGCTGTGGGCTGCTCAGTTATATCCTCAGTAACAGGCACCACAGTAACTTCCTCAGCGGGCCCAATCACCTCAGAGGCGTCAACAAAGTCACTCTCTTCAGTGGCCGATTCCTCTGGTGCTTCAGATTCCGTGACAGCCATAGCTTCAACCTCGTCGTGACTATCCTGCTCCGGCTCTCTGGGCTTAACAATCCCATCAAGCACAGCAGGTTCTTGAGACTCAATAACATCAATGGCATCTGGGTACTCGTCACCCTCAATAGGAACAACAACGGGTGGAAAGCCGCTGGCAATTTCCTTAGTAGGCTCAGTAGGCTCAGTCAGTTCAGGAACATCGATAGGCTCCACAGTCTCAACAGCAGCAGGAATTTCGGTAGCAGTCTCAACCACTGGCTCAGCCACCTCAGCAGCAACAGTTATCTCGGCTTCAGTGACCTCCCGAGCAATCTGCTCCGTAACCTCTGTTTCCGGAACCATCTCCAAAACAGGCTCCTGTGCCACCACAAACTCCAGTTCCTCCTTAGCATCCTCTTCCTTCTGCTTATTTTCCTCCTTTTCCTTTGCCTCCCCAACCCTCCTCAACGCTTCAAAAGCTTCTCTCGCAGCCTTCTTCCGCTGACTCCGCGACATCCCCACATACAGATCATCTTGCACCGACGATCCACTAGGGCTAGGCGATGGTGGGACAATTAGAGTTGTTGACGCGGGAGGGATGGCGGACTGACTTCCTGGTTGGGATTCAACGTTAGCGACAGGGTTAGCGGGAGGAATGGAAGGGCCAATAGAAGCATCGGCGGGGGCTTCCAGAGGGAGCGATTCATTGTCAATATCGCAATCACCAGTTGGTGATGGGGCAGTAGGAGCAGATTCAATATCAGCAGTTGACAGCTCAATCGTTATGGGCAGGGTTGCATCGGTGTTGATTGTGGGGGACAATTGCAACAGGAAGGAGCGGGAGGATTCAGTCGAATCGGGAATGGTGGTATCGGCAGCTACGACATCGGTCATGGCAGAATGTTTGGCAGTAACGTCAGGTTTGACCCCAGTTACGTAGGGAACCTGTTCAACAATGGAAGCCTTGTCGACATCAGCAGATTGGACTTCTGCAATGGGTTCGATGGGAGGGGCGTCCACAGTAGACTCATCGGTGACGATCGGAACATCGGCGGTGGCGACATCAGCGGAAGAGGAATCAATATTTTCGGGTTGTTCCGGTTCGCCGACAGGAGGCTCAGGAAGAGCAATTTCCTTAGCAATCTCCTCAGCGACAATAGCTGGTTTGACAGTAGCGACCAGGACCTCTTCAACCGGTACAACGGCATTTTCAACAACCTCCGGCGTCGAAGCCTGGGAAGACTCATCAATTTCATCGACGGCAGAAGTAGAATCTACCTCTACGATGTCATCATCCTCCTCATGCAACGGGACGCCAACAACCTGGTCGATCTCCTCAGCCCGCGAATCAATACCACGATCCTCCGTCACATCAACCACATCATCTGTTACACACAAGTTAGCACACATCTTCTCATACCTTCAACTCTTTTCATCCTCCACCGACACCCCCCTCTCCTTCACCATGCTCCTTGCCAGCTCACCTCGCATCTGCATCTGCATCCCACCCCTCACATGCCCCATGTCCCCAACTGCACCTTGACGTCAGCGGACATACTCATACCCAATATTCACCCATTTCCAACCTATAAAAACCCTCCATTCAGGGGTAACTCCACTACTTCACAACCCAAACTGCCCACCACAAAAACACTTACCATCCAAAAAGGTCCCGGAGATTACCAACTGAGTCTCGCCTGTCTCGGCAGCAGCTTCGTTCTCCTGCACTACCACGCCGCCTGCAGCCTCCACAGCTGACTCAGCAAGTGCCCCGTCGCTGTTGTCTGATGACTGGTCTGCTTGATCCAGAGACATCATGGAGGCATCGCGGGAAGTAGTGAGGGAAGCGGGGGAGGGGGGCAGAGGGGTGTCCATAGGTCCCGGGAGTCCGGTAGACACCACCTCCACCGCCGCTCCAGTAGGTTCTGAAGAAGAATCTTAAACGAATTGTATTAGTTGACGTGGTCTCATGCAATCATTTTTCAACATGTGCTAAAATGTTTCCTTTTTGAAATGTCGTTCCACCCAAAAACAAACAAATCATAAAATGCAAACCGTAATCCCAAACCCTCAAAACATAACTCATACAACATCAAAATCATCACGCAACCAGATGCCACCGCAACACAACAGCCGCAGACCCTCTCGTGTCACGTCACCTTAACAAGAAACAGTAACTCTCGAAAAAGGAAACAAAACGACCTCCGCATCACCTCGGAAATCGCCCGCCTATCGCCACAAAATCAGTAGCCGCGCTTATCCCGTTTGTCCTTAGTGGAATTGCTCAGATACAAGCCTCCTGTAACAGCAGAAAACGCTGCGTTCCACCGGCCATTACCCGGTTTCGCAGTCGATCCCGGCACCTTGGGCAGCATTGACACATGCTGTCCACTCCGTCTATTTGTACTGTTTCCTCCACTACTGGACCCCAACCCTTGACTCGCGCTCTGGCTATTACGCTGATTTTGTGTGCCCAACTTTTGACTTTGCACACTTTGGACATTTCGGTTCTCAACTTGCGCTTGAACCGGTGACGGACGACTGAATCCCGGGGCTAGCAAGCCACTCGATCCACGAGAGGTCCGCAGCTTCTGGGGTGGCATCGGCCTTCCATACATTATAGATCCACTCGTAGACAAATCATTAAACATACCCAATGCATCAGGCTCAGGACGCTCAGGGGCGCTCTGCGACCATTCGTCCCCAGTATCCAACGACGGCGTCTTCGCCATACTCTTCTTATCAGGTGTGAATGTGGGTTCTGCCAAGAGACCTCCATGGATAGCCGGCTCCGAAATCATAAAAGGGCCGACAAACTTTTCACTGGCGACCTGCATCGGATCCGGAGAATTGAAGGAAGGCTCCGGACCAGAATTGAGAGGATCCCCAGCCTCGACCTGAGGAGTAACAGGGCCTGTTCCCTTTCTGAGATCAAATGAGGGGGGAGCCGCAAGACCAGAAGTGAGACCGCCTTGAGGATTCTCCAAGATGAGCTTGTCAACAGGAGACAGCGAAGTAGCATCCTCAGTAACTTCAGGGGCTGGATCAAAGGTAAAGACGGGGATATCAGAAGCACGCTCGGTGACTTCAGGGACAGACTTCTCAGTCTTAACGTTAGTTACAATCGTCTCATGGATATTCGTAGGCGTCGTAAGTCCAAGGCCAGAAACATCATACGGTGACTCCTCTTTGGCACTCTCTGGGGCGTCAAGAGGAGGATGATCAAACGAGAAATTGGCCTCAAGGACAGGAGTGTCTCCACTCTTACGCCCAGGCTCAAAGGCGTTGACGAAGTTAACAAGCTTCAACGCCTTCTTCCAGCGGTTCTTCTTATTACCAGTATCAACTACAACATCCTGATTAATATCAGGAGTCTTGATTATCGAAGTGCCCTGGTTGGCAGCAGACTCTCCAACCACGGCGGGAGACTTTTCAACAGTAGGTTCGGTCAAGGCTGTAGACATTGTTAGATTGATAAGTGATGATAACAATACCATGGTGGACTTACCAGATTCTGGAACCTCAGCATCCTTAGGTACATCCTCAACTACGACCTTAGTAGTCGCATTCTGGGGTTGACTCTCGAAAGTCTCAATTTCCTTCTCTTTAGGCGAAGGCTTGGGGGTAGCTTCTTGCGTCTGCTCAGGCTCAATAAGCTCGGCCTGGGCTAACAGGCCACGACTGATCCCAATAGGACCAGCCATCGGCCAGTGGTTGATCACTGAAGACCTAAATGCAGGAGCAACAACTGGCTTAGACTCGACAACCTCATCCTCCCTATCTGAGACTACGGACGTGACATCACCATCCGAATTCTCAGCATGCTCATTCGTAAGGGGCATCAAGAAAGTGGACACATCCTGAGTAGGTGAACGAATTCTGGTGAGTCCCTGAGGACTGGACAAGCTACCTTTACCTTGTAAACCGTAGAGGTTACGGAAGGCGGGAGGGACTTGAGTAGGAGTGCCCATGACACCCGGACGATCGAGAGTAGGAGAGTTATCCAAAGAGATGGGATCAACGTCAGTCTCGACATCAAAATGGCCACCTTCGGAAGTAGAGACAGGAACCATAGCACGCGGGGTGTGGATTTGTTCAAGCTCCACAGCAGCGACGCCCTCGGAACTCGTCTCGTAGTTGGTATCAGAGACAGAGGAGACATCGCTGTGAATCTCAGCTGGAGGAGCAAGGAATCTCGGCTCTTGAATGGCACGCTGCTCAGTTGGTACCACATCAGGGAAAATTGGAGCCTGAGGCTCAGTCGGAGAAAACAGAACATCATGGTCATCAAACTGAGGCTCTGGGTGAGAAGACTGGAAGTTGTCAGACTCGAACGTGGGATGGCTATCAATCTTAGGAGTATTGATAGTGGGAGTGACGGCACTTTCTTGGCCAACAGGTGCAGCCTCAGGAGTAGAAGGCCGAATGATAGTCTCGTCAGCCTCCTCAGCTTCTTGAGGGACCCCAGATTCAATTTCTTGGACAATAGGCTGAGCGGAAGTGGATTCCGGGACAAGCCCAAGAAGGGCGGAAATCTCCATGTCGACATCCTCAGAGGGCGAAGTGACGCCAGACCCACCAACTGATGATCCAGTGCTCTCAGATACCTCGGCAATAGGATCCAGCTCCTGATGCATCGGGTAAGGCGGCGTAATCGCACGTACCAACTTGTCGGGCTCCTCATCCTGAACTTCATCATCGCCTTCCTGTAAGGCCTCGGGAGACCCAGATGACGGCGACACCTCATCCTCAGCATCATTATCCGAATTTGAATCAAAAATGTCCCCCTCAGAATCACTAATCTGTTCAGGAACTGTCTTGAGCTGGAATTGGATGGGTGTGGTAGAGCGGGGAGGAGGGTCAAAAGAGTCAGAAGACGAGGAAGCCGGGGACGAAGTCGGGGAATCAACCAAGGCAATATTGTTGGGGCTGCCGAAAGACACAGGGTGAGAGGCTGGAATAACAGGGGATGGTGGATATGGAGAAATAGGGACGAGCTCGACAGACGAAGTATGCTCAACAGCAGCAGGGGAGGCAACTGGGGGAGAAACAGGAGGCTGGCTGATGATGTCAGAAACTTCCTGGGCAGGCCAAGAAACGGACTTGCGCTTATTAGCAAGAGAAGTAGACTCAGTAATCTGATCTGTCGGGGACTCAGTGACAGACTCCTGAACATTCTCGGTGGGTATAATGACGACACCCTGTGCATGCTCTTCCAAAACAATAGGCCTTTCAGATTCAGGCCCGGGCTCGGCAACCTTTGATTGAGCAGCATGCTCTGGAACGATCTGATCAGACACAGTGGAAGCCGACTCCGGTTGCCTGACGGGAACAGTCTCAACAGCAGGAACTTCACGAGTAATGCCAACGTCAGATTCAGCAGCCCCCTCAACAACCAGAGCCACGGCAACAGGCTCAGTCGCGCCCTCCTCAACGGCCTCGACAGCAGGCTCAACAACAGGCTCCGCAATCTCTTTATCCACCTCCTCAACAACTGTCTGAACAATAGGTGAGATAGCAGGGACCTCCTCAACCTCAGTAACCGGCCCAGGGACAACTTCCTCAGCCTTCTCGGTCTCAGTAGAAATAAGCTCCACAGTTTCTTTAGCTTCAGGCTCAATAGAAGTCTCTTTCACTGCAGAAGTAGGCTCTTTGACTATTTCTCTGGAGGTTTCAGGAACCTGGGAAGGCTCGCGGGACTCATTCAAGGAAGCTTCGGGGGCCTGTACATCTTGAGTGGCAGAAGCCACGACAGGAGACCCAACTGCGATTGGAGTATCAGAAACTGGAGCTTGAGTCACCTTGTCTGCAGTATCAGCGTGTGCCTCAGTAACCTCGGAAGTCAGCCTTAACGGAACGACAGACTTAGTGTCTGGCTTGGGCACAACAGATTCTGGCGCAGACTCCACTACAGTCTCAACGGGAACTTGAACTTCAGATTCGACCTCAGTCTCGACATCAGGACTCGTCTTCTGCTCAGTAGGAGCATCGGACTCAATATCTTCGATCTCTCTAGATACAGGCAGAGACTCGTTGGGTACTGGGACGTGTTGGTCAACCTCAAATGCAACATTTCCGACAGACTCGGAAGCAGTAATATCCTCAATGACGACGGGATCAGAAGCTTCGGGTTCAGTAATAGCCAAAGGTTGATCAGCATGAGCTTCCATACCAGGAGGATCGACAATCGGCGATACAGTGACGTCAGCTTCAGAAACAGACTCTGTCTCAACAGTAGGAGTGACATCCCCTGCAGATTCATGAAGTAACAGAACGGTCGGGTGCCCAGTGACCTGGGTTTCAGTAACAGGGATCACTTCAGCTTCAATTGCCGATTCAGTAGTAGGAAGTTCCTCAATAACTGGAACATCAACGGCTGGTTCTGTAGCAGCCCGAGGTGACTGAACAGGGACTTCAGTACCTTCAGGTTCGGTTATTTCAGCAGGAACAATAGGTTTTTCGATTTCGATGGCAGTATCAATGTCCTCGGATTGAAGTCGTTCCATTTCACGCGGAAGCTCGTCGATTTCAGGCACGGTCGCAGGAAATTCACCAAGAGGAGCAGGCTCAACAGCTGCCTTGATAGGTTTAGAGATAGTTTCAACGGGTTCGGTCACAATCTGAACAGGCTTGACGACATCCTCGGCAGTAACAGAAGTCGGTTCGACAACAAGCTGGACCGTCTCCTCGATAACGGGCGCGGTAGTGGACTCGATAATCGGCTGCTGGAAAGTTTCGGGTGTAACGGCGCGAACAGGCTCGGACTGAACAGGAACTTCATGAGTAGACTCAACGATCTCCTCAACGGGTCCAGGAACAGACTCAACAGCATCCTCGAAGGCAAGCTCGCTCTCACTCTGCTCAACAGGCTCATCCACAGGAGGCTCCAAATGTAGGGGCTTTTCAACAGGAACTTCCTCAGCAGAAACGGCGCCCAGAACAGGAGTACGGTAGAAAGCCTCGGGGTCTTTCTCATAGTTCGGCTCCTCTCTCACGGGGGCCCCAGCAATGAATTCCTTGGAAGGAGCTTTAGCAGCGGGAGAGGTAGCCACAGGAGTAACGAAACAGGGAAAAGGCTTGGTAATCTCGGCTGACGTATTGACTGACCGTTCAACAGGGGCCTCGGTAGCAAACTCTACGGTGTGTTCGGAGGCAGCGTCAACGGGAGGAGTCCCAGCGCGGGAAATGACGGTAACCTCTTCAACTGCAGGCTCGGCAACCTCACGGGTAACCTCTTCAATGGGCACAGACATATGGCCCCCAGTAATTACAACCGGCACAACAGTCTCCTCCACAACTTGTTCAACAGGCTCAGGATCCCAAACCTCCTTGGCAGCGGTCTCAAATACATGTTCCGCAACAGGTGTCACGGCATGAATGGGCGAGGTGGTAACAGGAACAATATCCTCGATTTCTGGCATAACCGAACGCTCAGTATAAGGCTCAAAGACAGGCTCAGCGACAGTTTCAACAGGTGTAGGAACATCAAGAACAGGAGATGAAACAGTGGGGAGAGTCTCTTTAAGGGCAGGAGTAACGAGACGCTCAATGAGAGGTTCATAAATCTCCTCAGCTACAGGTGCAGGGTTAGAGGCAGGGACGTCATCCTTGACAGGAATAACCTCTATAATCTCATCGACGATAGGAGCGGCGGTTTTGTGGGGCTCAGCAGCGGCAACATCAGGAACGATTTCATGAGAGGTCTCAATAGGCAAAGCGACAGTAGTGGTTTCGGGCTCTTGGGGTTGAGACTCAGAGACATTCCCGGTCTCAGGTTCGCTGACATGTTCGATGGCAAGTTGAACACCAGAATGACCTGGAATCTCAATGTCAGGCTCGGCCACGACTTGAACAGGAGCTGCAACCTCATGAACAGGTTCTATAGAAACAAGAGCATCTTTACTCAAAAGATGCTCCTGCATCGTTTCCAACTCGGGAACCTCATAAGCCTCTTCCCTTTTCTCCTCTTCGATCTCTTCCTTGACTTTCTCGGGCACCTGGATGTCCTCAAACCTCTCCATTTCCCTACCAGTAGACATCTTACTAAGAGTCTGATCCACCGAGCCACTGGTAACCAACAAATCCGGCGTCCTCTTAGCCGCCGCGGCAGCCTTGAGAGCCGCCAATTCCTTCTTCTTCCGCTGCTTTCTCAGCTTGCGCTTCTGTTTACGGGTCAAAGCGAAGCCAGGGGTCCCTGGGGTCCCAGGGGTACTCGCTGTGAACTCTGAGTCCGATTCATCCTCAGAGCTCATAGAAGGAGATGACGGGATAGGCGGAGCAGTGGTGACGTGCGAGTAATCGATTTCAGTTGAAGCGGTGGTCTCCTGCTCAGCTAGGATATCCACCGGAATATCGGTAGGGATTTCGGCACGATCCAAAATCGGAGAAGCACGTCGGCTCTGGTGTGACGAGGCAGGGATCTCGGTGGCGACGTCAGGTTCATCCGGCAAAGCTTGGATCTCATCCGCAACTTCAACATTAGGCTGGCTGACAAAGAAGCGCTGGCGTTCACCCATCTCAGGACCCTTCAAAATATCATCGACGTCATCAAAACAGGGCTCATTGACTTTAGGCTCCTCGCTAACAGCATCTTGAAGAGTACGAGAAGATTCAGGAACGGGAACATCTATGTCCATGGAGGGAGTCTTGGGACGCTCAATAGAGCGACCAGCCAGGAGACCGCCAATGGCGCCAACGAAACTACCCAGGCCAGGTGAAAGACGCCTAGGGGTTTCGGTGTCCATGGAAGGAGTGGCGACAACGGTAGGCTTTACTTCGACAATATCATCGTTGAACTTAGGGGTAGCGGGGACAACTGACTCTGCAGCAGGGGCAAGAACAGGAGTAGTGGTCTTGGTCTCTTCGTGTAGAAGCTCAGCAGCGGCAGGCTCGTTATGGGAAATCTCCTTACTAACAGTCTCTTTAGGAATCTCGACCATCTCCCTGGACACAGGGGTCGCCGGACGAGAAATATGATCAGGGGTATCAGCCACGTTCTCGACAGGAACAGCGGGCTCCTCCTTGAAAACTTCGGCTTCATTGTCCATACTAACATTCTCAATTCCCAGGCCCACATTGTAGCTCTGACTAGAAGACCGTCTACGGTCCAATACTGCCGAGTCTGAGGACTCAGTCCCCTCCTCGGAGGAGTGAAGAGGTGCAGGCGGTGTCACAACAGCATTAGTCTCGGGTTCGGCAGTCTTAGCCTCTTCAACATCACCAATATTGTGCTCCTCGGTAAGAGTGTCAAGATTAAGCCGTGTGGTGTCAGACTCCTGGGTAAGAGGACGCTTCAGCAGCTCATCAACATTGACTCCAGTAAGGTTAGATTCCGAATGAGATCTCCGGCGCTCATACACTGCAGCGTCACCATTGCTCCTGTCGGAGGATCCAGTGCTGAGGGATGGTTCAAGACGAGAGTGAGGTAGACACAAAGGAATCGGGCCCGAGCCACGAATAGTACGATCAACGGAACGGGAAAGTCGATGGAGAGATTCCATGTTGACAGGCGAATTACCGGGAGAGGAACGAGCTGATAAGTTGGCACCAGAACGGGGACGTATGAAGCCGATAGGAATTGCGGTGTTGGATGGAGAGCGTGTAGGAGTTTCCGAGTTCTTGCGATAGTGGCTAGATACAGGAGTCCCAAGGTGAGGAGGCGATTCGGGGCGTGAGTCGGGAAGAGCAATATTGACACCAGGAATGGCCTCTTCGGGAGATCCAGGCTCGCTGGGCGGAAGCATCAAGAGATCATTGTACTCAGGATCAATCGAAGGGCGCGCCGGATGACGAGGTATGATTTCAGGATCAATCGTGAACTCCTCAGCAAGCTTTACCGGCTCTGAACGCTTCTCTGGAATATCTATGGTGAGAGGAATACTGTCAACGCGAGGGGGAATCGAGACAACTGGCTCTTCAACAGCGGGCAATAATGGGGTCTCAGTAACAGACTCCTTAATCTCTTCCTTCACAGGCTCAGAATACTCAATACGTTCCGGAGGACTAGGTGTCACGGGAACCCAATGTCGATCTCGCATAATCTCTTCCTCGGTCAGTTGCTTGGCAGGACTCTCGGGACGAGAAACTTCAGCGAACTTCTCCGAAGTCTCAACAGTGGGGGAGTCCAGAATGGAGTCGTTATCACTGAGGTCAATCTCACCCATCGACTTTCTCGCCATTCTCTCTCTTCTCCTCATGGCCCTGCGCTGAGAATTAGACAGCAGCTTAGAGTCCGTTGAGCGCCAAGAATTTCCAATGTTAGCAGAAGAGGCTTTGCCTGGGGAGCCAGGGACTTCCTCTTCCTCAATGCGCTCAATAGCCCGAGACTGGGGACGAGATGAGACACGCTCAGCCTGAGGCTCGGCTGTAGGACGAAACTGCACAAGAGCATCACCAGCGCCAGGGGGACTCGAGCGGCGGAAGAAGCTAGGCTCATCGGTGACGATAGTGTCATCAAATTTGCTAATCTTCAAGGCGGCACCAACAACGGCAGCAAGCTCTTCTCCGTCGAGAACGCAGGAACTACGCTTGACATCACAATCGGCAATGGCATCTTCAGACGGGATATGGGTCGCATGAGCAGGAATCGGAGAAGTAGGTTCGTATGCAGGAATTGGCTATATTAGGTTCTTGTATCAGTACACTATCTCGATTATTTTGAATTCATACGGGAGGCAGGGTTAGGTACTTCGGAGGTATCGTCGATATCAGAAATCACTTCCTCTTCACGAGCATGTTCAACTGCAGGCGGCGTTTCCGGACGCTTCTCTTCTACACGGGGGGCAACTACGGCCGGTCCTTGAACAGCCTCGGACAGCACGCCAAGAAGAGCACGAGGCTCCTCAAGGGGAATCTCCTGGGCAGGCTTCTTGGCAACAGCTTCTCTAGCAGCAGCAGCGTTCTTAATGGCAGCACTAGCAGCAGTGCCAGCAATAGTAGCAGCAGCAGCACCCGCATTAGCGGCTGCGCCAGTGGCCGCGACTACCGAGGACCACCAAGTACCTCCAGAAGACTTGAGACGCTCGGGCTCAGAGACAATCTGAGAGACAATATTCGGAGCAATCTCGACGACTGCATGGGTAACGGCAGGTTGGACAGGCGCAGGAGCTGCCGGGGGCTGTGAATGAGGCGATGGGGTCAGTTCGAACTGCTCGACAATACCCTCAAGATCACGAGGCCTGTCAATCACAGGGGACTCGTGGCGGCTTCGAGGAGCTGGTGAGACTTCGGGGGTAGGTCTGATGATATGAAGAGCAGGACGAGGACGCTCCGCCGAGGGATCACGAACAGGCCCGGAAGAGCCGGATGTCATAGCCTCGCAAACCTTCTTGGGATGATCAATGATTCTATCGATACGAACATCCGCATCAGGAACTGGGTAGTGCTCTGTCTTTGAAAAGGCTTCATGGTCCACATCAGCAATCAGAGCAGCCGTGTTTTTATCAGCATCGTATTTGTTCATAACGGAATCATCGGGAGAGACACTCTGCTGACGAATTTCCTCAGAACGACGACGGCACTCCCTGCTGAATTCGGCATAAGCACGGTTGGCTTCATCAATGACTGGATCAGAATCAGTATGACGTCTAGAACCGGGCCTTCCGCTGCGGGACCTACCGCGACGGCTCTCAGACTCGCCGCGGTGTTCCCGGAACTTGCGGAGGATCTCATCGGGATGCTCAAACTCGCCTTCCAAGTCATCAGGAGGGGCTACATCAATGATATGGTGAGTATCGCGAGAGAAGCCTTTAGGGATGGCAGTCATGAATTCGGCAGGAGGTGAGGCAGTGCGGATTACGGTAGGATCAATAACAGGCGTAGCCTCAATAACCTTGGGATTGCTGGACTCAACTTCCTTGACAACACGAGGAGCCTCAATCTCTTTAACCGGAACAGGAGTGGGGGCAAGAACGGCCTCGATCTGCTTAGGTTCGCGGTGCTCAGTCACCTTGAGAGCCTGAGGCGCCTCAATTTCACGAGTAGGCGAGGCAACGTCTTTGGTGACTGGGGCAACGACCTTTGCCACCGGAGCGAGTTTGGGCTGTATTTCCTCAATGATCTCAACAGGCCTTTCCTTGGAAGCTGAACTCTCGATAAGCTTCTTACCAGCATAGCCAGTAAGACCAGCCAAGGCTGCAAGCTTCATGGTATCAGAAATTGCACCAGGGACGGGCTGCTCAATCCTTTGAGACTCCTGTTTCTCGACAATGACCTCGGCAGGACGCTCAATCCTCCCAGAAGTCTGCAGTCTCTCCTCCTCTTTCCTTGTAGGTTTCTCAGGAATGCGTTCCAGCCTCTCCTTAGCTTCACGCTTCTCGACAGGTCTGTCCTTGACTTCGGCAGGTGGTGTCACCGTCGCCTCAGGTCTCGACGGAGGGGTAGGCTTCAAAATCCCCTTCAGAGGAGGCTCGAAATTAGTTTGTGAAACCCTGGAAACAGAAGTCTGCTTATTTACCTTGGGCCGATACTCAACTGCCTCCCGAGATTGTCGTTGAGACGCAGGGGCACGTGTTGGTGTGGACGGATGATGTTCATGATGAGATGAGCCAGAACGGGGTGGTGAAACAACGGTAGACGGTGGACAAGCAGTAGTTGATGAAACAATCGCGGGGTGTCTTAACTTGGCTTTCTGGGGATCTACTGAGCGAGTCGAAGTGGCAGAAGAGCGGCGGCTATCTACGGGCTCTTCGACATAAGCAGCCGCGATAGCCTCACCAGGCGGGCCGACCAAAACACCAGGAATTACATTGTTCGAAGCCTTGCGTGTCTCGGTGGGCGAGAAAGGTCCAGTAGGAACAGACGAAGGCTGACCACGACGGGGTGATATCAAAGACATGCCGGGAGGCTGAGCGTAGCGGTGGGGAGGCGAGTGGATGGGTGTAGGGAAAGCACTCTGAGAAACCTGATAGTCGAAAACATTCAAGCGAGCTGACTCGTTTGTCTTTGGGGGCTCCAGAGGCTGTTGCCTTTGAACATATATACGATCCTCCACGGGCTTCTGCTTCTCGTTATCTGTTATTGACTCCCTACGCTGCTGAGCATTGTCGGGGAACTTTGCTGATCTAGGCGATATCAAACTACTGAAGGCAGTACCAAAAGGGTTCATGACACTCGCGATGCTGCTAGCAACGGAGCCGTTTGAGATCTTTCTCTGCTCAGTAGGTGACGTCATGTTAAAAACCTCAGGGTCGACCTTCCGGGTCTTGGCGCGAGGTTGCTGAAGTGGGAGATCGCGAGGCTGAGAAACAAGAGGTGGTCTAGAGCGGGAAGAAGGACGTAACCGAGGCTGGTCTGCTGAAGACCAGACGTTCACATCATGAGCGGGCTGTTTAGGAGTCGAATATTTTGAGAACTGTGAACTTCCACCATAAGCCAGGCCGTCTGAAGATGATGAGCTACCGGAGACGATCGAATCATCATCCTCTTCCTCATCGATATCAGACCATTCGCTGTCAGAGGGTTCGTAGGCCAAGTTCAGGTCCATTGAAGTCTGTCTCGGAATCCTTTCTTTTCCCTTCCCTTTGCCCTTGCCTTTGCCCTTCCTCTTTGTCGTTGAAGTTCCATAACCGCTGGTCAGTCTGTCCAAGTCCATGAGATCGTTGGCAATAGCTTTGAGTTCAGCATCCAAATCCTCCGGTGTGCCCGGCTGACGGCGATTTTTCTTCATACTATTCAAAGAAGCTCTTGATTTTTGTTTTTTCAGATTCTTAGGCAGTTCCATGGGTGCTGGAGCTGAGACTGGGGCTGCAACCGCTTTTTGAGTTGGTCGAGGCGTAGATCCACCAGAAACAGACTCCTTACCTTGAGGTACGGGGGCCAAACCCCGGCCCTCTTTCAGAGCATGAGCCATCATTCCGCCAACCGCAGCTCCAGCCACTGTTCTAGTGACCGTATTGTTTGTGGAGCTAGAGCTGGGACGAACACTCGGGGGCTGTGAACCTTGGTAAGATATCGGAGGGATGGGCATGCCTGAAGCGTACATCCCGGGATAATGTGCTGGCGAATAGTAACCATACGGAGCGGGGTACGGGTACATGTGTGGCTGTAGTTGCATCACTGGGTACACAAGTCCCGAATCGGAGTCGGAGCCGGAATCTGAAGGTCGGTCAACGTATCCATGGCCGTATGCAAGATCTGAGTTCAATGATGAGGAAGAAGAATTCACTCTATTCAAGTTGGACCCGGAACCTGTGATCTTGACCAAACTTCTGCGCCGTTGAGCCTTCTTTGTTTTGCTGCTACTGCCAACAATAAAGCCCAGAATACCCTTCCTACTCCTTTTCCTGCGCAAACGCTGTGACCGGTATGATGACCGCGACGACCTACCCGACGAATCCGAATTCCGTGACCTCGGTCTCTGTATTCCGCCCCCTCCCGGGGCCTGATGATGAACTACCGGGGTGACGGACTGGCTAATGTACTGGGATGGCGGGGCATTAGGATGCGAAAGATTTTGCCGCGGCATTGCCTGAGAAGGCGCGCCATAGGGCGCCTGCATATACGGCTGCACCAGCGGGTACGCCATGTATCCGTAAGACGCCGGAAATTGTCCCTGAGGTGCCATGTACGGCACATCAGGAGGCGGATATCCCTGATATCTCGGGTCAGGGTAGGGCGCTTGGTAGGGATAACTATAGGCCCCCGGAGGCGGTTGTTGTCTCAGGGGCATCTGCTGGTTTGCTGGTGGAGGGGCATTCTGTCGTGGGGGGGGTGGCGACGGCTTGGCTGGAGGTGATGAAGATCCTAGCGGCGGGGCAGGCGGTAGCGGTTGTTGGTTGCGCAAAGCATTAGTCGCGGGGGAATCGATCTGCCTCGGACGGGAATGTTGAACCGCCTGGGAGTATGGCTGGTACGAGACAGTGGCGGGAGCAGCTACAGGTGCCGTGTAGCCATCGCCACCATTGTCATAGGGGCGCGAATCGCGGCGGCGCCGGCGATGCGCGTCGGAATAACGGTGGCCGCTCATTGTGTTTATGATTAGAAACTTTGATGAGAAGTGGTTCTGAAAATCGTGATGGCTAAAGTTGAAGATCGGGTTGGAATTGGCAGATGTATAGCGGTAGGTCTATAAAGCGTAAGGAATTAATGATGGTTTCCTTGGGGACACAGTGAAGTGATTTAGGAAATGCTGGTCGTAATCATGAAAAGCGTGGAAATCCAGACATCAAGAGTTCCTCCACACACACACAAAGGAGGACTACAGTAACATCCGGATATTATGCTTCCAATTAAACTGGCGATGGACAATTAGCCAATAACAACGAGTGGTAATCGCGTGTTCAAGTTGTAACGATGCGATAATTGAATGGTGTAGCGCTTTGGAAATGATGCCTAATCCAAGAACCTTCACAGTAACACTCTCAGAGAGGAAAAAACGAAAAGCATAGCCTTGAACAAGCTTAAAGAGCCAAACTCGATCAATGCAAAGAATAAAACAAAGAAAAAAGAAAGAAGATTCAATTACAAAAGCGGAATGGAAAATTATGGAAGCGATTTACCAACAGACTCACACACGTCTTTACTTGTCCACTGACTAGTTTCCACGGGGGCAGGAGAGGGAAAAAAAGGGAAGCTGCAATGCGTGATGCAATTGGACAGAAGGGGGAATGGGGGGCAGGAGCTCTGTAGCTGCCGACTGTAGTCTATCTACGGGGAGAAAGCACGAGAGAATTTGAGGTGTACTGGCGTGAACTTTGCTGGGTCTGGATGGACCGTGTGGTAGGCTAACCGCGTTGAGATCCTGAAAGCTGAAGCTATTGGGTGGCTCCGTATAAGTGGAGTAAGCGGGTTGGTCTTGTAAGAGAGCCTGGTCGGTCGTGGGAGTTCAGTTGATGGACTTGATGAAGAGGCACATGATATCATTATATTACTTTAATTCCACAGATTCTTCTATTTGTACTAAAAAAATCATAGACACTGTCTTGTTGATATTGGGTACAGAAGTCCTAAACACTGATATGATCACTCAAACAGGTTCTTGCCCTATTCTCACAACCAATAATCGCAACTGTCCAATACTCAGAAAAGCAGACTCTCTGCTGCTCTCTGCCTCGTATGGTTCGCTAGCTGTTAGCTGATCCTCGGACATACCCCTGTCGCGGTTGTCTCCATTGGTGCGATCCACGATACAGCTTCCAACTCAAATTTAGTAATTTCAATCTAGGGCGCCACCCAGAACCCCTGCCTGCTTTTTTATTTTTTTATTTTTTTCCTTTTAAGAAAGAAAAGTAACTGAGTTTATTCTGCTCACTGAGTTGTTTTAGACCTTAAGTCAATGCTATAGGAAAAAAATCGGAGCTGTTCAGTGTCTGTATTGTTTTTGACATGAGGCGTAGTCTGCCGAGTCCTCGGGTTTCTTGTTTCTTCCTGTAACTGGATGAGGGTTACACTGTCGTTGAGGTCCAATTGTGAACCCTACCGGTTGCTATTTACATTCCTGTGGCATAACACAACAATAGAGCTTCTTTAAAACAATTTGCTTTGAAGCTATGGAGGTTATCAAAAACAGTTTAATGCCGTTGATTAGGTTCTTTTTTGGTGAACATATAATTTGTTTCTAGATCCTGCAAATGATCAGCGTCGTTTGTAGTTTATTTGTAGTGGCAAAACTTCAAAACAAACAGACGACAAGTGATCACCATCAAAGGCTTATTTGATCTATATAGTAACATGAAGTGTACCTCTATAAATTTAATCAAAGTCAATAGAAAAGTCCTAGAACTTCAAAATTTTACACTGTAACCCTCTTGATCCTCCAATGTGATGATGTTGTCATGGCAAAATCGATGCTTCCATTCCCTCGGATGCTGTTTGACTATAAACTCATCTGAGATCGTGCTGCTTCACTCGCCGTGCCGTCAACTTAGCATAAACAAATCTAAATCTAATGACTTGTAGGCCTACAGTGAGGCTATCTACAGGCTTTAAAAAGCCCCAATAATTCCTAAAGAGCTCAATACCTATCTCGCTGTATCCTCAATCATGAATAAGCTCAAAAGCTTAATAAATTAGTCTGTGCTTTCTCAAATCCGTCCAATTCAACGCTCCTCCCTTGTCTCCTGTCACGATCCATTCCACCTTGGCTGACATCAAAACCTGGCCCAAGCTTTGCATCCTCACCACCCAAATTCTCTCCATCTCAGCACCGAAACTGTCACATTTACAAAACTCGTTCAGACTCAGCTATAAAAGCTTCACTATAGCCACAATTTGAACATTGGCTCGTTGCATGTCACTTACCAACGATCACAGCATGGCTTGTACGCTATCCTTGATTCACAGACACTGGGCAAGGCTCTAGGTTTGGATTTCCCAGTGCTTGCTGCGTATCTGTGGTTCGAGATTATATGTAGCACATAAGTATAAGTGAGGGAAAAAAACAAAAAGAGGTATTTGGCATAGTCGTACACATTTTGAGTATACTTCTGAACATCCCCTCCGTAAAATCGCGGGTGACTTAGGTATAGTCTCACCAAAAGATGCTCTTACTCCGTCCATTTGAATGTGTCAAAAGCCTAAAGGCTGTTGGCCAGTCATTGTGGTTGGTTAGTCAATACTGTTGACAGACAACTGACGGATGCTAGCAGGTTTATAGTGGATGTTGCCAAAGATACGTAAGCAAATATATGTACGCCACGTGTAAAGGCCAATCTCTGAGACCTCTCTATACCTAGGTTAGATGTTCGAATCACGAGATATAGACCATGGAGACGCGTAATGGCAGATAAAGCTGTTGGGGAATGATAATTGTTGGTTTACACAGAGCTGTGCAGCAGATATCACCCTGCCTCTGGAATGAAGTGGTGTAGGAGAACAACCATTGATTGGATTACTGAAGGTATTTTAATAGACTTGCTATTGGCCTGTTGTGGGGTGAGGATATCATGATCCAGGAATGACTAGGGTTAGGGTACCATAAAACTTGGCACAAAAATCCCGGCCCGAACAACCCCACCCCAGTGGCAACATCCATTGATCCTTTGTATCACGTGTCTGACCAGGAGATCCAGTTGAATCCATAGAAATGTAAACTCCACTGTACCGACAATCATTTGTGAGTAGTTGTATCTGTATAATGTAGTTATCGGCTTAATTTTATTATGATGGTATAGATTATATTGTTTGGAAACACAGATGTATTCACCATGTCGCGCAGGAACAGGGCTAATCAAGCGATCGGGGCTAGTTGAGTGCGTTGGCAAAGCAGTGGTGTATTAGCAGATATCCACAATCTGCAGTTCGCAGCCTGACGAGCCACAATGAAAAGGAGAAGGGGAAATTGGGCTTAGTGAGCAGAGATAAGTTCAAAGCAACCCAATATTTTCTTCGAATTTAGAGTCCATCTTAGAAAATGCCGACTCGTTGGAGATCTGGTTACCCAGCATGCCAACTCCAAGATTACTAAATTCACATGTAGATAAATATATACAAGATTTAAATGGCAACTAGATATCAATACATAACCCTTAATATCACCATACATAAGGGTTCTCCGACACGACCTTTAATCCTTGTATCACCATCCCTCAACGACACTAACTTTCACGTGCAATCCCTTCCCAACCCTAGAGAAAAACCGGCCCATCTCCGTATATTCCAAGAACCCAAGATCCTCATCCCTTTTATCCGCCATCTCAAATCTGAACCTCCCACCCAACAGAGCAACAATACAGCCCATCTCCGCCTTGGCAAACGTCATACCAAGGCATCCCCGTGGCCCATGCAAAAATGCTCCATTGGCATACGACGTCCCAGCACCACCGGCTGCATCCCATCTGTCTATTTCCCCTTGTTCGTTGCAGGTGAACCATCTCTCGGGTCTGAACGAGTTCACATCATTACCCCACACGGCGGGATTCCCGTTGATAGCCCACGGGGCCATCGAGAGTCTAGTTCCTTTGGGAATCATGACCCCGTCGATGATAGTGTCGACGATTGCATAACGCTCCAGCCACGGGACAGGAGGGATCAACCGCAGCGTCTCATGGATAACGGCCTGAAGGTAGTACAGTTTTGAAATTATCATAGGATCAAACGGCTCCCCCGAGTTCGGCGAAGGAATATTATCTCGGATCTCCCTCCGGAGCTTCTTAGCCACTTTTGGATACACTGCCAGAACCCAAACAACCCACTGCACGGCAGTTGCGGTTGTCTCATGGCCAGCCAGGAAGAACGTCATCATCTGGTCGATGATCTTGTCGTCACTGAACATGCCCTTTTGCAGGATGATAGAGACCATATCATGGCTCTTGTCGTCACCGCGGGCAATGCGGGTTTTCTTATCTTGGACGATCTGGTGGCACACGTTGCGGATGTAGGTGCCAGATGAGTGGGCAATACGATTACGTTCAAAGGGGAGAGACTTGACCCAAGGGCCCATGACTGTGGTGGCCACGTTGATGTATTGGTCCGCGCTGTTGGGCGTATTGAGGATGGAGTACTTGGTGTATAGCTCGTTGTGGGGGTCCTTGACTGCGTTCATTGGTAGGCCCATTCCAGCGAACGAGATGACGTTTAGGGCGGTACGAGAGAGGAAATTCATCATGTCAATCTCCATCCAGGGCTCCGCAATCTTTTCAGATGACGTGACCGGCAGGGCAGAAGCTTTTGCTGCATAGCCATGGCAGACGGTGCCCGTTAGATGATTGACGGCATCGAGGCACTCGGTCCACATGGTGGGAATCATGTTTTGCACCTGGCGGAACGAGAAGGCCGGGGTCAGGTGTTTCCGTTGGTACTTGTGAAGATTTCCCTCAGCAACGATGACCGAGTTGCCAAAGGTTGGCTTAATGACCCAACCGAACTCGGGAGACTTGGTGAAGTTGTACGCCTGCGTCACCAGAACTTCACGAAGACTGGTGGGAGACAGCAGCAACACGCGTTCACCGTTGAAAAAAGTGCGGTAACGGATCATGCCGTTGTTCTGGACAGTGTGTGCCCTTTACAAGAACAATGTTAGCGACATGTGCTTAATGCCAGATGCCAGTGTTACAAGAATGAAACATGCCATTTCCGCAGTTGAGACCCACAGGTTCCGTAGCGGATCCGGGGGTACTGGCCCATCAGCCAATGGTTCTTCTCATTTGGCTCTGGTAGGCCAATCAAAGGGGAGAAATAAATGGGGTAGAGAAATATAAGCCAGATACATCTGACGATGAAACCAACAATGAAGACACCGCCTGCAACCAATAGGCTGTGGGGAATGTCCATATCCTTGGCGAAACGGCAGGCCAAACTAGCCACCACCGAGGCAATGATGATGCGTAGATAGCTGAAGCATTCCATTGTGAAGCAGGATTGTAGTAATAACAAAGTGAATCCAGGCAGGAATAAAGAAGAATGGATGTAACAGCAAGATATGCCTATCGAGTCAATGTCCGGGCCAGTGTCCGGGAACTCATCACATGGGATGGCCCTCTTTATACCAGTTCAAACAATCTCTATTCGATTTGTATCTGGCTGGTCTAGAGCAATCTGTCAGTAGTACATCTTTCATCTTCCGTTTATCTGAGAGCAATATCTTCCCACCCTATCCCCTCCTCCGACAAAATCTTCCCGGCCGATGCAGCCCCTCGCCCCACATTCCTTACCTAAGACACCCACAATGCTATACCGCCACACCGTATCTCCTCAGTTTACTCTTGCTCACAACTACTGACCCTTGGGATTTTGACGTCCGAGTGATGACGGCAGCAAAAGAACCGTCGAGCGCTGTTTGAGGCCTAGTTCCGGGCATATAATCCAATCTCTCCGCTGATTTCGTGTGAATCCAAGTATATGCGTGTTAGTGGGACAATGTGATAAGCTCCTCCGGGGCTCCACTCCAAATTAAAATGTGCAATATTCATGTGGGACACTCGTGTGTATATAGTTGTTTCTTCATTGAAGAGTTACAATGTATAGGGCGTTCTTCCATTGTGTCGGGTATAGGGATTGCCGATCTCCAGAATTGACCTCAAGTGCTCTTGTGCGGGATCTAACTTGGTCGATGATCCCTTGGTATCTGAATCAAGAACAAAAGCTTTTCGTTGAGACCAAGCACTATATCCGTTTTTATACAAGGGAGAAGGTCAAAAAGCCCACGATATTATGGCCTTGCCTCTGGAATGTGTATCTACTTACCCACCGTATTATTACCTAGAAGTCTCATCCAGTCAAGATCCCACCCCTCTTCGTAGTAACGCTCACTTTATATAATGCATACTTTCCTCTGTTTATTACCCACAAGTCAGCCCAGCTAGGCCCATCAGCACCCACCGTAATCCTGTCCCACCTACCCACCCGCATAGATACAGACATGTTTCCCGCCGCCAAAACAGCACACGTGAGAGTCCATGTCTCACAAAAGAAAGATCCCCACCCCCCCCCCCCCCCAGTCCCAGAGCTGAGCTAAGCTACACTCCGGACGCTTCTTCTCTCTCTCTCTCACACCTAACCGTCCACCACACACCACACATCGCTCACGCCTACGCCTATGAGACCCCACATCCCTTCCCCCCTCGATGTCATCATTCTGTGGAACGAACAAAGGGGCAAACATGTGTGTATCATGCTCAAGATACACGAAAAGTCACCCCGAGTATACGGACGTTTAGAGAGCTTTAAAATGGGAATTACTAAGTGCGTGGCAAAACAATAGGTACTTGTAAAAATCATAAAAAATGAGTCTGTCAATCAAAGTAGAGGCCTACAAAATGATGAATATCGATACTCACAAGATGCAGTGATCATTATTAAATTGCTCTGGATCTGTACATTTTAGTAATACTGTTTTATTTTATCATCAGCTCCAGAACTCGAAGTATAAAAATTTGAAAACATAGTATTTTGAGCCTATAGTCATTTTTGCTTACTTATATATTAGGGTTATAATCTGGAAAAAATACAAAAAATATAAGCTTAAAACTTATAACTTCAACATTTTCTATAAATTCAACTAAAATAGATATTGTAAAATAATGATTATATTTGGATTACTAACTAAATTTTCTATTAGATATATTTTTGTTGCTAATATTCACCATAACTTATATATATATATATATTTTTTTTTTTTAAAAAAAAAAAGACTAAATTTTTGATATCTCAGTCCATTTGAATTTTACAAGTACCTATCGTTTTGCCGTGCACCTAGTAACTCCCTTTAAAATGCACCCTCAGTAGGAATCCTGATGTACCGATCATGGGTGGTTCCAGGGGTGTGTGATTCTTGGTGGAAGGGAAAAGGCAAAAGGATGGGGATGCGAGGTCAGGTTATACAAAGGGAGACGGCGGCCGGCGGTATTATATAGGTTACAGTTGGTTAGCGTCATGTATGGCTAGATGGGAGCGTTTGGGGATTGTGGATACGCTGGAGCCGACTTGGCTGGCTGAAAGGGTTAGCTCCTGGTTTATATAGTTGCTAGTTATCGGGATTGCGCATGATAAATTGTCAGATGTATCGTATTGGCCAAAGATATAGCTCTGCCCTATGTCACAAGACCATAAGCTGAGTATAAATCACCACCCACATCTTGGTACCGCGATCTGTTAAACATGACTGTTACAGTGGTGGCAAGGTAACGTTTGCTGGATCTCATCCCCACCACCATAATTATAAATATTACCAAGCCCTTTCTCTCATTAACCAGCGGCTCCAATCCATTATATCCCTTACATCGCCTATCGTTTCCGCATCCGTCCACTACGTCCTCGCCACCTGAACATCTCCAGCATCTCCCCTCCATTCTCTTCCTTTGAAAACGTTCACACTTCCGCGTCAACCATCCAGGACTTTCCCAACATGACTTCCCTCACGTTTCTCCATCATCACACATCGTACTTTTGTTTCCGTCCGTCCGTCTTTCCCGATCCATAAAATACCCTAACTTTAGACACTAACACATCACATAAATATTGCCACACACCCCTCTTCCCCGGAGGCCTATTTTGACGTCTTATCGGCCCTAAGTGATTGTTTTTGTTCTTGTTCATGATCTCAAGTGATTCTAGAGTCCATCACGAGCTGAGAAGCCCCTCATGTCATAGATTCCTCGGTATCACTTTCTGTACTTTTATCGTCTTGACTCTTTCATCCGCCTTTGTCTATCCCATGTATTTTTAGGTATTTGGATCTAACCAAAGTGACAACACATGAAATCAAACATGAAAGAAAAAAGAAAAAGCGAAACTTGAATATCCGTATAAATTATGTAGTTCTTTGAAAATTGAATGAAACAGTATATTCTCTGGTGATGAGGGAATACGCCGCATGCACTTCCTGAATATACATGATCATCATGCCCGGGTATTTGACAACGTGAATTCTGCTTATACCGTGACGATTAACTTCACCAACAACTCACAAAGCATCATTCCAAAAATCAAAATCAAAATTCGTTATGTCGCTTGTTCTACAAAATATCAAGACCATATGCTCTTATCTTAACCAATGGACATTCCTCCACAAAAGAGGCCATCAACCCATGAGCCACCCTTTTGGAGACTCCAAAAGAAGACTAAAAGAAGAGTACTCAAACAAACCACAATCCCACATCCGCTTTCTCGGATAAGCGATCTCCCGACAAAGGTCTGTTACCGATATATCGGTCACAAATTCTGCTCTCCCGCAATATCAAGGATAGCTTGACGGTGTATTTGATTTACTCCACTCAAGTTGTTGCCTTCCCTCCCAGATGTGGTGACAATAGGAACGTAGTATCCTGATGACCCTTCGTTTTCGGATGGGCTAGAAGGGGGTGGTGAATCCCGAAAGCCTTCGCCATATGACTGTGATGCAGGAACTATCTCCATGAATTCCGCAGTCTCCAGGAGGCTAATGGAGCAAGTCAGTCATTTAGTCCAACGCTCGCAACGGAGGCAGAAATATTTACCTTTCAGCATTTGGGTGCATGAGTTTAAGTGCCATGTCCCGAGGAAGCCAGGAAAGAAGCTCAACTTCTTGCGCTTGATCCGCTGCTACCGGATTAAAGCGAGCCAAGATCTGGTCCAAGGCAGAGTTGCGAGACCCAAAGACCCAAGACTTGGGAAGTTGACTGCGACAATAAGGACAGTTAACGGAATCCTTGAGCCAGGTGCCGATACACTTATGACCAAAGATGTGCCCGCAAAGGGGGATCTTGACCGGATACTCTGTGAATTCGTCGTCGGGGTTTGCCCCAAAAGGCTCATAGCAAATCAAGCAGGCTAAACAGTGAGAGAAGCGTTAGGTTTTCATGCAGGCAGCTTGAACTAAAATGCGCTTACTTTTGTCGTCCTCAGCCAGACCGTCAACATTGACCTTGACCAATGATGCAGCATATGATGGGCATGCAATTGCCTTCTTGGTGAGACCACCTCGAAGAACCTGGTAGGCATGAACAGTTGGTTCTTCAGAACTGCGTGAAAGAGCTCTTTGCCGATTTGTACGTTCGGTGATCATATTACGGCGCGAGTTAACTTGTCGGTGACGTTCTCTGCGAGAAGCACGTTCTCTGACCGCTCCGGTCCGATTGTGGTCAGTAGCTGCCAAAAGATTGGTTAGATACGAAGATGCGGACAATGTGTGATGGTCAAGGGTAAACATACAATCTGACTGGGAGAAGCGACTGTTACCTGACGATCCTCTCAAATGGGCTGTCGATGCCCTGGAGACCCCGCTTGGAGCCACCGGTGGAGATAGTGGCCCAGGAACATTGACCAAGTGACGATACCGCCCAACTGCTTGTTCTTGATAACTCCCAGTTACGCGGATCGGAGCACCAGATCCATGGTCAACCGAGTTTTCGACCCGTGGCCATCCATAATCTTCCCCAATCCTATTCGCTATATCTATGGTATTTCTGGTTTCGGGCAATGGTGCCGATGATGTATTAATAGGGGCAGGCATTTGTGACAGATTTTGCTGTGAGATAGAGTTACGAGAATTTACGTGTGATACAGCCCTGGATCTTCTGATATGTCTTGGGCGCAACGAGTCTCTTGAGTAAGACGGAGGTGCAGGTGAATCTCGCATTGGAGCTTGGGAAAGGCTTAGGTCTGATGTCGATAGCGAACCTGAGCCAGCTTGATATAAGAGATCCCGAGAGAAGTTGCTACTGTCCCATAAAGGTAGATACGACGGATTTGTGTCAGGGACATAGGATATCGGAGAGGCGTAAACTCGAGCGGCATCCACAGGTGTAACAAAATGGCCCGGTATTGGAACACGGGGGAGGATATCCTGAGGTGGTTGAGAGCGGTCCGGTTGACTTGTGTCTACCATGGATACCGATAGGTGACCTTACAAAAGCAATTAGGATGGGAGTGACAGCACAAGATGTGTGTTCGGGGACGTACCAGACAGAGTTAGAGAAGTTGTGGTCGGCGTAGCATGATTCATTCCGGGGACTCGTTGGTATTGCCCATTGTTATGCAGAAAACGTGGCGAGGCAAGCTGGGAAACTGTCGGGACAAAGCTGTTCGGTGACCAGGCAGACATGTGCTGGTTTCTGGTACCCCAAGCCATCGTCGCACTGGCGGCTGAGAAACTTGGGTAGTGCGGAGAAATGGACGGCATGTTCGAGGTTGGGGATGTGAACTGTTGCGTTGCCGAAGCATGTAATAGATCCGAAGCCGGGGGTAAGGAAGTTGCCCCAGACGGCATAGTCGACCGGAATGTAGATCCGTAATGACTGGTAACCCTGTTTACGAGACTCCGAGGGAAATGACCCAGAGGAGAGGGTACTGATGACGATGAGCTCTCAAAGGCGTGACTTGAGGGCTGACAAGGGCCGGATGCCAGAGGCCCAATAAAATTACCGGCCCCGGCTGAGAGATGGGATGCTGGCGAGGACATGGTAATTGACGGGTGGATGGGTTGACAGTCAAAGACTGGACAACGATCAAGGTGATCCAAGGTGTAATAGAAGCTATTCCAAATATTAGCCACAGGAATCAGAACCAGAATTTATACACCGACTCTGGTGACTTGATTGCCTACCTCGTGACCCCAGATAGAGATGTAGAAAAAGCCAATATATACAGTGCCCAAGTGAAATCACTGGTCTAACGAGTGGCAGGCGTCAAGACAATCGATTCTAAATCCCACAAGAACGATGATATGAGTTGTTGGGCTAAGTCAAATGTTGTGTGTACTGGGTCGACGGGCACCGTATCGACTGAATGATAAGAATCTCGTATGGACCTGTTCGGATAGGTCTAACTGAAAACGTAGCACAAAGGTTGTCAGTGGAAGATTTAGGACATTAGTGATTCTCGAGGAAGATAATAAGCTAGATACACACGAGAGCAAAAAGGTAGGATCATGAGGAAATCGAAAGTCGGAAAAGAAGAAAGGTACCTTAGGTTTGCGTAGGATAGGCGGTGATATCGACAAGATATAAAGGGTAAAATGATGGAACGATATGATGATAGGGAACTTGATAAAGCAGATGCATATAGACGTAAAGGAAAATGTGACGTAGGCCAGAAGATATTGAAAGGGAAGATGGAATTTACCTGGATTGTACTGGAAATGCGAAATTTCTGAGCAATTGGGCCGCTGTCATTACTTGAATCTTCACAAGAATCCAAAAACAGCAGGCGCAGACGTTGGTGATTGCCTCCGCGATAATTGTGTAGCTCAGCTGGGCAGTTGTGCTGAGAACGCACTGCTCCTAATGCTCAGTCGGGTAGTGCACACAGTTATTGGGTACGAATAACTGACGATAACAAACAAATGCTATAGTAAGAGCAGCGATTCAAGCTCGGCGTGCGAAGACTGAAAAGAAGTAGAGAACAATCCTGGATATGGTAGAAATCCTCTATTGGATCTGGTGACGTCGACTATTGGTCTTTATTCAGACTGGATCTTTCGGGGTAAATTAGTGCAGGTCCGATAAAGTCAAGACCCTTTGTTCTTCGGTGAGATAAATAGGCCCAGAAGTGTTAGTCAAGTTCACGGTTTGACAGGTCGGAAAATCGAAGATTGATTGAGGATGCACGTTCGAGCTTTCCTGGTGGTCAAAATCGTCGATTCCCGGAAACCACAGACTTCTGCCACTGGAGTTGCAAAGTCGGGTATATATCAAGCCCCAACTTTAGGCTGGCGCTATAGTCAGATGTGAGATGGTGGTTGCTGACTGGTTCCGTATCTGTAATCACGCCTATTCTATATATGAACGAACCAAACAGCATAAACATGAAATAGCAGGTTGTTAGACTTGGACTGGCGAAGAAATGGCGGACAGATTGTGGGCCACTCGGATTATGATGAGATAGTGGCGCTTTTGGAGAACAAAGCAGATTGGGTGAAGTCGAACCGACGTGACTTAAGATTCTCTTCCTCACGATCCAGTGTGGCTTTTCAAATCCAGAGGAGAAATGGAAAATAAAAAGAAGCGAGATCATGAGATTGAAAAAATACAGGAATCTCACATGAAATAGTCTGGGAAAGAGAATCAATCCCCTCAAATTGGGGTTACCTTTCACATTTTATTGATTGATAGTAGAATACATGTGGGCTTTGTGCTTGGTGGAGGGCCCAAAGTTGGTGGGCAAGGGATATCACTCCGCTCAACTGGGTTTCATGGGGATTAATCATGTGGGCTATGGCAAGCAGATGGATTAAACGATTGATATAGTGCTTGAGACCGCCCAACCGACTCAAAGGCAGAAAGCCAAGGGCGAACAACCGGGCAAGTGTGCAAAAAAAAAAACGAGGATGGATGGGGTAGGGAGAAAGTCATCAGGTTCCTGTGGGTGTGCGTTGGATGGAGTGATAGGTTGATTAGTGTTGGTGTGTGAGAGTGTACGTGCGTGTGTGTTTGGGAAACAGTAACGGAACATCGTTCTGGATACACCAGGGCCACCTGGCTCCCCACATGGAATGAGAGAAAAAAAAAAGGTCGATAAAAAGGCTAGGTCAGATTTAGCTGGCTTAAAACATCGATGCTTCCGACCGGCTTTGTGTCTGAGATCAGAAAAAAATTAGAAAACAATTGTACCCAAAATCGAGTCGTCCAATTGGGTATAATGATTGGTACCCCGGGAACCCTAGACATCTGTTCCACGTGATGTTTACTAGGGGTTGAAAAGTCTTAAACTAAGTAGAGCAAACTCTGCCACACACTAATGCAAAGGCTCAAATATTCAGGTCCGAAGCAAGAAATACGAGCGTTTGAGTTTGCTATGTCGACTGTAAATAATAAAATATCTCTTGCACTTATCTAAATATTATATATAACCTTGTTATTCTACAGGTCGATAAATCATTAGACATCCTTTGGGTGATCGTTGTCATTTTCTTAAAAGAGTTAAAGTCAGAGACGCTCTGACCAATCATAGTTCACTTTTAAGCCCCACATAACATCCGCCTCCCGTACATCGCACCAGTTATCATGATGTCATAGGAGAGTGAATAAGGACATTGGTAGATATCTTATCGCTGAATTGTCGAAGAGACATAAATACCAATATTAGTACCAATAGCTATGGTTTTCATAACGCTAATGAGTAATCTAGAACCTTTTTAGAAAGCCCTGCTCTTACATAATAACTGCGTAGGGAGGTACCACGTGACTGAACTCACACTTGAAAACTATAACCTCATCGCTTCTCATCAACAAAATTTCTTTCAATATCTTTGTAAATATATATATCGGAAACCCTCAATTCTGGCCTAGTCTTCAATATCTATGGCATTGCAATGTAGCTACACTGACAGTGCTTTGGTCCGATGCATAAAATGTCAGTCCGATCATAGAGTCGTAGAAGGATTTGAGGAATGCATATTTGCATCTTGTACCCAGGGCCCGCAGCCGCTTAATACTCCCCACAGTATCTGGCTGGACCTCCGGACACGCGGATAGCACTGGTTGCATTGAGGATCATGTTCAACGGGCCAAATTATCACGCATTGGATTAAAGTTCCATTCGCAAATACTCCATGTTGACCCAGATGTTAAATTCTACATCTGAACCAACATACCAATTTTGTTGTCATTTTCACATTTGCAGCGAACGCTACCTTGAGAACCGATGAGTCGCAATGGTGACCTCCACATATGAGTTGTTGGTTAGTGTCAGGAAACACGCATATAAAAGGCAATTCCAGCCTGCCAACTGCAGGCAGAATTTTGCCTCTGCTGACCAAAACTGATCTGGACCGAGCAACATAATCCATCAACACCGGGCCGTTTTGGATGACCACCAACAACACATGTTGCAGGGTTTCCCGAAAATGTTGTATTAAGTCTTCTTGGATGAGGTCAGGAAGGCATGAAGAGAGGTTGGGATTTGATCTGTTTGTTGGTGGATTGCTGGTCGTTCTGCGATGTGATTGATCAGACACACGAAACACAGAACAAAAACAAATCATGCAGCAGCGTATGCATCCGTTTTCTTTCCCTTTTTTTCTTTCTTTTTTTTGATTTGAAGCCTGACACAACATGGGTGCATTCACGATGGCTAGGTTGCGGGAGTGTGATACTAGTGGCGGGGTGGGTAAATTGATAAGGTAAGGATTCGTCTGGCCTGGTGCAAAGCGCTTGGGCAACACGAGCGGCCTGGAATCTTGACAAAAAAAAGCCTTGAACGCTGCGGATATTTCCCCTTTTTACCGGGTGCTATATGGCCAGCAAAAGCATTTGCATCAGTCAAACAATCCCTGGTCCGAGACTCCGTTCCGGCCCCGCATTATCATCAGTTAAACCAGACCCCGTAAGTATGTATCTTATCCAACCGCATAACCCCCAATATAACCATCTAGCTCCCCCTTCGCGATACATATTGCAGACGTATGCATATGTATGCCGCCATATCCGTCCATCAGCAAGCACCGTGGGATACTGTCTCTAATTTTCTCGTGTTTCTAGTTGGTTGGCCCGTGTACGCTTTGTGTTCCTGTCCGTCTTCCGTTTATATATCCCATCTTGCACGGTAGCCGAGACAGGACAAATAAGATTCACATGAATTCAAAGATTTCAAAGGGATCTTATCAGGTTACATTTTGGGTTTCCATCACTCATCCATGACAATCAGCCCGCACATTCACGATAATCAGAAGGCCTTGCAAGTTCTCAGTCACCAACAACCCGACTGCAGGAGAAAAGGCCGCCTGCCTTCCGACCCCACCTATATCAAGGATATCATGGTAATTACCCAAGTCAATGTGTGGTCGTGATCCGTTCGGGCTTGTGATACCCAGAGACAAGTCACCAGCAATCAATTGCCATAGCCGTTGGCTGTCGCCCGAGCTGGCCCTTTAGACAGTATGAGTTATGGTTACCTCTCTGCCGGGCCCAAGCCTTTTAAAAACACGGGGCCAAACCCGAGGCTCACAAAATTTCTAAGCGCTGTTCATCCATAATCACGATGGGAAATCGCACATTTCGGTACCTTCCTTTTTTGTTTGCTCTGGGATATACCATCCTGTGCCTTTTTCTTTTCTTTTTGCTTCTCTCCCTTCCGTCCGCGGTCGTCTCCTGATACTGAACGTTCCGATCTTGCATCACCCCACTCAAATTGACCCGTTTGACCTATGAACGCCATGACCGCACACATTGCCCGTAATATCCCCATGATAACCTCCCATCCATAGCCCGGATATGGTGATCAAAGGCCATAATCCTTTATTGTCTACTCTGTCTTCTCCCTACTCAATATCCCTCCAGCCTGCAGGAGCATGCAACGAATTGTCCAGGACGAATAATGGTAACAACATGCAACAAGTTATGCATGTTCTTTCCCTTAGCACGTCACCTTGCTGCATTTCCTTCCTCTTGAAGCCATCACCATCTCAAAGACCCTGTTACTCTAGGAATTGGTATGCCATGAAGATGTACAACAACTTGAATGGCTCATTCAAATATGTATTGCTGCCTGAGGCTAGGCCAAAATCTGCTTCTATGCCCCCAGTGATATAACCTGTTACATCTTTCCACAATTCCCCCCTGGGTCGGTCTTTCTGCTTGTCTATTATATCTTTTTTTAATCTTTGCTCCCTTACTTGCACCTGCTGAACCGTCATCATAAGAATGAGCAGATGTGGGTGCGACCCCATGTCTCTTGGCTAGTCCAAACAAATCTTTTCTAATGGGATTTTTGTTGACCTTAAAATGCTGGAGTTTTGTCGATAGCATCATGATATATTGAACATGTCTATCCAGCTACATAGCTGTTGGCAGGTATAGGGTTATGCGCAGCAAGGGTTAATACATCGAGACTATGTTTTCGTTTTCGATTCAGCCTCATCATTCTTTGATCTCCAGTGATAGAAAAACACATGTCAACTCCGCTCCAGCTGCTATCATATCGAAATCTTTGAAATCTTTTCTTACTATGAGATTCCTTGGGTCCTCTCCCTGCTTGGATTCACGAAGAAAAACAAAACAGAATATCAGGTTGAGCAAAGGCCACATGTAGCCCGCCATCAAGCTCAGTCTCAGAATGGCTGTCCAGCCCATTCAACCAGCTAGCAAAATGCCTCCCCCTCTTCGCTCCCTTATTCCATCCCTCACTTTGACGAAAACAAAGTCCTGGGGACTTGGCTACCGAAGTTATTGGCGATTATTTTTCTTATGTTGCTATCAATAGCAAAAGAAACATTTGGCTTCTTTTTTGGTTTCTGGTCTGCTAGTCAAGCTAGTTGATGACTTTCAGCCATCACTAATTACTTGAGCTCGATCGCTTTATTGAAATTGCATCATCATCACCGCATTTTTCCCGTTTACGAATGAAGCATCCGGAGACTTCGCATAGACCGATATCATAGTGCCACGCTTGAATGGTCCCCACTTCACACCCTCGCCTCCGTTTATGCCGTCAACATCCCAGCAATCATCGCTTGCTTGAACACAAGCCTGACTATCAGCATGTTGCATCACCAGGATCCACCACTCAATCCCATGACAAACAAAGTCACACCAGCGCTTGCAGAATGACCTGCGATGAGGACTCGACTGGGCCATTCATACTATTTCTGAGGAATACCAGATCGACAGACTATCCATACAAGTTCATACTGCTACACAAAACACGACACTGCCTTTGTGAGGACACAGAGTCCTTGTTCCCAGTCCTCGGAGAGACTAAAACTTTCGACTACTATCTCGTTGGCCTCAGTTAATCACATGCCGTTTTGAGAATGCCCACAACTTATATGACGAGACAGACGAAATATCATTACTCTGAGAAGTGATCAAATGTGAAAAGAACATGGCTAGCCTCAGTCGATGACAAATTCACATGATACCATATAAAAAAGTATTGAGGATTAGCCCTTAATCATGCGGGAAACGCCTTTTGGTTTTGTATGTTTGTAGATTTAGCCGCTGGCACTTAGACACTTCGTCCATTAACGGGATGCGATTATGATTATTGATGAATAGAATGACTCAAAACCTCCACATTACAGTTGAAATCGGCAGTTTTTAGGTGAAGTCACATTTCAGCTCTTACTGAACCCGACTGCTGGCACCGATTGGACCCCAAAACAGTCTTCTTTCCGGCTACGGCCCCACTTAGAACAAGAGAACTTTTATGAACCAATCAAGCCGATACCCCAATGCTCTCGGATATCCCAAGAAGAGGAATATCGATGGAATCCCAACGGAGCGAAGGTACGGCCGTTTTCTCGAATTCGAACTTAAACTAGTGGGTTATTGAATGCCAGTAGCATCCATATAAACAATGGTATTTATATACTCTGGCCTGGTGATGGTGTGGCTGGCAAATTGTTCGGAAATGATACAGTTTAGCGGTGAAATGACGGTATTTTGCTTCTCTATGTATTCGTGACTAGTGGCATTAGGCCTATCTGGCTTGCCGCAAAATGTGCAGTGTGTTGTCTGGAATTGCGCTAGGCTAAGTGCATGTCTGGTCATTTATTGATTTTGTTGAGAACGATTACATAAACATTCGGTATCAGGCTATAAAGATAACCACCTTTGTACGTCACCTCACCACCAGCAGAGCGGATCGTCACAGTCATATTTATGTCTGCGATTTAGCTAAAGGTGCTAAGTTTATTAAATTTCCGAATTTTTCCAAGTAACTGTGCTCTGGTAATAATCTGAAGCCTAAATTTGATCTACTCCAAGTGGGTCGCAGTAATCTTCGGCAGGCTGAATACTATTGGTGTCGCCTTTGCCTTTACACCTAACAAAGAAAAAGAAAACTCTGATCGTGTGTCATCATCAGCTGACATATGTAGTAGTAGGGAGACCGTACTCCAATAGATTACGAGGCATATTTCATCACAGGGTTGCACACATCGTTCTTGCCTTCGCTGAATACCTAGACAACCCTCACCACGTGCACATCACATGTCCAAACAAACAGCATGGCAGCATCATGAAATTCTCATTCAAGTTCATGTCTATCGTGATGAATCATCTCTTGTTCTCCGTGCCTTCCCTCTATTTCCTCCTCCTGATCTTGTACTTCCCGTTCTTCAAGTCCACCTCGCCCGCCTCGACCTTCTCAGCCAGGAACTCTATCAACTCGTCATCTGACCATGAGAACCCTCCCGGAACTAGATTCCGCAGCATAGTAGAAATCCTCTTCACTGTCATCGCCATACCCGAATTGGTCAACATACCCTTAATAAACTGCCAATAGATGGTCTTTTTCTCGTCCTTGACGTCCTTTTGCACCGGAACCCCGCTTGCCAAAGGGCCCTTCGGGGCATCTCCTGCGGGGGCCGGATCGGTGTCCATGGAATCTTCTCGTTCAATGACAGCATAAAGGCCACTCTCAACCTGCTGAAGAACCTTCTTCTCGGCCCAAAAAGCTAGTGCTTCCTCGATGTAGTCGGTGTCCATCTGAAGCTTCATTTCGAGGTCATCTACACTGAGTTTAACAGGTTCACCTGTAGACTCGCCATTCCGAGAATCCTCGCCAAAGGCATATATGACTGCAGTTACGTATGTCTTGCATATCACCCGGACGGTCCTATCCTCCAGCTCCAACTCAACTTGTGCTTGTCCCATGTGGTCCAACCAAGTAAGTAGCCTGCCATCTTTGATCTGGGAATAAGCCGTATCGTAGCTCTTTTGGGAATTCATAACAGCCTCGGGAATGAGTAGATGCTCGCGTTCAATATTGGGCCAGTAGAGACGGGAAAGAATCCGGGCTGAACAAACGGGCGGGTCGGGCCTGTTCGGAGCAGCATACGAATAGATAGTTGCACGCACCTGCTCGTCTAGCTTCTGCGAATCTCTGATATCCCTCATCATCACATCGCAACTCTGCAACGCCATATCTCCGTAGCGCTTCTTCAGCAAATCTAGAACCTTCTCCTCTTGCTTCAAATCGGAGCGCGTGGACAGTAATCGTTCTGCCACAATAGCTTGGAACTCGTTGATGAACATCTCCTGTGACCCAAGAGCAGTGATCAGTGTTCCGATGATGTCTTCGGTTTTCGGCCGCTTAAAGTTCATAGAGGCATCGATAGGCGCGGGGTTCCAGTTCATGTCATTCCAATCTTCATCGTCATCAGGTAAGATCTGCTTTGGCTGGTTGGATACATTGTTTAAAATGTGGGCCAACTCAGTCAGTGTCTTCTTGTCGGTTTCGGGGTCGGTATTTGTAATATCGGCAAGGAAGCCTGTGACAACCAACCGGATGGCATCTGCCCGTTGACACAGATACAACTGAAGAGAAGGGGCTACCCGAGCCAGCAGAACTTTCGAGTTGTCCAGCGTATGGAAAGTTCGGATCATCGAGATATAAACCTTGAGAATATGTAAGGTGGAACTTCCGGGATGGAGTAGCCGCTTCTCGAGCTCCCGAGAGAAAGTAGTAGTCAAATGTGTTCGTTGAGCAGTCGTAGTCACACAAGCCTTAAGATCAAGTAAACCGCAGCGACTTTGAGGCCATTGGATAACAATGTCATATAATTGGGTTGTTCTCAAATCAGCCAAGACCTTGAGGGCGTTGGTCCTCCACGTAGCGGCGTGGTGATGCGATGGATTGATGCCAATACAGTTCATGGTTTCCAGTGCCAGTTTAATGAATACATCCTCAAGCCAGTTGTTCAGTTTACCGACACTACAACTGTTCGAGTACCCCAAAACAGAAGTGTCTGCTAAATTGGAAGTGTCATTGTTTATGATATCACGGTGGATGGTGGTGATATACTCCTCCATGCCCTGATTCAAGGCCTTTGAAATGATAGACTCGAATCGTTTGCCCGTCAGATTGACTGTTACAAGATATCGAATCATCCATACATAGTCCTTGTGTATTTGAGAAGGGTCCTCGCCCTGGCCTGGAAGAAACATATTACGTATGTATGAAAGCATAACGGCTTCGATAGCGACATACACTGACTCTGGCTGAGAGTTCTCAAACAAACTGGCCAACTTCCTCTCAGTCTCAGCTTTCAAAGTCCGACCAACTGTTTGATTGTCCGTGAACTCCACCACCAACTGCAATCGTGTTTGGTACATCGCACCCGCACTTCGCAGCAAATCCATCATTTGCTGGACAAACTCCTTAGTATTTCCCAACTGTGCGTAGAGTCCTTCCACTGTAGGCTTTACGATCCTAGTGTAGTGCCGGTACATCTCCCTAAACAGCCATGCCCTTGCGTTGTTCGTCTTCGTGGCGAGCGGCACTTCCTGTCGCGGGTTTATAACTACGGCGACAGCGTGAGGTAACTCTTCATGAATGACCGGGCCATTGTCATTTTGGCAAATTTCTGGAAGGGTAAACACTTGGACAAACGTGTGCCAGGCTACCGAATATGTTCTCTGCGCGGCGGTGACTGGATCAAATGGCGGAGCAACTGTGTTTGACTTCTTGCGCGGTGACGCACGAACGGGTAGGGTTGTTTCATTTAATCGGGAAGTGTCTTCGACGAATGCCGATTGGAGTATCTGCTGTCGGCGTTCAGACCAGCTTAGGGCCATAGTAGATCTGGGGGTTGAGTTTGCTGGCTTGGTGATGGTGTTTATGGCTAAAACGGGTAGTTCGTTTTGATTTCACTAACCCAAGTTTTGAACACTGCAGTGGTAGCAAAGCTCGACAGAAATACTTAAAAATGACAGCGCTAATACAACTCAAGATAGGAGATTAGATAATCGGTGCCATATAAGTGTGTGTTTACTATATTATTTTATCTTGAGATTTCTATTGGCTTCAGATCAATGGCTCCATTCCCATCCCTGCTCCTTTATTTTGATGGGTCTTGATGCGCGCGTTCCTAATTATGTTCCACCGAGCTTCACCGAATCTTGATGATGACTAATCACGACTTCATGGCAAGAATGCAAATCTGCAAATCAGCTGAAATTATATAGGATGCAAATTTACTTCTCTGAAAATTATTTTATCATATTAAATTATTATGATCTGGATTAGCAGCTTTCAGAAGCCAAAGATTATTCGAAGCTTTGTGGATTTCATTGCTCTACAAAATCTCAATAATGTTTTTATTGGTAGAGTTATGTAGGGTTATCCATAACCTTCAGTGATATAAACTTATATAAACTTTGTGTATGGTTTTGTCCAATCAGAAACCACTAGGTGGTGTTGAAACGGTCGAAAACGGAATGACATCTCTACAGGAAATTAACATGGCGTATTTGGACAATATAGCGCTATCCAGACATTGACACAATCAAGACCAAAATATGCCTGAATGGTTAGCATTCTTACAGTTATATCATGCTACAAAATATATTATTGCGTCACTGGACTAGCATAGTATTGGGGTCTGAAATCTCGAGGGCATTCATCATCTTTCGAGCGTCAACAGACAAGATATGGTGTCATTGACATTAAATTTCTGCTTTGATACCATTTCATGACCTTTTTTTTAAAAAAATAAAAGTAGAGGACTCATTGATGACTTTGGCATATTAATGACGTAAATGACAGCCCAGAGGCCTCTGTTCTCAGCACTCTATCCGGTGCACAAATGACAACCATGGCATAGAAAGTTAATTAAGGTATATCCTCTTGACGCTATTAACGCTCGCTAATTCATCACTTGGTAGACATGAAAGGCAGCTGGAGCTATTGAATCTTGCGTGATCTACATCTACCTATGACATTCATTAATGTAAAAAGTTTTAAGGCCGTTTCTTTGCGTCAATTCTTGTGTCTTGTTGGCGGAATGCCCCATCATAGTCGGTAAACGTTTCGTTATGAAGTTGGCGTAATAGTAGGCAACGCAGCAAAAGGCTCGCAGTACCTCGGAATATTTGACACTGTTTTAGTATATTTGTGTATTCATTCTGCAAGCACGATATAAATGATAGCTGTTGTTGTATTGCGGTTATTAATCTGCACTGTTATTGTATAATATGTCCTTTGGACAGCCCATTACACGGTTGCTGAACTACCTCAAGCAATGTCATTAGAAGCACCAGGTCGATCCAAGTGGCTAATTTACCCGGAATAGCCCCATTCTATCTATGAACAATGACAGCTGTCATCACATCCATAACACAAGGTGTGCCCTTTTTCATTCCGTTTTCGAAGTCGGAATATCGAAAGCAGGAGCCGTCGGCTATCTGCATTAGCCGCGCTTATTGTTGGATACTTGATCTAGTAATCTGAGCCTACGATAAAGATGCAGTGACCAGGCGTTCATGCGAAGGGGCAACGCACATCAACAAGGCGAACTCAATCTTGAGTGCATAGAGGGTCATCCAGTAGGTATCGGTCAAACATGATCCTGATCTTCATTCTACATTGAAGCTACGTATGATGGCTTGGCTGAGTTTCAATAAATTTGTAGAGAACTAAAGCTATACGAATGTATTCAGCAGCTCTAAGGCATCGCTTATATGGATATGATAATACAGTGATTGTGCTCATACTAGCCATCTATTCTTGTCAGAATCCCTATCACAGCTGCTAACTAACTAAGTTCAGTTCTGCAGTCCGTATAAGATCAGTTCACAGCGCCCTCCTCAAGAACTCAGATACAGAGGCTTGCTGCAGCTCCAAGGCGGCCGAGGGGACTTTTGAATATCTGCTGTTGAATTACCCATCTGATGCGGGCAGCCGGAACCTGTCAGATGCCGATTGAGCGGTCAGCATAACTGTGGACGCCCGTCAAGCTAGTAGGGTGTTAGATAGAACTAACCTGACAGTTTCACCTTTTGCAATTTGGTACTAACACAGTCTATGTTTGCGTCTCACTTGTTCTTGACGCCCTATACAATTTCACGGTATGTAGAAGTGAATTACTGGATTTGGGTGTGCGCCCATACACATTGCCACCATTAAACGGGTACTGGCAGTTTGTCCAGCCACAAAAGTCTGAAGCGAGGATCTACAAACCAAAATCGAGTATTAAGTACTAACAAGAAGAGAGACACAAGAAGCCGCCTAGTCCCATTTTTGGGATATAAAGGCCCATATTGGACATATGGTAACACAGTTCCGATCGGGGAGTATCATGGCAAAAAGAAAAAAAGAGTCCAAAGCAAACATCAACAAGACCACCACATAATTCTTCTGCGTGTACTGAGGCTTAAGACGAACATCCAAAACATCACAACATGGCAGAAGTACGTTGCAAAGGAACACAAACCGGTAGTGATGACACACTTGATGTATAGAATATGCGATAATCGGCGAGGGCGTCAGGCCGTCGGATATGCAAAGGTTGTAACGCAGCGTGAAGGCGTGATGGCAAGCATTGGCTGTGGCTTGACTGTGTGTCTTGTCCTTCTCTAGAAGAATTGATGGTGGATGATATGATAATGGTTGGCATGAGGCTCCAGTCTGCGGCGACATTTTTGTTTGTGGTGATACTGGAGATAGGCGATACCGTGGATATCGGGGCCGTTATTACCACCGCTAAAAGGGAGTGATGAAGTGGGAAAGAGGCAAGTGAAATCCCGAATCATGAAACGTCAATGCAAACATCCAAGGCTTTGTAGTGTAGACTGGCGGGTTATTGTTAGGCTCGGTAGTATCACTGCGTCTGCAGATGGTGTTATGCAAAGAGGTTGGTGTTTTCATTGTCTATGGCTGTGTGAGTCTCAGTATAGTCTAGTAGTATTGACACAGACTCCAGGTGCCAATCAGGGCCACATGTTGCATGAAGGGCTAGTTGAGTCCAGGTCCAAAACGATACAGATGAGGCTTTGACAACTGCTGATTATTGGAACTTGGTATTCATGCTGATACATAGAAACAAGTTTTGAAGTAGGTTCACGAACAGTTATATGATGGCTCGTAAGCATTATGACATCATATTTGCCATATATAGTAGGATAAAAATATCACCACATGGAGCATTAACATTTGCTGGAGGCGCTCTTCCTATCTTCTTCTTAATCTGCCATGCAATCCCAATTGCTATTGTAAATAATTTCTAATCGAGTACAAGGTCATGAAAATGGATATAGTGAAGTGGATATATGCTAGAGTTGCGGTAAGCTGAATTGGGATTGAGGATGAAGGTGTCTATAATTCGATCCTAAAGGGAGAAGTAAATAAGCTAAGACGATGGAATCGGCATGGGAGGGAATTATAGGCTATCAGGATCACAGTCTAACTTTGTCCATGGGAGAAACAGTGAGTGAGCTTGTGTCACAGCGCTTTCAGGAGTTCGTGATGTGTATGAACAAGATACTGATAAGGCCTTAGTCTGACGAAGATTCCTTGGTTGCATGTTGGTTTCTACACATTTCTCACCATTGGGCTCTTAGGCTCTGCCTTTACATAATCGGCGTCAACCCAAAAGCCCTTTTCTGTAAAGTATCCTTGCCTATGAGTTCAACTCACTCAGTGATTTCCCCATAAAGTGAATCCAAATCCAGCGCAGAAAAAAAAAACTTAGCGACTCCACTTTGATCCCAGATTCCTTACGCTTCGGCCGATATCCAGCCCATATTGTAATCGTTACATCTACACCTCAAACACGATATCGTCTTGTTGCTGACTCTCTATGTACATCTCGACAAATAACCACTTCCAAAACGGGTATTCCTCTTAGAATAGAACAAGTCATGATTCCTGTACCCAGTTCAACGCTAACATTCCATCGTCAAATCCTGCCTCTCTGAGCATGCAACCGGCTCATAATCCTCTGTATCTTGGAACTAAAGGCAGTCAAAATCAGTGACTTTTATTAAATCAACCTATATAGGAAAGTTTGTGCGTGTTTCTATTCAGTAATCCCTTGATCAAGCAAAGTGTTAGACTACGGAAGCAGGTTTTCCGGATTCATAGTAGGCCACTGGCTCTCTTGACTTGCTCAGAGAGCATTCCTTCGTCTTGAACTTTGCAAAAACCGTTCAAAACCTCTGCAGCCATTACGCGTCCCCCGCTTTTGACTTGTAATAGTAGCCCCGGTCAAGGATGGTAAAGTCTTTCGGCTTTCCGGTTTCCAGGGAGTCCCTTCTCTTCTCTTCACTATCCACTCTACAGAGATCAGATCATGAGAGATTAATCATGTATATAGTAAAGATTAATATTGAGATTGGTATGGTTTTTGCCACAGCTTCCGTTGGCAGTTGGCAGACTAGGGTTACGGAAAGGATGGCACTTAAGGATCGCAGATCATGGCCTGGCTAGATCCAAGATATATATCTGGAGTTGATTGTGGTGACGAGCAAGAATTCCAAATTTCATGAGACTTCTCTGACACAATTTATCGAACTCGTGAGGGACCCGCTTTCTCAACGATGAGACATGTGATGAACACTTACGCCCAGCCCTCGAACACATACATGTAATACTAATGATAATCTTGAGACAACGCAGTGCCAACCACATGTTGGCCATGCAAAGAACTGACTGCCATATATACAGGACTATCATTTTGTGAGAAAAGGAGAAAAAAGAGTGAGATGACATATAATCTATCATCAAATCAGTCAGTCTAGTCAAGTCAAGTCCTTGCCGAGCTGGCCATCACATGTGCCTTCACCGACACAACCCCCGCTTCCTACCGTTTCGCCATCTCAGATTCATACTATCGGCCCCCTCCGCTACGAAGACCACTCACTAGCCACAGCCATTGTGCTCTTTCCTTGTTGTATCTTGAGAATGCCATTTTTTTTTTCTTTCAGGAAGATGTGTATTAACTTATGACCCTACATTAGAAGCACCTTCAGCCAGCCTCCATTCATAGGTGTCTTGGTAGAAGAGACTCTTTGCCCTTTGCGAGCAGACGCAACAATGTTGGGTCATGTATGTTGCGACATTGTTGCCTCTCGCCGAGCTGCGTATGTCGTGCCTGCAAACAGTATGATTCACACTTCTGTAGGACCAAACATCAACACGGATGATTCGATCATGATAGCTGTTAGTCTGGAAACTTAAGCAACGTGATGTATTCTTGTTGTCTGTGGTTTTGTTTATAGCCAAGTTCCTGGTTATATGGTTTAGGGACGATCTCTACAGCAGGTGTCCGTGCGATTCTTGGCATTTTGTAGTTTAGTGATGAAGACTACTTGTAATGTCAAGTCAAAGTGCCTATACTGCATGCTGACCAAAAGTTTAGAGCAGAGGGTTTATACTGGAACAGCTCTTCTGTACCATTCTGATTCGTAGCGGTTATTGTTTCTTAGTTACGTCCAGTCTCTCCGAAGTCAAACTCAGTCCCTCAATAACCAACATGATTCCGCATCAATACTGTTGTCTTAATCTTATGAATTTTAGTCATATATATCAAACAATATCGAGGGCATGTATAATCCAGCACTTGAGTTGGTCCCAGTAAAGACTAAATCTCCTCTATCAAGACCTGCCCACTTGTTCCCCCGTAGTCAAAACCCTTATCCCCATCCCACTCATCACCCATAAACATGTTTCTCACTATCTCACCCTGTAACCACAGCCCGTCAGCAACGAGTCTGTCCATCACTAACACCGTGCAAAGTCGGTTTTCGTTTCGTTTCGTTTCTCACGTAAATAGGTTGTAAAACTTAAACCCCAGTCTTCCCAAGTTTAACTCCTATACCGATTAAAATCCACGACTATGGCTATTGTCATAATCTCCCCATCCATCCATCAATTCCCCGCTTTTATATACACGGATATATACGACACACCCCATCATCCCCATCATCATCATCCCCCCAGGGCTGAACAAAAAATCAGAAACGAAACGAAATTACTGACTGGCTCAATATCCTTTAATATCAAAATTACTGTGTGTACGTTCAAGTGAACCCTGGTATCAAAAGTACCTACTTGCTCGGTGGGTGGCCTTCTCTTTCTTGAAAGTACCGGCCTGTCTCATCAATCGGTCGGTCGATCTGATTGGGTTTGGCGCCAGGAATGTGGTGCAGCTTACAAAGTAGACGGTCCAGTTATACAACAGTAGCTCAATGTCCTCTGAAAGACTACAACTTAAGGGGAAGTCCACAAAAAGCCACAAACACGTCACTGGTTTAAAAAAATATACACAAAGTCATATTTATGAGGAAAACAAGTTGGTTATGGGCAATTCATTTATTTTTGGGGCCCGAAATGACGCCACGCCTTCCCGGAATATGAAATTGGAAAGTGATAACTTAACATGACTAAAAAGAAAACAAGAAAAAAATACAATACCCGCAAGCAGGCATATCAAACACAAAATCAACGGAGGATATCATCATGGTACGGCGGACGTTGCGACTCAGTGACAACTGATCGCCATCACGGCTCAAAAATGTAGAGCAAGACACCAGAACACCGGACTCCTTCCTTGTCTTGTACCGACCCATTCCATACGTTGAGAAAAAAAAATGGAGAAAGACTCAGAAGCGAGAGGAAGAAAATGACTAAGAATATGAGATAAGACAATAAAAGAAGAGAAAACATTTCATATGCACCGCCGAACCATTAAACCCGTCCTTACTCCGAAGGAGCAGGCTGCTGCTGGCCTTGCTGAGCCACCACCGTAGTACTGTTGGTATTATTGATACTCGCAGTATTGCTAGCCTGCGAAGTGGCGGCGTTGTTTCTCTTCTTGCACTTGTCGTGGAGTAAGTGGCCATTTCTAGCCGTGGTACGAGTGAACTCGGCGCCGCAGTTGGGGCAAGTAGCCTTGGCGGCCTGACCACTCTTTTCACGCTGGTGTCTCAGCAGGTTGCTAAAGGTGGAGAACTGGCGACCGTTGCAGCCGTGCTCCCAGCATTGAGGCTTGGGGCGGGTCTGGACCACGCGGACGTTGTTGTCGGGGCCACCCATGTGAGAAGGAGAAACCGCATGGTGCGGGTGGGGGTGCTGCTGGTGAGCAACGTGAGAGTGGCCGTGGCTGTGGGGAGTTGGCGGCATGCCAGGTGATATCATGGAGGGGACAGTTCCATACATCATGCTGCTGGGGTCCATGGGCAAATTGCTGGGAGGATGACGGCTACGGCTAGGATTTAGATTAGTTTCTCGACATCCAGGCGGAGGGCTGATTTAACATACCTGTAAGGATTCTGCTGGGGATGGTTGAAATCATAGCTCATTGGCATGCCGTAGGGAGGCAAGTGAGGCGACTGGTAGCCATTGTAGTGGCCAGAACCCTGGATACTAGAGGGGCTGTACTGGATGTAGGAAGGGCTCTGCATGGGCGCAGGGTCACTCTCGCTCAACATGGGCATGCCGCCAGTGGACGGGCCTTGAGGGCTCCCATAAACAGACCCAGTCAGGCCAGCGGAAGGCGGGCCCGAAGAGATATCGGCGCCATAAGGGTTGCTGTTTGCTCTTTTTAACCGAGTGACCGTCTTGCTGTCGCGGCGCATTTGGTTGGCAAGTCTACGATCGCGGGTCTCGGGCGTCATCCCGGCGGCTCTGGGAGGGCTGGAAGTACCTGATCTAGAGGCAGTCGTAGCCGTAGGCGGAGGAGTGATGTTGGAAGGGTCCTGGTGATGCATGGTGGTGGGAGTAGGGGCCTGAGATTGGTGCGCTGAGTTCGCGTGGCTCTGTGATATGTGGTGCATGTGGTGAGAATCACTCGTAGGAGTGGCTGTCAATTGGATATTAGCTTGGAACACGCAAAGGTGTACCAGATATTATTGCATGTTACGCACCTGGCGGCCACGGAGGGTAGTTGGTGGTTGACTGCCTGTTGCTCATGGTGGCCAAGTTATTGTAGCTATTGTCGTAATTCGGCACTGAGGCAATGCTGCTGTAGAGTCTCAGTGGTCAGAAGAGAGATCGAAAGGATTTGGCGAACAGAGGGAAGAGCGCGCCGGGCTCACCTCATATTGACTTGCTCAGTATAAATGTGAAATTAAAAAGACGAAATATATGGTAGCCTAGAGTCGGGGAGACGGACACAATACTGCTAGACCTGCTGTCGACGTGCGCTGTGCTGGACAAAATATGCTATTGTCGAGTTGAGGACCAAGAATATTACTAGTGTAGTGTGTCGGAATCTCAATAGACAGAAAGTCGATGCTTTGTAGTGAGATAATTGTGCTTCTGTCACGGCGAGTGGAGAGCGTATCCGTGGGGTCGAATATTTTTAGAATATTTCTGTGATGTGCGCTGGAATTGGGTTTATGAAGCAGGTAACTGCAAAACAGTCATACCATCACAAGTGGTGTTGATATCTGGATTAGGAAGGAACACAAGAACCCGATGCAAATCTGTTCATGGGATTCGTTTGGAGAAAGGTTGCAAGATGTTGTTTTGTAGCGACGGAAGTTGCAAACGAAGAGATAAATTTGAAACATGTAGAAAAAGACTAGACGTGTAAACCGAAGTTGGTGCGATGCCCAGTGATGATTGAGCTTCGATGTGGAAGAATTATGACGATGATGGGGTTAGTTACAGGAACGATTGGTGGAGGAAAGGAAGAGGAACCAAGTTACTTATATTCCTATCGCCAGTCCAGATCTGATGTTAGTCTCAATATCGAGTGGGGTAAAGCTATCAATAATCAGGTAGGGGTGAGAAAATGACTAAAATATGGCAATTAATCGGTTTTTACATTGTTGCCCTCCAAAAATAAAAATAATCCTCTTTTTTTTTGTCTTTTTTTTTCTCAGCTGTATATGCTTAGCGTTTTCGGCAGAAGAATCATGGCTCTCGTACTATAGCAAGCCGGTTTCAGAGGCTTACGAGTATCTTTTGGACGATGTGTTTAGCCGCTTATCCCGCTAGACCTGTCTAGTTTATTCGGACTCAGCGATATCAACCTGCTAAAGCAACAGCGCAAGTGAGCTTTTTTAGCTGTTTCTTTGGTAGCCCCAGGTATCTACTATCCGGACATTATCTCTTGATTACCTCTTATCAGACCAAAACCAGAAAATAGTTGAACCTTGGGGGAGATCAATATCTGGTAGTATTGAAGACGCTCATATTATCTATACCTTGCTCCTACAAATTCATAATTTGTACACATAAATGAAGCTTGATCCAATGGATCCATAAACTACCAAGTGGTCGGTGTCGAGTCCTTTGAACTGGTGTTGTTGGTTGTCTTTGAAGGATGACTTAGAAGGACTGCACAATATGCTACTGTCGGTTCTGTATTCCTTTAGGCATTTGACTATGTGATATCCAAGCAAGATGGGATGGAACAGGATCTTGGTTGACTGACAAGTTCAACATCACTTCCTGTGCCCGTACCTTGACTGAGTCAGCCTTCCGGTTCTAAAGATAAAATATCACACGTAGATAAATGCCAAGAAGTTATCCAACGAACCTGAATACATCTTTTAGCCTTTGGCATTTTCTGCTCTGCGCTAAAAGTTTTAAGAGCCAATTACAGGACAAGCTAGTCTTCAACGTCCCCGCTTTCTATCTAATCCGGATTTCACCGCCCTGGCTGGCACTTATATATTCTAACCCTAATTTTGATGATCCACTTTTTGGTATGTTGGTAATTTTAGCTCTTGAAGAGGCCGTAAATTGGTTCTTAATCTCAACACATTTGCTAATTTTTATCAACCCCACATCTGAGCAGTTTTTCTCAGCAATCTATTGTACCATGCATAAGAGACACCCCGGCTTAAAACATCGCAAGAAACAGACTCTATTCTATAATTATATCATGACTGCCTATCTATCCTCAGATAATTGTAAACAGTGAATTCATGAGCTTCAAGGAAGTCTCGCATTCAATAACCATCTCTGTATTGATCGGACCGGGAACTTGTCTTATGGACTAGATAGGGCACGCAAATTTCTTGTCCATATGAATTCACAGCCATTTTCTTTGCCGTGAAACAAGCGCTCATCAAGTCTACTCGAATGTGCCAAATCTTCCCATAAAAAAATTAAGAATCCCCCGGACCCACGCGCTCTCTAGGGAAAATCTTGATCGGCAAGTTGATAACAACCCTGTAGTGGAAGAATTTCTCGAAACGGCATGAAGGCCGTGTCAAGGGCCTGGTCGTTGAAACAGACATTCTCATGATGTCGAGATGATCCCGATTTCACTATCACAGATTTGAAGGAGGCGCATCTTGAGTACAAAACGGACCGTGAGATTTAAATATCTATTTCAATAAATGAGAAAACACATAAGGGGACAACTAGTGGACTTGGGCCAAAACTAGTAAAGACAAGAAAAGATGTGCCCGCATTGGCGCTGGGCAAAGCCCTGATGTGTGTGGTTGAATCTTGGGTTATTTGTAAAGCCACTGAATCATCACATGCATTAGCATTAACACCTTTAACACAGTTGCGCCTCTTATGACTGCTGTGAGTCCACACATTTTGATACGTGCATGCCTAAAATTTATGATAGACAGCAGATTCGAGGTCTGTGGTATGACAGCCAACATCTATAAAGCATCTGAAAGCTACATATTTCAAGACCAACAGCGAGTGCTGAGATGTTGCTCCCAAATTTCCACAGGGACTGACGACTGTAAACATGCATGTGCATCCGCCAAGTGTCCTGTAGACCAAGTTCATGGATTAAGCGACATTCGAGATAGCCCACGTCATGTCTCCCAAACCTGTGATATGACCGAGATGAGTACAATATACTCGCCGAGGTCACTCATTGACTTTTGAGGCACGCCCAATGGAGCCAATAGAGTAAGTATATAGTTCAAACTTGCAGGCTAGCCACGTCCTCGTTAGGTAACAAAACAAAATCACACCTGGTCAATCGTGAAAAGTACCATGGTTCTCGCCTATAGCTGGGTCCTCCATAAGATACATGGTACAAGATGTGATGGACGAGGTTTTCCAGGGGTCCTTATTTCAAATCTAGATATGCCACCGAAATTCGAATTATATAGCCACGCGAGATTCTCGCAACGCACTGGACAGAAAATCCATCTTTCAGAGCAGAAAACCTAAACAGTGACGGAAGAAGGAATTACATTCATTGTGGCTTCAACTTTAATTGTGGGATTGTATCCTTAATACCATCCTTCTGTCAGAAATTGATGTTTTTGGTCATTCTATATGTCGATTTTTAACGTTATATTCCGGTGGCCAATAAGCCAATATCCGAACCTGTCGACTTTTCAGTGGACCGCACGGTTGCACTGAAGCCAAGCAGTGATGTGCGGGCGACAAGACAGCAGTAGTCTAGTTGAAGATCATCCCAAAAGCTGGGGTAGATGAGGTCCGAGGGTCTCAAAAAAAAATCACAACATGTTGATATTTGAAAATTTGAGTCAGTAATTTAAAAAAAAAAAAAGAATATACACAAATTGCTCCGAAGCTTCCGGGTAATCATTGGTGACTAATTCGGATGATCTTGTTTATACACCAGATATCACCAGTATGTCTGTGGCGGTGCATCTAGCACCAAAAGAAAACAAACAGCAAAAGAACACCAGTTCCGCTGTGATACAAACAAAACAACAAACAGGCCAGGGAAGAAGCATTGCATTTAACTAGGTCAGCGATTCTCGGGGAAGAAACAGTTCGTATGACAATATCAGAAACATCCACACATGGCTTCTATTACAACATGGCACCTACATAGTCCTTTTTTTATCCCGACTTCTGAGACACGATGACGCTGTGTTACGGCATCGCACATAGGGTACTTGATGTCTATTCCACCGCTTGGTTGATTTATGTCAGTCACGTGATGACGAGCCGTTGCAAATAGAGTTAATCTTGCATAGCGCCATGTTCAAATTTTGAATGCTTTTTATATGCTATGTTCCTATTTAGTAGACGGATATCATGTTTGCGGCTATATGTGAGGAATGAAGCGTGATTCACATGCATACTTGTCATTCCATCCCTCGTTACTCATCCTCATCCGTCTCACCAAGCGCCTCACTCGGGCCCCGTCTCGTACCTCGTGGCAGTCGGAGTTGAAACATTGTACTCAAAGTAACACCATAACGCTTACTTGTCGCCTAATGCAATTGCGGAGTAGTCCCTTTGTGATGATCGATTATCTTCCATGACTACTATAGTCCGCATATTACTTGATCCCAATATCTCAACCCATAATTCAAATGAGCTTTGATCCTCATGACGGATGGAATTATGTTCCTCTTGCTGTGGACGTTTTCGGAATTTTGCGCATCATTATGGGATCTCGGGACAAGTCAAGGAATCGAATGCTACACAGAAGGAAGCGGCTGTTGTTTGAATAGTTGGTAGGGGAGATATATACTTTACTGGGGACATATAGGTTTGTTCCTACTGTTCCCGTTCATCACCGAAGGCACATCTAAATTTGGTGGAAGCCGTTTCATTCATGGTCGTAGGAAGATGACTTACACGAAATCGTCGAATTATTCCATGGTTGGTGGTAAACTTCAGATATGGCGAATTTTTTGGTTGTCATATCACATGTGGAGATTTGGTTAACCCTACCATTTGTAATTATTGAGGAGGCAATTTTCATTCTGATTATCAGATTTCATCCAACCATAATATATTTCAACCGTAACTGTCTTATTTTAAAATATTTTGACTTACCTAGACTTTATACTATAATTAAGAAGAACGGACATATAACTTCGATGAAATAACCTCAAGTATTTAGTTTCATCTTCCATGATAAGATGCAGAGTTTATAAGTAATGCCGACTCGCATTCATCATCCGGTCAATCTGCTATTTCAAACTTGGTCACCGGAGTCCTGAAAGAAGCGGCTTGAAGTTGTCGCGCGCAACATACTCCTTGTGCTGATGGAACCAGGGTCATGTCTAGAGTGGAAGTCAACTCCGCTAAGTTATTTGCAAACCCTGGTTTATGATTATCATTGCTTGGAGGAAGAAAAGAACATGGGAAAAATGTGAGGGATGGGGTCAGGCCAAGGGTTTGTTGGCAAGTAATAGGATGAATGATGGATGGACATGGAGAAGGATAGAGGAAAAGGAAAGAGATTTTGTCCTGATAACTTGTTTACAGAAGGGAGCGATGCGCTAGAATAGAGGAAGAACGTGGAGGGAAAAAAAGAGAAATGGTAATGTCAAATCCCGGATGTCAGTGACTCCGTATGACACTATTGAGTGTTGAATATTCACCATGAGGTCGAATGTCTGAATGGAGCAAGTACCTAGTTTTCACTGATTTTACAGTACCAACGGCAAGTTGATGACTTGTCACGAGGAATGAACATGACCTTCCTACTCTATGCAATCCGGTGTTTACAATCTTGGGAATGCATTAGCCAAAAACGGTAGGAACCCAAACTCGATGCCATACTTACTGGACGTTGAAGGAATCCCACTGGACTCCACATTAAGCGCACAGGCCAACATGATGTGTCTAGCTAATCTAATCATGGATATGTATACATGCATACTGAACAACAACCCCGCACTATCCAACCTGGACTGAAAGCACAGCGCAAAATGTTTTGAGGAAATAATGTCAATCACTTGTAGATGGGACTGAGGCTGTGAATTTAGGTTATATATGAAAAGTCTTCAAAACAATCTTCAAGGCCGTTGTGAGATCACGCCACGTCGATAATAATGGAGTTACGGAGACCATCAACTATATACGAAAGTAACTCCTTCATGCGGCATGCCGTGCCAGCTAAATCTTGACAACATTCGATTTTTGGAAATGTCACACTTTGACAATTAACATGATCTGCATGTCTATCCTGCATTATATGAAACGTAGGCGATATGGCATGCGCCAGGGATTCCAGTTGTCACCCGGCCTTATTGTGATGTTAAGCGCAGGGCAGAATAGATTGAGGATGTGATATTTGTCAAGTCAAACAGACACCGACACATACGACATTCTCTATCGGGGCAGACTTCTTGAAGTTGTGGTTGTCAATAGCCGCCGTTATTTCTCTCCACAAGAAGTTGACAAAACAAGGGTGCAAAGACCATGTAAACCCAAACGGGCCGTTTCTGGAAATGTACAGGCATTAATCTGGCCTATGTACTTGAAATTCACAGGGAAAATTTCTAGGTTTGGACTGGAATATATTGGCTATCGGTCGAATGATGATATTGGACAAGTCAGAAGGTTAGTGTATTTAGTTTTTTCTTGTCACTTAGTGCGGAAATTTTGCATGAAAGGCTTGAATACAGACGTGTCCGGTTACAGAGGCGGGGGGGGGGAGGGACTCACGGGACCTCGCGATCAGTAACGCAAATATGTAAATATGTAGACACCTCAGTCATGGGGTCGGGATTCACGAGAAGATAACTGGCCGGAGGCAAAGTTGCCACGATTGGCTAGCGCAACTTTTTTCTGGCTTGCGTGATAGACAGATCCGGCAAATCCCGGTATTTGAGTCACTATGCACTAGGATCAATGTAACTTGGAATGCAAACTTGGTGAACAGATGGCTTAAAGCCTGATCATCGTTAATTTTTTTTTCTATGTTAGTGACTGGGTTTATGAAGAAGGCCACGTTCAAGAAGAATCCTCATGACACCCATCCATCTGGAATCACGTACATCTATCTTCCCCAGCAGCTTTGATACTCGATTACTCCTACCATAGGATTCAAAAGATGGGAATCACGGATCTTGATTTAACAACCGACACCGGGGTTTATATATATATATATATATATATATATTTTCTATGAAGCTATCAATGTGGTCTGTGGCCCCAAAAGAATTAAATGCTTACAAGCGGGGGAGAAGAAATTAAGTTCACTCGCAAGTAAAAAGAAAAAGAAAAAGAAAAAGAAAAAGAAAGTAATGGAGTACACCGCATGAGCTTAGGAACACCACTAACATATCAATAATGGCCAATCAGTGATGAGATCGTAACTGCAGCTCGAGTATGAGAAACTGCAGCAAATACTGAGTAGGGGCTAGACAATTGTTTGCATCTTGTGCTCTAGGGATACCGGGTCGAGCACACCGACGAGCCGATGAAACCAGCACATATGGCTATTAGTCGGACAAATATATTCCTATTTTACGATTCCAGTAATCCGGAAAGGGTATACTTATATTAATGGTTTTCGGATTAGGTCATTGAGCTTTTCATTAGCCTTGGTAGAGGGAACTAAATAGTGAGCCAAAAAGAGGCAAATCTTTCACAAGTACCGCGGTCTGTCCACAAGATGCACTTATAAAATCCATCCCAATACACAGGCAAACACACACACACACAACTGAGATGGATGGCTTCTTTAGTGGGATTTTACCCTGTTGAAATCACATCCTGAGTAGATACTCATTTACCAGGAGTGGCTTCCTAACGGGATGGATTAATGGACGAAAGGTATTGTGGGAGTTATGAGAGTTTCTCCTGGTAATGGTTGGACAGAAAAAGTATTATACACATATCTACGGGATTTCGAAAGCGATAGAGCTACAGATTAGTGATGCGGCACATATGGCAAATAATGATGTTTTTTTTTTCTCATATCGAGGCGGGCCATAATCATATCTGGAAACACTAGTAAATACTAGTGGCATTGTTGCCAATAAACACCCCGAAAAAAGTTGATTCAACGGGAAGAGCGGGGAATGCACGATGATGTTGCCAGTTGTCTCCACACCAGTTTTTTTTTTGAGAAAAAAAAAGACTGGGTCATTTTTACATCCCTATATTTATTCGATTACGATATCGTGACTAGTTTGTTGAAGATTTTTTCTTCTCTCGTGACTGAAATGCTAAGTGGCGGTGAGAAAGGCAGCATAACGTAGAGAATGTCCTTAAAAGTGGGGTGACCTAGACCCATGAATATTTTCTGGGTGCCTCATGTGAAATATCTGGTGAGGGGCACTTAATTTTTTTCCACAACAAGTTAGCACAGGTGACTTATATATTTTGAATCATCACGCTTTTGTAGGTATTATGTGAGTGTATATTCGATAACGGGTACTCCGATATTCTGGCTTTGGAGTTACTCATCCGCTCACGCCGGATTATCGGGGCCCTTTTTTATTTTTTATTTTTGCCCAAACAGTCTCCAAACTAGCGCTCAGTCATATGACATAACTAGCGCTCAGTTTTATATCTCACCTTTTTTTTTTACCTTCGAGCTAAATGTTCCCCCAAGGATCCTTCGTACCAGGCTGACCTGTTTACTATCCCAACAATTCGGTCCTGCTTCGCTACTAACAGCCACTAAAATTTCCCTCCTTTATGATTCCACAGCGCTTATTCTCATTCTGGTAAATCATGTCGTGGCTTGGAGAAGTTATAGTCGGTCCCGAAGACTCTACACCCGGAACCATCTCCCGGATCTGAGGAAAAGAAAAAAAAAATCCAACTTTTCGTACTCGGAGCTGACATTGGATATCTACGGCATATTCCCGGTCTCATCGTATATATCTATATATGGTGTGCAGTATCGAGTCTATATGCGTCCAGAATTGTATCTGCTATTTCCCTGATTTAGATCCGCCCGTCCATGTATATGTCTCGCAGGTTTATCAATTTATGTCCACAGCATTGATTTTATTTTCCTGGGGAATTATCTGCCGTTGTAAATAGATTCTCCCGGGGTTTAGTAACGTGAGCAATATCCGCTTAGTCTATGATTAATAAACACAACTTTTCTGACAATGAGAAAAAGTTCAATAATTCATGACCACACCTTCATTGACGGGGATTACGTAGTTATTGCAACACTGCTGCATGTTAACCACACCAAGAAGTCATCACGAACTGCACTTTTCGATTCTTTATTTTTTTATATGTTGGACTTGTAATTCTCTTGATTTACTGACTGACTTATTGATTAATTGGATGTGCTACAGCATGCTGATGGATCGCCGTCAAGTCCCTGTAGTCCTCACCAACCCAAGGATCCTCTTGCTGTCATGCAACTGTAGATATCTTTAATGTTCCTGTTATCGGTTCCTTTTTGTTTCGTAACGTAAGGTGAAGGAACCAGAATCTGGATAGATGAATTGTAATAAATCTCTGGACAGATTATCAAGGACAATGCCACAGCCAAGTTTTTGGTTTGTTTTGATTCGTTATCGCCTAGTGAGTGATCCACCAGAGTTTATGAACTATCAAGTCCCACTCATTCTTGAAGCAAACATTTACTCCATTCATTGGTCACCGGACCGGGTGTGACCAAGGAAACAAACCGATATAACCAGGGTTCACCAGATTGAAGGTGTAAACCTCATGCAAAATAATTACAAGAACTCAGCCCAAGCCTGCACCCAAAAAATTTGTGCATTCGCAGTCTGTTCGTATATTGAATTTTGCCGTGCGTAATGGATGGGGTTGATCTCCAAGATTTTCCCTGCTTTTTGTTTCTTTTTATCTGTAAATACCACAGACACGGGCGAGTCACAGACTCTCCACCCACCATCAATCAATCAGTCACGACAGTGGTCAGCATTGACGGCTGAGAGGCCCATGGTCTAACGGTATATCTACTGTCTAATATAGACTGGGACTGGGTCCAACAAGCCTGCAGATACAACACTATAGAATTGGAAAAAATGATACATACCTCGGAGACCAACCTTGAGAGATACATACACTCAACTGATGAAAATCTGGGAATTAGCCTCTCTTCAGCACTCGCACAAGTGGAGATGTACGTGCTCTTGCATAGAACCATGCTTGCTTTATGGCTATGTAGTGATGATCACGCCTTGAACCTAAGTCGTAAGAATTCGATCTCTTGCAGATATTCTGGATAAAATGTACATAATCTTGTCAAAGCTTTACGGCCGAGATGGGTGACCTGTATACATCTTCGTCTGCAGTAATAAATAGTTACAGTGTTGATGCAACTCTGATATCAGAATGTGGTTGTGACGTGGTCTTTGTGGTTTTCACCAGCATGCCTCTAAGTTTGGTTCTGTGGAAGAAATAAACATTAATCTCTTGTAATGACTGAAGTTGAAGCGTCAACATCATCTTTGGATATCTCCGGGTTAACAACAATCATATACAAGTTTCCTAACTCAGGGTTCAATCTCACAATCCCTTGTCCACAGTTGTCTCGTGGGATCGTGTGACGTCTACCCACCACTACTGTTCCGCTGTCGCTCAAAATCCATCCATAAAGAAAGATATCACAAGATAATAAGTCAAAGGCCATAAGCAAGGGATTAACAATGAAATCTGCGTGAATCAAAATGACATGTAGTGAACACATTCCCGGGACAGGATAAAATAAAAATAAAAGTTGCACTGATTCCTCATCATATCTCGTAGCGAACCACCATAGAACACACAAAGAATACAGGATTACGCCACTGCGAGGAACATTTTCTTACTCTATAGCAGACTGACGACGGTATAATAGTAGAACAGCCACTGGAAGCAACCATCAGTTGGAACGGAGAAAAAAAAAGATGTCATCACCTGACAGTCTGACAGTGCCGTCTTATTACTTGTTGATTTTTTGTGTGTATGTATAACTAAACTCAAGCCATCGGGATGGATTGCATATTTCTCAAATTTCTTGCCGCTGTTGAACCTGCAGAAGTGATCCTCATTCGATTGAAAAGATTGATATTTTCATGTTTTCGAGAATTATCATTCCTATGGTTGTTGGAATCCTAAGATCTATATACAACAAAAATGTTTATTTTCTCGAAAGAAAAAAATCATGGCATACAAAAGATCATTAAGATGTTGATAACTGTATTTCACGTCGGACAAAGGCCTTTGGCTGACATAATGCTGCAAAAGAAAAACACCAGGTAATGTACCGAGAAGAATAAAAATACGTATAGGAGTTATTCCTACACATCGTCTCTTTCTTCTGGCAAAAAGAAGTTCACACTTGATGTGCTTTATTAGGATCTATCGTGAACCAAGATTGCCGGTGATGTTGAAAAATCATTTTTGCTCTCAGAAAAAAAACATTTCTATGAACTCGATGGTGGGCGTTACAAAGCACCGTTGGTCAGATGACATATATACCACAGACTCTGGAGGACTGTTGGGAAACAATGGCAACACCACAATGTTGTCCCACCATAATCTTTGGAACAGGACCTACTTCTTTCTGGTTAAATTGGTTGATGATGGTTGGTCAATTTTGGTTGTGGAGAGTTACATCACGTCATATTGTAGGGAACATGTTCTTGTAGAATTTGGGGAAGATTGTCTGAGGTATTGTTTTTTTCAATACGCATGTAACCACATGCTTATATAGAGTGACTGATACCTTGTATCTAGTTATCACACCAAGTGCAAACCTAATTCTTGATTTGCTTGCACAAGAATCAATATTGGCCAAGGCTGTACTATCGGCGTAACATCATGCCCCAGTCACAATGTCGTTTATATACTGCACACAAACAAGGTGTAGCATCACAATCCAAGTCATCTGAGACCATATCTCAACATGCCACCAGCAAGCAATTGTGTCAATGTAATCTACTTTGAGTAGTGAACTTGCATGTGGCCTATATGTAGATACGCCATCGGAGAATATAGGCCGAGCGCGGACTCTTAGTGGGTATCAGCGTCTTCAAAGTTATCTTAAGGCTGGTTAGTCGTCAATGACTTGATTACTAGATGCCGTTTCGATACCTAGCATACCATTGAGGGATTCCGCACGTGTTGTTTGGTTCGTGTCAAGGTTGGTAATAGAGAGACTGAGTGTCAATGTTATGGTCCGGACGTGGGCCAGTTAGTTGTTACTTACATATATCAAGGTTGGGTATTTAAAGAGATTGACAGGCCTTGTATAAATTACCAGTTACTAGTGATCCGAAGATATATTACCATGTATTGACTATATCCCAGAAAATGGCCATTGTCTCAAATTTAAAGTCATAGAATATATATTGCACCGAATATAGGAAGTTGCAACCGGTGTCTGCGTCAACTCCGGCCAAACTTTCCAGCTAACCACATGATTATCTAGACAATCATATTCTATATATTCATGAAGACCCGATTTTCAACGTGTTGAAATTTCTGCATTAAAGCACCACTCTCTAGCGTCTAACGGCAGTTCAAGTGATCCACCCAGCCATGATTAAATACTCTCCACCAGTATCTAACGGCAATGAACCCTTTCCATCATCCTTTAGGGCTACTCCTCTTGAACGATGGTCCTTTTCTGATGTCAGGGAAGATGATCCCAATAATTTGATTGAAAAGAAAGCGAGAGACACGGATAATGAAGGAATTGGTGAATATGATAGATCTTATGGATTTTCGGCTTTTGTGGGAGATGGATATAGGAGGTTTTCCCTTGCGGTGCAATGCGATGCGATGCGATATGCTGACTGGCTTGGAAAGTTGATAACCAGGGTTATTGTTTAGTGGAGTTGGTTACCGCTGACATAGGAAATAAGAGATATATAGATAACATAGAGGATACATCTAACCATTAGGATACAGACAGTCTCAGATCATTGTCCTGAAAATAAAATAATCACTGTTTACTCTCTTTATGAGTTAGTATCCATGCCATCTACTCGATATCTACCAAAGAAAACCGAACATTATATTCACCTTCGAGGCATAAACATGTGTCCCCAACTTTCGTCTTCCTCTACCTATAATCCCCAGCGCACGAACCTCTTCACATCATCTCTTCCAAGATGAAAATCTAGAATCTCCGCTTGTGGTTTAACTTGCCTATCCCTCACAATTCTCTGTATACTCCCCCAACTAAACACTAACCTCTACATTGCAACTTTGCTTCCCCTCTTGGTCCTCGAACAGTACCTAATGATTTCTCAGAGACTGAGCTTCACCGCAATAACCAGGCCACCTCCCCCCGGTTTATTCATCTTTTTAGCACCAAATAATTGACAAGGTCAGGCAAGACAACATCGTAGAGTATTCCAGTATCTCAATAATTCCCAAGTTTACTCTCTACTTGGAGGTGTCCCTGTTTGGGTCTGAGCGTTCTCTCAGCTTGCAGAAAAAAAAGCATTCATGTCAGTAAGATGAGGAAGTACGGTTAGCTGTTTCATGTTGGCTAAACTAAACTTCTGCTGGGGGGGGGCCAGTGAGGGAACACCTGTGATTGGAAGGCTTTTTGCTCCTAAGGTCTAATGATGGGAAGAAGACTTGTATAGACGGAGTCGTCAGGATGAGACTTGGATTAGTGGCAGAACCGGTGATCAACCGGGTATGGAGAATATATACAACGTACAGTCATGATTATTTAAGTGGGGCGCGACAATCTTGGGATAAGTCTCAAGAAACCCTTACATCAGACCACTGGAAGAAACTATTTTTCATATCACAATAGCTCATCTTAATATATATATATTTTTTAAATCTGTAGTTTAGCTATTTTTGTATTTACTGGATTTATTTCATATTTCTTTAATATAATTATATATATATATATATATATTCTGGAATTATAAATAGGGCCTCCAAGTAGAAGGTATCACCACCTCAAAACATACCCACTTTTTATAAAGTTCTATACTACCACTTAATGATAAAATGAAAACAAAGCATGTTCAGATTCACAGTTGATTAGATTAATATATATATAATTGACCATAGATTCATTAAAGGAAGTGATTTCAAGGCTCTGCTTTTAAAGCTGAATTCAATCAGATAAATATCTAGAATATAAAATATTTGGTATGACGAAAAAGCAAGATAACCAAAAATATCAAAAATCTTGTCTTTCTGTGAATTTTCTGTGTTTTGAAGTAGAGATACTTGATCTTTGTTGATGGGCCAAATCAAACCTGAAATTTCTCCCAAAAAATCGTGGCCCGCTTAAATGTTGGGCATTGTAGATTATAGGATCAACAGAGTTATCAGAAGTCTCGCTGGATGTATTGGATGTTGAGATCTCTTTACATCACATATAGACATGTTGGCTTCTGGATAAGGCTTGCAATCATGAATCTCTGACCATCTCATTATCCGGCCTTCAGAACCCTTCTCTCTTTGCCCTTGTACAATTACAGATCAATATCATCAAAACTCATTAGTTGTATGATGGATTTTAGTAGGGCACTAGTAGCGATTCTCGCTAGGATATGCTCTCTGAATAGAATCACTGTGGTCTCAATTGCGGAGTAATCCTCAGAAATTTCATACCGGGAAAATGAAATGATTTCTGTACTGAGTCTAGCTACTGCCTACATCTACATCAACTCTTTCGGAATACCATCTACTGAGTGTCGCTGTACCTATACACGTACCATCACAGCAATGCCCTGATATCGTATTATGCATAGCATATACCCCCCCTCCTTCTACCAAAGTTCTGTGTGCAGTGATTGTCCCTCATGATTGGTGGGGTAAATAAGGTACAGACCGGGAGTCTACCTCATTTCACAGGTCTTCTCTCGCACGAGACATGAGCCTATAGTCCGACAAGCACGGTATCTAGGTGATCATGAGAAATATGTTTATTTATTTAGGATAGATAACGAATAGTACAGGCTCAGAACCGCACATGGTGTAGCCATGAATGTAGCGATGGACAAAAAGGTGATATTTGTCGGCAGTCTACAGGATTGAAGATTGGTGGAATTGCTAGATGACAGAAGACGAGTGGTGATCAAGGGCCAATTGCTCCCATACAAACACTGTTGGAAATCCACGAGTGGTCGAAGCCACGGCTCTCTCGACCAGGGCCCTGGATTGGCCACTGAGTATTAAATAGAAAGAGATATATACACTTGACATTGATTCTGTACATCACATGTTTTCAACATAAGACCCATTCAACTGTTGAAATCACGCCATGACTCGAGTAGACTCGAGAATCAAATACTCTTCTCAGTACACGAGACAAAATTCCAGCCATCTGGCTCCCGGACGACATTAATCTTGTCCGCAGACACCCCAGCCTCTTGCCGACCAAATGTCCCCCAGCACAACATCGAAGATTCACGCCATCGCTTAACTTGGTGGATGAATACTTTGGGCTGGGCTGGCATTTTCTTTTTATCCATTTGCTTGAAGCTCACCGGTAATAATTTGGCGAAGCAGTGGCAATACTGGACACGGAGCACATCAGCTCGCGGGGGTCTGAGTTTATGTACATGAATATTTTGAGCGACTATAGAGAGCTTCAAGTTGTTATTGAAATTCAGTGAGCTTAAGAAGCATGATAGGGAAAGTCTCAGCTCTTTATTGCTTGTTGCAGATCCGGTCATGAGTGGGTATTCCATAATCGGAAGGGCGGACTTTACGTATTGCGCAATAGCTTCTCAGTTCCAGTGCCATGATACCAACCAACAAGACCATAGTCACTTGATGACATCGAGCAAGCTAATATTTTAGTACATATAACATCAGCCATCATTATACCCAAACTTCTACATTCACAAATTATGACTCTGCTTCTGCCCATGTTCCACCTTTTCTTTTCTTTTTTTTATCGCCTTTATGGGTCTGTAGTCAAGCATGCTAGCCCAATTAATATGCATGCCTGCGTCATCGGCCCACTTTTACTGGACAGTTCTGAGTAAAATCGGTACTTGGAAAAGGATGTGAGTCGAGCATATACAGAGTGGGAAGCGGAGGAATTCTTGATGTCTTGGGTTTGATGGAATCTTGGGTTGACAAGTAAACATGTATGTATATATAACCACAAAAAAAAAAGAAACTTGCAGGTGATTCACATAATGAAATTCAAACGATGGCGGTCAAGTTTACACGAATAGAGAAAGCCTGTAAGACTGCTGGCTCCACCTTCCGGGCCGGTGGGAGAGCGGGGAGAGCCTCCAAAGTATATACATAATGTCTGCCGCGTTCCTCGCACATAGCCACTGTTGGATGCTCGGATAATCGATGTACATATGTGAAGAAAAGACATGTGTTTCTCTATGTGGGAAACGTTGACATGTCGTAAATACCAGTCACACCTTATCTCAATAAAGAGCAAATGACGATTGGCCCGTTCAACTCCAATGCTACGCACCGTCGATAGCGCCACATATTCGGTCTTGCGTCATAACTCAGTGTTCTGCATGTTACCCCATGGCCCACTTCAAGTCCCAGGCCTCGTTACGATTTTCGGATGTTGTAATTTTTTTTCTCCGGCTACGGCGCTTGCTCCTCTTTCCGACTGTACCGACTGGCTAACTGCATGTAACTCTCTCATCATATCTGGCTCCCAGCGTCCCAGAAGCTGCAAGTGCAAAGCGATCAGTCCTCTATACACAAGGTTGGTTGCCATTACCTCAGATCCATTGCTGTAGGAGCATGTATACCTGTATATTTTCCGATGGTTCCAAGTATGTGCCATAGACCTTAATCGTCCTTCTATTCCTTTGATATGGCTGGTTCCAAAGCATCAGAGAAAAGAGAGAACGAAGGGTGAGATTATGAACTGAATCTGGTTCATATCCATTATCTGTAGGACAGAAACCAAGCGCCGTGAGGTAGCATGCCAATGATTTGGTGAGCTTCACATGATGAATCGGGGTCTCCACCTGCAAAGCATGGCCACGTTGTAGGTGATCTACTGGTATTGCATGATTAGCTGGTGTTTTTTTTTTTTGAAGAAGTTTAGTCTTGGCAACTGGCGGCTCGGGTATGTGACTTGACCATTTGTGTGTGTGTGTGCAGATATCGGAGTTTCGTTCATCTTCGGCATCTCAGAAACTGGACCCAACCACTCATGACTTTAAAAATCTACGCCAACGTGAGAGGGCGTGTGAATTGTTCGAGTGATATAATGGGTCAAATCTGGCAAAGATGTATCTAAGCCAGGTTACATGGGCTAGTGTTAAGCATCGTATTCTGCATATAAAAGGATTCACCGCTTCAATATGTTTTAAACTCATAGGATGTGACGTCTTGCAGCTGAATCCCTTTGTGTTGGTGCCCTCTCGAAAGGAAAAGGGGATCCAATGCTGGCGTTTGCTGATGGGCGTGATAGTCCAAGTATGTGTATTGCTGAAAGTATATATGAAAAGGGATCACAATCTGTCGGATGGTGCTAGGATTTTAGTTAGTCTGATATTCCCGGTTGCTTATTCACATGCGGATGCAGAGTATTTTTAAGTAGAGTATATCTGTATTTTTGGGGAATTTTGTTTTATTATGAGGGGGAGTTGGGCATTTGGTTTCGGTTCTGAGACTAAAACTATACGTTAGTTGGGCAAATCATCACAAGATCTAGTGAGTAATTATGGCATTTCAAACGAGAATGACACCAAGCAGATACCCAAGGAAAATCACGGCCTACCAAGCTAAGTACCCGGTTCCAGAGACCCGAACGTCATCAGGGTTGACTTATATACAAACAGAACTATAGCTCAATCGAGACTCAAATGAGCAGCCTGTCGGTGGCAGATAGACAATCATCAGTCTTCACTTTCGGATTAGCGCGAGCGCAACATATCTAGCTTCTCAACCAAGCCCATCACTCGCAAAGTATATATGTAAATACAAGTCAACACCAGCAGTATGCATGTTTTTTTTTTTACTCATGTAAATATCTGCAATGCAACATACCCAATACATTGAGCTAATCTCGAACGAGAAATCGTCCACTCCAGCTTGGTACTTGCATATCTCGAGTCCATAGGATGGTGGTTGGGTTGGAGAAGGTTCATGTATTTGTAAATGTTGGCAGGGGGGACTTCACTCCATTCATGCACAATATACCACTCTTGGGATGAAACTCGCAGGAGACTGACTAATATATCTGTCTGCAAGCCACAAGACCAGACATGCTTTCCGTTTAAGGTCAACACACTCCTCTTTGTTGTGCGCCAACCCCAAGCCAATGCGATGGCCTTTGTGTTCATCTGTCACTTCCAGCTTGCTGTCCTGTGGGAAGCTCATTGCCGCTAACTGGGTAATCCTCGGGACAACTACATGCCCCTTGTTTCCTCTGTGCACTTTTCTCAATTTTCTCAGCGTGTCTTCTCTGCGTCTCTTCCACTTCCACTTGTCTCGTTGCAGCCCATTTCGTCATCTATATACTAGGGGACCAGGCATAATCATGTGCCCAACTGTCGACGTATGCTTCAGGCGGGGAAATGGGTCTCCGGACATAGAAAAGCGCCATTATACCACTCATTGGCGGAAATTTCCAGTGGTGCAGAAGAGAGATAAATATTTATTGGGACGTGCGAATTGTGTGTGTTGGGTAGATCAACATGACGATGTGACGTTCCCGGAAACTTGCATTTTTATTGGTCAATTTCCGGAAGTAACCGGATGTCGAGCGTGATAGCTTGGCGGCTGGGCTTTTTCTTGCTTTTTTTGTCAGTGACTTGGCCAAGTATCTGTCTATCTGTTCACATGCGTTTGCATCTTTGCCCAAGCAGCATATCAAGGTTTGTATTTCATTGAAGACATCACTTGTGAAATGTGTCTTCCCCGCATTCTTAATACCTATCTGATCCTGTATGGCCTCAGTTTTGAATGTGCAATACCATCTCAATGCATCTTCATACCATACAAAATTCATATAGGTCCTCATGACAGGCTGTCGGACGGACAGACGTTAATCTGGGAGATCCTTCTAGGGTACTTGTCCTCACTGCAAATCGAGGGAATACTGCATCGCATATGGCCAGTGAGCCTGTAGGAAGCTTCGAATTCGGCATCTACCGGGAGGAGTGGTGTGAGCCCAAAGAGATTGGTTGGTTCTATACAATATAGAAGATGTTTTGCAGATATTGAGTGGCTTGGGATTCTATTTTTCTATACACCATAAGCATAATTCATAAGAGTGTCGTCTGGATTCCGATTGGAAGTCCTCGGCTGTTTACATCACATCAACTGAACTCAAGATGTTGTTTTCTGCATCATCGAGTCGGCCAGCACACAGACAGCAAGTCAAAGGACTACTGATCTTTTACCTTTTCAATGCTTTTAGCTACCTCGGGATTCTCCACAGTCCGAGATAAGTATGTGATGTAGCGTCCAGGTTTCCTGTTCTAGTGGAGCTACATGACCACGAAAATTTCGATATGTAAAGGATTCTATAAACTGTCGACATCCGAAAATCCCCTCCATCTCGTCATCAAATGATGACCTGTCAAAACATGAACTCTGACCTCATAATCATCTCTTCGACTGCTCTTTACCTCAACAACAGTTGCATCTCGATGATCCCCACTCCTGGCTGCATATAACATACAGTACATAGATTTGCTGGCTCTCCAGCCTCTCTTGTTTTTTGATTTTTTGATTTTCGTCTTAAAAAAGCAAATGCACGACTGCATCATCATTACTGAGTCCTAACAACACACCCCTCCCCTGCCAAAAATGTCAGCCCAATATATCTCGAAAGAGCATTGCATTCGGCTACTTTCTGAGTCTTGCCATGGTCTCCACTTCGTAGGTGGTATTTCTTGTGGGCCCAGGTTCTCTTACTTCAAGGCCAAATCAGAGGCACATCATGATCATGCTGTCCACAGTCTATGGCCTATGACGCTTACTTTCAAACTAGTGGTCCATCTGACATCGTGTACTTCCCTGTCGGAGTATCCACTTACATAAACTGACCCCGCCTTTCAGTGAAAACTTGTCACTTACTCCCCATGCCATCAAGACTGTGTTAAAATATTTCATGACATTGTACTGAAGAGAACGTCACTATTACCAGCTTTGTGATGGCTGGTAAAATTAGACATTTGGCCAATCTGAAATAGCGGTTCTCTGGAAGGACCCCGTCCACTTGGCCCAAGCACGCACGCATACATAAGCATTCACAAATGTACTCATCTTACGCATACAACCCTGTTTCAATGATATGGTCAATATCTATCTAGATAATAAACATGGTCCAGAATTTGGGCATCGTGGCTCAAGCTTAGGCGGGTCTCTAATAGCATTTACTATTTTGCACTGCTATCATACCCAGCCCGCCCGATCAAGATAAAATCAGAATAACGGCCCGATATTCACCATGTCCTGACTGGCTCTAGCTCACTGGTATCCTTCATTATGACAAAGCTTAATCTACCCTTTATGATTTGCTGTTTGACCTAATGATCTACTATGTATATACTTATCCAGGTATACAGCTCTAAGAAAAAAAGGAAAGAAAAAGGAAAGCAATCAATTATCAGATTGATCATATACTGTTACATTCAGCGTGATAAGCCCCCACCCAGCCAGCAAGCTTACTGAGTTTGCCTTTACGTATTCGCACTGTGTCTGTTATGGAGTCAATATGCCAATGTAGTCAGCACTATATTGAAACCGGAGTTTTGCTCCTCATCAACCCCTCTTTTTATGAAAAAAAAAAAGAAAGTCAGCGCCGAGAATTTGCGTCTCTCCATTTCTATCAATACCGAGTTCAACCGCATTTCCCCGTAGGCTTTCATGTCTAAATACCACGATCCAACATTATCATGTTGTTTTCTCTATTTTTTTGTCACTGTAGTGGCCTGAAAGCTGCGGGTATATCGAACTGTCCTACATGTGTCCACCTCCATCACGACCACTACTAGGCTTTTCTTTTGACCCACACTGACATCATAGCTCATAAAATCATGTAAATATACTTATATATAAAACTATGCCTCTTGGGGGTAACCTTAGTATCCGGCCAGTCACTGTTCATTAATTGGTCAATAGAGGATCGGCCTTTTGCTTGATCAGTAATACCTAGATTCCTCGTGTGAGGCCAAGCGAGTTCAATTATATCTTCTCAAATTTGAATCTGCTTGCAAGCGTAACAAAACTGACATTTCTCACATATGGGGACGCAGATATATGTCTTCAGTAGGATTGAGTTTCTATGGAATGATGAAAGATGTGATGGGTATGGGTTACAGCCAACACTTAGTATAAGCGGTAAAAAAATATATATCTTGGAAGATGAACGTACGGCTATCTGTGTGAAAATAAGCGAACAGTGGGTAGTAACATACCTCTATCATGCTAACTGCGACTATTTGGGTGATGACGGTGCCTTGATCTCACGATTGATCTCCAAGTTGCCAGTATGGAAAGCTCATACGCCATGCCCATAAGCGTTGCGCGTCAACGAGTAGTTGCCGTTGCTCGAAAGTCCATAATTGTCATCTTGGAATGGGTTACTGAATTTTAATATTATCCTTTGCTGCCGCTGAGTGAATATGAGATCTTACATAGAACAACACTGAAACCAATCAGAGGTTAGCATCTCAATGTCATATGTAGAAGCACACACAAGTTTATTAGTAAATCTGGACATAAGTAATAAGTAGATGCGTCTCAAAATGATATCGCACATTTGAGTCAAGCACTTGGGGAATTACATAGACAATAAGATGTTCAGACAGATTCAAATACTTATCGGATAGGTTGTCAATTCTCTGGATTTGATACCATTCAGTTTTGTGAACATAAATAAATAGTAGATATTGGCGTGATTATGACTCCGACATCCGCATACGTACATCCTATAACTTTGTTCGTCTGTGACACCCACAGTTCTCATATCATTGATCAAATTCCATATCAACATCATCACTGGATACCGGTATATCTGTATGCGCATGTGACAAAGGGTAATTAACGAGTGATACCATGAATGACAGAATGTAGTCATTTTTAATAGTACAACTATATTTAAAAATACCTTCAAGTCGCAAAATAAGCCCTTGTATTAGGTTAGTGTCAAACGGTTCCCAGTAATGCATGTCCCAGTCTGCAACTTCATAGTTAGTAGTCAAATGTAGACACATTTATCTGGTAATTAGTGTTGACATCTAAATATTGTCTCCAAACAGCACATGTGCTTATGTTGTTGGAGTTTATATGGCTGACAAACGTCACTCCCAGTAACTCTGACAATGAACGAGTTGCAGCATAGACAATTATCCAGCCAAAGGGTATAGCGTCCCGAGATGAGTAGGTCTTTGAATAATATAGTCGTAGAATATGCGAAGATTGTACTTTTGGCAATATCAACCTTTTCTTGATAATATGTCGTCATGGACCTCACGTGGACAAGTGGAGTAGTTTCGCGTGTCGTTCTTGCCTGATAGAGTTCGTGTTACTATGTATGTCTTGGTCCCGCAAAATCCTTCGGATACCCGCTATCCGGGTACTAACATGTTGCCAGTTGAAGTATTGATTTTCTTTCGGTTAGAATTGAACATAAGGTTAATCAAAGCATCAAAGTACTTTCTCAGGTACATATGGCCATAGCCTGTGGAAAATACGGGGTCCCGTTTACTCCCTTATAGTCAAGCCACAGAGCACCGGATCCAGTACCACAGTGAGTAATCATGTGAGAATACCCAGTGTTGTGTATTTTTTATGACTACATTTTTTTTGTTTATTCCAACTGCAGCATTATTAAACTCTGGCCTCGTATCACCATCTCTCCTTGATTCCCATGGAGAGTGCTTCCATGGGCCTACACTATCCATCAAAAGTCACAAGGCTACTACACAATAGCACTATATTTGAAGATCATTCATCAATCGCTATGAGTATAATTAGGATATTTATGTTCACGACGCAATCCGGCAAAGTGATGCCATGTTTTCAACAGGTCATGATAAACGTACTAGTTCATAGCCTGTGTTAGCCATGAAAGTACAGTCTTGTAGTTTGGGTGCATGTGGCATCTCACAATATCTATGTACGAAAATCTTTAGATACAACGTAAATATACTGTCTACACCATCAAGCCAAAACAATTGACCTTTGTCCTGAGATTTGAGTCACTGGTGGACAATTATGCTGTCACCACAGTCTAGATATGCTGCTGTCTATTTATCAGATGGTTTTCACATGCAGATTTATTCATTTTCAAAAAAAAAGTAAATATGGCAATCCTTTGTCGACTTTGATTCCTTGGACCTGTAAAAATGTGAAGTCAATCCCAAATTGTCTGGCAAAGGTCTTTTTCTAACCGAACCTTTCGAGATCAACCCATTCATAACTAGGTCAATTTATCAGTGATAACCTCAACTAATCCCAGGCATAAATAAAGCAATATCTGATACATATATCACGCAGGGAACAATAGACTTATACGCATATAGCTAGATTCCAGATCTGTGATGCAGTTTCAAATAGTATGAAAAGAAACAAGACCATAAAAAAGACTCTGGGCTGGGATAATTAAGGATCATCATATAATCAAGTCTGCAGTTGAGTTTGGAGATTCGTGTTGCCATGTGCATCATATGAAGTCTGACGTTCATTACCAGGATTCGCTCCTTCTTCAGAATCTCGGTCAATGTTCGGTGAACTCCATAGACCCCGCATTTCAGGTGGGATTTGGGTCTATTGACGTCGTGAAAGCCGCCGCTCAACAACAACCTCATTATTCCTGATTTGAAATTGTGCATCTTTGTTTCCAGTCTATTGAGATACCCCGTGTTTGTCACAACAGCGTTCCGATCTCCACAGATACCCCTTCTCCGTATGTACATATGTTCTCCTGCATCTCATTTCAAGCTTCCGGCGCATCGCATGCGTTAGGCTGGGGTCTCGTTCCAGCTGCCAGCTTCCCGAGAGCTACACATTGTGTACAACACATCTAAGCAGAATTTCATCTATTTAATTCTCAGCTTGCTGGCAAACAATGCTTTTGCTTCGGATAACCGACGGCCTGCAACGTCAAGGAGGAGCAATGCTTGCACATGCTCGTCTTGTCGCCTTGACTTGCTTGGGTCTTGACGATCCCCGCACATAATTTTGTTCTTGTCCTTCCATAAGACCCCTTCTTCATATACTTGTGTAGCCAACCAACACATGCTAATGATTCTCGCCCCGACTCTTTGTCTAGATTTGTTTTAGTGCAACGCGATTGTTTTGTCTCAAATATTCTGTCATATCTACCAGATCCCTTTCTTTTGCATCTCTTGGGAACGATTACGCGATATTTTGCTGCCTAGTCATTATCCGAACCCATCGCGACGAATAAAATATCACTGCGAACCTTGCTGCACAACCTTCCTAACTCATCATCGATCATCGCCACCGCCACAGAAATCCGCCCTGCCTCCGATACTACCCCCATCGAGCCCCGTAACTCTCACAAGACATACATCTTACATTACACCTGCCCCGCACATTTGAACCAGGCCCCCGCCAACAACATGACAAACATCATCGTCGAGATGTGGGAGTCGATCTTCACTCCCGGCCCCACGCCCGTCCTTCTGAAAGCCACCAACACCACCTTTGGCGCCTTGCAAATTCTCTTGCTCATTCTATTCTACAGCACCCTCAGCATCCACTTTGTTGTCCTCTCCATCATCTCAGGCAGCCTCTGGTGGGCCATCAACTGGTTCGCCCGCGAACTCGCCGTCCACCAGGCTGCTGAAGAAACCAAGGCGCGGAAGCAAAGGGCTACAGAGGAGGCCGCGAGCGCCAAGGAAGTTGTGGATGCCCCTCCCAGCGATGCGGATGATGACGAAGATACGGAGGTCGATGAGCCTGCGGAGCGGCCCATTAAGGAGGATACCCCCGTTCCCATTGCTGTTGATGAGAAGCCTGTCACTGACAATATTGAGGCCGTTAGGCCTGTGGGTGAGCTAAAGAAGCGGGTGGATCGCTCAGGCGTACAGTCGGGTGCTAACACGGAGGATGAGTGGGAGCGTGTGTCTGAGTACGAGAAGGACAAATAAAGAGCGGACAACAATACAATGAAAGATTTGAACTCATTCTAGAGACTCAAGCATGCAGTCCCGATGTTTATCGACTGTCTGAATTTCGTTCGTGGTGTCGTAATATGCCTCCACATATTAAATCCGAGCCGGTTTAAGACAATATTTGGGTCCTAATTGTCGCCTTCTCCTGAGGTTTTTGTCTTTCATTTTTCGTTGCCGCTTATCTCTATCTCAGCATTAGCTTTTGGATTAGTCTATCTATCTTCCCCATGGTTTCTCCAGTCTCTGAAGCTTGCTCCATATGATGTCACCATCTAGCTCACATGATCATCTGTGCAACCCTAAATATTTGGCTATAGGGTTTGTGTTGTTGATAAAAGCTTCGTGAGACATGACCACTGTGTTGTATGAAACCCGTACTCGCCATTGAGTACGTAACCGTGACTAGTCTCTAGTCTATCAACTGTGGTGTCATTGATACATAATTTATGGCCCTTCTTCGTTCACTTTCAGAGCAGTTCTGTTCCTTGTTTAAGGATCTTTGTCTAAGTCAGTCTGACATCTGACTATAGCAAGCATATTGAACAAGGTAGCAATAAATAGCAGAATGTGTTTTTGAATAACACCAGATTGAATAATAAAATTGGCCTATGAAAGCTCCATTTTAGAGCAGTGTCATGATGTCCTGTTGAGCCTAGGTGATGAACCCACCTGTTTTTCAATATCTTTAGTTTGTAATAACTTGATACTAAGCACTAAATTAGATAACTATTTTTTATGAATATACCCAACTATTTAGCTGATCTATAAAATCTTTACCATGTTATTCTTGAGTTAATTTTTATGTATAACCCTAACCCTATATCTCATTGAAACTCATGACTTCTACCAAAGAAAAAAGGCAACAAAATGGGACAACTCTACATGTCTACTCCTGACTCTTGCAAACTGCTCAGGAGATGCTACACAATCCAAATACTAAACGTAGCTAAACTGCGTGCCTCATTTTAAAGTCACATTCGTCAACATTGAGAGTATCATTGCACTTATGGTGGGTGTTTTTGGGCTTCAATGATACGAAGACTTGCTCATAATGGTTGCTTACTTGGGCTACAAGATGCGTCTGGCATGAACGATGTGCAGATCTGGAGATCGGACGGCAGCTAAGAAAAAAGGATCTGGCCGCTGTTGAGACCTTAGCCGGACTGTCAAGAGATCATTTAGATGCAGAGTGCTCTAACAAGAAGTTGATCTTCTGATTAAAGGAGAGACTAATGGTGGGGTTTCTATTGTAGATATGCTCACAACCTGTTATTTATGTGCACAAGTATCCCACGCTGTGGCTTCTGTAGGTCTTGAAAAGTTGATTTCAAAGTCCCATGACCCCTCATCTTCGGATAGCAGAGTGAATCTTGTAGAATTAAGAGGAACATCAGATAGTCCTAGCCATAGGCATCTTGAGCATTAGGAGATGATGCCGATTAAGCCTAACATTTCCTGTCACCATAAAAAGATACAAGACAGATTGTGGATGGTGTGCTGAATGGAGTATCAGCACTCATCTGCTCAGACTGCATATAGGGACTAGAATTTCGGTAATTGAGCTTCAAGATCGAGCACTATCAGGATCCATCCCACCTATCGCGGCCTTAAGGGTTCTGTGATCCTTTTGCATCAAGTAAATAAAAATCCAGGAACTGCAAGATTTTGAAACCCCGCCAAAGCTTTTAAGGCTTAAGTCCAACAACGAAGCTAAGAAACTGAGACCCACGAAAGAACAGCCCACCAAAGCTTAGCTATTTACAAGCTTAGACGCGCGCCACAAAATCATAAGCTAAATCTGTAATTCGTCAATTAATCCAATGTAGCTTGATACGACCTAAAATACTGCATCCCACTAGTCTTAGGAAAACTAACAAAGCCTTTCTTCACCATTTGCGCCCACATTTCAGACGGCAATGGCAAGTTTCTTTTTGCCGTAGATATATTGAGCTTGGGTATTCAACCCCTCGTTTCCGCCCTGGCCCGCCCTGGTTCCCCGCTGTCTTTCACCAGACAAAGCTCCATGCAGCTCCCTGCAGCAACTTACCCAACCCGTGTTCTGAGTGCATATATGTACAAAGTTAAACCTCGCGCAATGCCCCCCGCCTCATCCAGCCTAAGCTCGATGATAGCCTCTCAATGCTGAAATATTATGAGAACCATCATCACTGAGACATTGGCTTTGTTTATCTCGTAAATTATACACGTCATTGTAAATTATGCGTCCAAAATGCGATATGCTGGCCGGCCGGCATTCGCCATTGGCATTATACCCGGTCCGGCTGTAAGTCTACATAGACGCCATCACAACGTTCTTTCTGTTCAAGTCGGTCCAAGGTGGGGCTGTTTTTGTGCCTCCTGCCTTCCCAGCCCGCACCTCCCCTTCTTCCACACAGTCGCACTGGCAACTACCTCACCGTTCAAGATGGCGGTACCATACATGGTACTTGCTGCTTTTGGAAGCGGCCTTCCTTCGACCAGGTTGTCTGTTCAAGTTATCCGTTTCCTATTTTAGCATTCCACTTAATTCTGTCTTGTTCCGCCTCGTTATTTATTACATGTGTAGCCCGCCACCTTGAACATCTCGTCGTAGTCCTTTTTCTTCTACTTTTGTGTCTGCAGACTCATTTCTCTCTCCTCTTTCCATTATCGTCTTCTTCCAGACGTGCACACATATTCATCATGAGCATTAAGACTGTTGAATTCACTTCTTTCCAGGACCAAAAACCCGGCACGTAAGTTATCCAGCCCGCTTGCGCACTACCTTTATTGCCCCTCCTTGCCGGTCTATTGTCTGCTTGGTGCAAGTTCAGTTTATCGCCACTAGGCATGCGCCTGAAGCTCTCTAGACCCCGGAGCTACCTCATAGCTCTTTATTAACCCTCAATTGTCTTCCATATCCGGCCAAGCACATCTCACTAACGCATTGTCTTTCTGCGCACTAGTTCAGGTCTTCGCAAGAAGGTTGTTGTCTTTCAGCAGCCCCACTACAGCGAGGCTTTCGTCGCCTCCGTTCTCCAGTCCATCCCCGAGGGCGCTGAGGGCTCTTTCCTCGTCATCGGTGGTGATGGTCGCTACTGGAATCCCGAGGTCATTCAGCTGATCGCCAAGATCGGTGCTGCCTATGGTGTCAAGAAGCTGCTTATCGGTCAGAATGGTATTCTATCTACCCCTGCAGCTTCTCATGTCATCCGCAAGCGCAAAGCTACCGGTGGTATCCTGCTAACCGCTTCTCACAACCCCGGTGGTAAGTTCAGACAAGCATATCCGGACCTCACTCTATAGACTTAATATCCTAACCAAAACCTCACTTTTCAGGTCCCAAGAATGACTTCGGTATCAAGTACAACTTGTCCAACGGTGGTCCTGCCCCCGAGTCCGTTACCAACAAGATCTTCGAAGTCTCCAAGACCTTGACCAGATACAAGATTGCGGACATCCCTGACATTGACATCTCCACCATCGGAACCAAGACCTATGGCTCCCTTGAGGTCGAGATTATCGACAGCACTGCCGACTACGTCGAGATGCTCAAGAACACCTTCGACTTCGACACCATTCGCAGCTTCTTTGCCTCCCACCCTGACTTCAAGATTCTGTTCGACGGTATGCATGGTGTCACTGGCCCCTATGGTAAGGCTATCTTTGAGAAGGAGCTTGGCCTTACTGGCTCTACTCAGAACTGCGTTCCCTCTCCTGATTTCAGCGGTGGTCACCCCGACCCCAACCTGACCTACGCCCACGAGCTGGTCGAGGTTGTTGAGAAGAGCCAGATTCCCTTCGGTGCTGCCTCCGATGGTGACGGTGACCGTAACATGATTTATGGTGCCGGCGCCTTTGTTTCCCCCGGTGACTCCCTGGCCATCATTGCCCACCACGCTCAACTTATCCCCTACTTCCGTAAGAACGGTGTCTTCGGTCTTGCCCGTTCCATGCCTACCTCTGGTGCCGTTGACCGCGTCGCCAAGAAGCAGGGCCTGAACTGCTACGAGGTCCCCACTGGCTGGAAGTTCTTCTGTGCCCTGTTCGACGCTGATAAACTGTCTATCTGCGGTGAGGAGTCCTTCGGTACTGGTTCCAACCACATCCGTGAGAAGGATGGTCTCTGGGCTATTGTTGCCTGGCTCAACATTATTGCCGGTCTCGGTGTCAAGAACCCTGAGGTCACTCCCAGCATTAAGCAGATCCAGCAGGACTTCTGGAACGAGTACGGCCGCACTTTCTTCACCCGCTATGACTACGAGAATGTCGACTCCGAGGGTGCTAACAAGGTTGTTGGTGTCTTGAAGAACCTTGTCGCCAAGCAGGACTTTGTCGGTTCCACCATCGAGGGCCGCACTGTCACTGACGCTGGCAACTTCTCCTACACTGACCTTGACGGTTCTGTTTCCTCTGGCCAGGGTCTGTACGCCAAGTTCTCCTCTGGCAGCCGCATCGTCGTCCGGCTCTCTGGTACCGGCTCTTCTGGTGCCACCATCCGTCTCTACATCGAGCAGCACAGCACTGATCCCGCGTCCTACTCCAAGGATGCTCAGGAGTTCCTGGCTCCCGAAATCAATTTTGCCACCGACCTGCTCAAGTTCAAAGAGTTTGTCGGCCGTGATGAGCCTGATGTCAAGACCTAAGCAGCTTATCGTGTGTATGGCTGGTAGGTGATGATCTGTGAGGCAGTTTTTCTGTTCACAATAATGTAAATGTCCTTAGTTTGAGATGGATGGAAAAAAGGCCGTATAATTTGTACTGTTGTGTTTATTATGATGACTTTGTCGATATCTCTCATGTTGGATCACGAGTTGGTTTTTTTGATGACCGGTGTTTTCATCTATATTTTTGCGTTTTACTTGGTTATGAATGACGTATAGTTGATATTTGAATATTATGACACTAGTCGGCCGGTTGCGGCCGTGTAGATATATAACGCACATGTATATTGAACTAACTGAGCAGTGAGATTATGTATAATGTGCTATAACATAAACATAACCGCATCCTATATATTTGTGGTCTGACTCATCAGACGTGTCAAGTATTTAGACAATTGCACATATATATACAACTTCAACATATCACACCTGTATCAGGAAGGAACCAAACTGCTGTGCAACGATATTTATGACTTCAATTGAATAACGATAATAGCATAAACGACATCAAATATAAAAACTCCGTAAAACCCATTGTAATGAACCATCAAAAGCAAACGCATAAGCAGCAAAACAAGAATAGACAACGCAAAGCATGAAGAAAATCAAAGCAAGAAATCGCAAATGTGTATCCCATAAAAGACAAAGCAGCCTTGAAGACTTATATCTCTACAAGGCTGAATGTCCCTTCTTACCTTGCCAAACAGCCACAAGGTACCATCAAGCGGTCCACGCCGGTAAACCCGACAAGGTTTTACGGGGAGGTCGCCGAGGTACTGGGCCGTGGTTTGGCAGTCTCTGCTCAGGATATTAAGAAGCCCCGTCCATCTATCATTGGTTCTTATTTGCACCTCGATTAGCCTTTGTTCTCTCATCAACCGAGAGATATAAAAAAAAAACCAAATTCTCAAGTGTGAAAATGCAAATAAGTAATGCGGTGCAATAATAAAAAAAAAAAAAAGAAAAAAGTGCGGCAAGCCAGGATGGGCAAGTGCAGAAATGAGGGTGGAGATGTGACAGTGGATCGCCTTTTGATGATATGTAAGGAATGAACGATGCTTATCGTGAAAGAACGCATGATATAAACAAAAGTCATTCAGTCGTGAAGATCAGAGGGCCAACAAGATTGTCGACCAGGTAGAGAGCGTGTGAGTCGGAGAGAACGAAGGACAAGTCAAAGTGCAGAATGGTAGATGGCTGGAGCAGAGACTGCAAAAAGGGTGCAGTACCTTGGAGGTACTTATATTATCGAAGATCTCGAAGGGGCTATCGAGCTCCGATTCGACGACAGTGTTTTCTAAGCGCCAGTCGCCGATACCTTCCGAGCCGTGGCAGCCGCTGCCGCTGACGTCGCTCCACTGCCAATGCTACCAACTCTGCCACTGGTCTTACGAACACCAGAACCCTCCTTGGACCGCAGAGCCGAGTCAGAACCGGTAGTGCGCTTAGCAGCGCGGACCTTAGCAAGTGGTCTTGAGTTGATGTTCTCGATATCTTGTGACGCATCATTGTCAATGGTTGAGTACTGAGAGTGGTAGACAGAGGTGGCCGTACCGTTAGAGACTGATCCAGTCACGTTATGACCGACAGACTTTGCCCGTGTGTGCTCCGAAGAGGTTCTGTGTGGTGAGGGCTGATTGGAAGATTTGCGTTGAGATTTGCTTCTAGGACGGGACTCATCGTCGGGAGGATCCTCGGCGCCTCGTGACTGCTTAAGAGACGCAACGACCTCGGCAGCAACCTGGACATCCGTTTCCTCCTCAACCGTGGCAGGGTTACTATTCCTATGGTACGGGTGGTGGCGATCGCCCATGCGTGCTGTCTTACGAGGCTGACCGGGCGTAGGGGCAGGCAGATAATCCTCCTGAACACCAATGTTATTGCGATCATCCACTTCGCTTAGCGGCGTACGACTAGACGGACTGCGGTTGTGGGGAGGAGTCTGGGCGTTGTGATTCCGCATAGTCTTAAGGTTAGAGCGCATAGGAGTACTGGGGGCGGGGTTCGACATGGCCAACTCGCGGCGAAGCTTGGCCTCCACACGTTCCTCAACCCACCACTCACGGAAGGTGCCCTGGTTCAGGTGTAACCAGTGTTGTTGGGGACCAACAACCATACCAGGACGCATGAATCGCATGAAAGAGATGACCTCATTGGCAGTGAAGCCATGACGGTAGATGAGATAGGCGCCAATAAGGCAACCAGTACGGCCAAGACCAGCCTTGCAGTGCACAGCAATACTCTTCTTCTTGACAGTGATCATCTCGTGGGCGAGGCGGATGAACTTGCGCACAGTCTTGAGAGGCGGGCAGGTGCCGTCGTCAAAGATCATGTCGAGATGCTGAATGCCCAGACTCTCAAAGTACGAAGGGGAGTACAGGGGAGAGTTGAGACGGACAACCAACCCGATGTTGTTGTTAGCAAAGTGCTCTAAGACATTCTTGAAGGACTGATTCAGCGCAGGGTGAGCCTGGACGGCGTCGACATCTCTCGGCAAGGCATTGTAAAGCTCAGAGCCCTCGGCGAAACGGCCGACGGGAGCCTGCTGGGGAGAGGCAAAGGCCAGGAAATCAGGAGTCACCCAGTTGAAATCACCGTGCTCTACACGCTCGAACTTTTCGTATTGGTCAAGGTCGAAGTTCTCGAGATCACAGCATTTTTCTTCCTTGGCCTTCCATACACCATACACAACATCCTGCACCGTTAACCCGTAGTCGGCTTGAGAGTAGCCTGCATCACGGAAGGGCATCAGCGGGGGCTCGACCTGGGCAATCGGAGCCAGCGCCAAATGGGGAGGCCAGTTCTGAATGAGGACCATGTAGCAGGCAAGCATGCAAGCAGCATTGGCGCGGCCTTTTTTTTTTTTTTAGAGTAGTATATATATATATTTGTTTGTAGACTTCTTGGAATCTTCAATTCACTCACTCTTAGGATCAGATCTACTCCAGAAGACAATGGGGCGATCCTTGTTTTCCTTAGCAGCCAGAATGTCGTGGAAGTACAGCGCGAAGCGGTACAGGTGACCAATGTGAAGCGGGCCAAAGTCGTGGTGGAAAGCGTTGTAGAGGAGAGAGTCGTCGACGGTAAAGTAACATGGAGTCTTGCTGCGGCTTTCGCCAGGTCGTCTCCGGCTGTTAGGGGAGCGAAGACCAGACGAGGAGTCGGAGTAGGGGAAGTAAGTGTGGGCGTCGGGCTTTTTGTCATAAGCGGCAAGGTACAGACGGTCTAGTTTCGAGGTGTTAGTTTATTGACTATGTCAATTCTGGTCGCTCTCTTAATGTTTAGGGTGTATTTGGGCTTCGATATCGAATGCGCATCGCATTCAAGCAATCGCAATTGGAATCACAGAATCGCGCGCAGTCCTCCAATCGCCCAGACAGTCTCGCAATTCCTGCGCTCCAATAGAACTCACAAGTCCGCGAATACCATCACCATATTCTCGAGAGCAGCTCTACATACCAGGAATGTATTCGACCACCTGGCCAACGTTAATGCTTCTAGATGAGCGCGACATGGTTGCTGTCAACGCCGCTGATAATGACTGGGTGCGATACGAAGTGGGAAAAAAAATATATATCAAACAAAAGAGATGATGATGTAGTCGTCGTAGTTATCCGCACCGCCGATAAAGAATTAAGAGCTGGCAGCCGGGTTATATTTCTGCTTCTGGGTCACACTCTCTTGTATTTATACAGACAAAATTCAATTGGTCAGGCACTACGCTGGCTGGAAAACAATACACTCAAAGCGGAAGGAAGTTGGTTGCTAAGGTGAAGAGTCGGTTTGTCAGGCGCCTTTACAAGAAATAAGGAACAACCAACGTCAATAACTGAATAAGAAAGTGGGAGATGCTAAAGAGCGGAAGGCATTGAGGTGCACAAATTGGCGATACAAGGAAAAAAGCAAAAGAAGAAAGAAAGAAAAAGATTTCAGAATTACTGTCGATAGTTCAGGGACGGAGGCCAGGTTTTTTTTCACTTTCAATGTTTTGACCCGGCTGGGCTTCCGGGGTCTGTCTGGGTTATCGTTGATAGCAAAGAGTCGGTGGACACACAACAACTAGGCGAATAAAAACAAATAACAACACAAGATCCTGGGGCTGGCTCTTTTCCCCCAAATAGAAAGAGTCACTCAGCAAAGCAATGGGTATTTGGCCCCAAAAAGCGCATATGGGAATGGATGTAATGCCAGGGGTCGACAAGCAGGAGGTCAGTTCTTTGGTTTGAACAAGTAAACGCACGTCGCAAGCAGCTCCATTGTGTAAATATTCCATATTCCACTTAGAGTTGGCGTTGAATGCGGAACCAGGGGTACCATCTCTCGGAACTCCCGTCTGCACTGTAGGTTGCATTTACAAAGTAAACATCCAGCTGCGTCCACTTGTACCAAAAAGGAAAAGGAAAAGGAAAAGGAAAAGGAAAGCTGGTGTCTCAGCAAGAGTGAAGCTTGCGATTTTTTCGTCGCTGACGATTCAGGAGATTATCCAGTGGCCATATGGCAAAGCGAAGAGGCTGGTTAACACGTCGCGATGGGCCATAATCGCGAACTACTGCTCTTGCCCGTTTCCTGTAGGTGTGGAGATCTAAGCTGATTGTCCTGTCCAAAGACGTACCGGGTTCCTGCTAAACTTGGTGGCAGGGAAAAGGGCTCGAACTACTGGTCCAGGAAAGCAACTCCATACGACGCCTTCTTTACTTTGTTGATGACGTTCTGGATTCAGATCGCAAACCCTATCTTTTTTTTTCAGGTCTAAAGGCTTTTCATACTGACATCTCGAGTCAACATGTTAATGTTCTCCTACTCAAATAATCTTGACCCCTTTCTTCACATGCACCCCAGGCCACCTTATCCATCAACTACATGCAATTGTAAATTTATATCTTGAGGCCACTTGCTTACCGCCGGTTTACCCATTTTCCCGCAAAAATTAAAATTCCATTGAGTTTTTATTTCTCCTCTTCTGTTGCTACTGCTACGCTGTTGTCGAGTCTTTTGAAGCCGGACTTTTAACTTACAAGCACGGACCTCACTCCCGAAAATCAATTGGACCTCTGCTCCCCGCATCAGCCCCGGCCTTCAATCTCGCATATATACTGCGCAGCTAATTGAGCACTGTACTTGTTCACAGAATCACTCACCACAACCTTACGGGCGACTTAAGCTGATCAAAGAAAATTAGTGATCATATTCACCGAGCGACCAGATATAAAATACACAGTTCGCAATTTTACCTTTTGCCTACTGCATTAAACCCCAATTTACGTGACAGTGAACTTAATATATTGAACGAGCAAGCTTTCCCTGCTTGTGTATCACGGTGATGTGATTGTCATTGGTCAGACCCCCCCGTTGCTACAGAAACCAACTCTTGCGGCGGTCACTTCATGCGGGTCTCATCCTGGCGCTATTACTATATCCATGTCCTATTTTTTAACTAGGGTATGGTCAACATTATGGATTCTTTCATTGCTTTTTTCCATCTGCACCTGAATCTGCCCGTGATGGAAAAACCACGCGCCGGAATTGTAAGCGCGTATAATCAGAACGCCACAAGGATGTGGCGTTTTGCGTAACCCAAATCTTTGGTTAACCCCACTGATGACAAGCTGAGTGGGACAACGATAACAAATGAAGTCATTTTGTATGCTTTAACGGTAGTGCAAGTATGATCACCTGTCATAACAACCCAATTTACAACTATAAAGCCCTCACTTGACCGAGGATTGATCTAAATTTGGCATTTTCCAAAGGTATGAGCCTTACCAATATATTTTTCCCTTCGTAATGTGCCACAGCATTACTTCATCAATACCAAACGCCGTCATCAGAAATCCGCAAGTACACTTCACTCTTCCATCACCAAACCTTACCATCTGGCCCCTGCATCATAATCGCCTATAGAGTCATGAAAGAAACTTTCCCTGGCGCCCCTTCATGTCCAGTCAGGCTCTCTAGTACAGCCTTGTCGATCAAGTGGTCTTTGTCTTCATGGTGGCTTGATCGTGTACCAGCCCGCTTTCCTACAGACGTTGAAGCTCGTCCTGTAGAACCGCTTTGGACCTGACTTGCTTTTTGGGTTGAGTATGCCGTTTTTGTTTTTGGCATTTAATGGGATAGTTACTGCTATGCATTTCTTGCAAGGAGACTGTCATTTTTTTTTCAGTGTTTAATGTCTTTAACTGGCATAGTGACTGTCTTATAACTTAAGCAGGTCTCATATTTTCATGAGACCATCTCCACCATGAAAAAAAAAACTCGTCATTAACCCCACTATCCAGATTTTTTAACCCTTGAGAACATAACACTCAGCCATCGGTAAACCCTGGTCCAGACCTTGATTTTACTGTCTCTGTTAAGACGCCCTTAAAGCTTGCTTAAAGTTTGGATATTCTATCTCTCCTGCATATCATTACTATGGCTACTGCTGACCCTGCTTTCCCTTGTGCTATGTGAGTCTCCATTCCAACAACGGCACTTCGGTGCATTTTACCACCCATTACGCCATTATACCCATCATGCATCCCACCTTATTGCCCTCTGCCAACCTCTTTTGTGATACTTTCGAATCTGTGGAGATACAGTTATTCTGAGCAAAGTTAAACTGGGCGAACAGGTGAGATGCAACCCGCATTGGCAATTGGTATGCAGTGTAGACCAATTGAAATTCGCATCTGTACCTATGGGGTTTTATATAAGTCGGCCTGTAATATGTACTTAACAATGTCCAGAATATCATAGCCTTATTAGTACTGAGAAGCCGAAGCCATGGAAATCATGTTACGTCATTACTTCATAGACAGATCTATCAGGTTTTTAGGTCGAGCTTTGATCTCAGACCTGGGACATTCAAGGTCGAGCAACTCAAATATCTGGCAAAATTGAAAGGTGACCAATAAGAACTTGTGTGTCACAAATATATACATGGCCTAAAATGAGGGGAATCTCAAATGATGATATCATGGCTCGAGCCTTGGGCCCCTGCCTTATGACAACCGCCCATACTTTTGCAAATCACGCATCGCCACATCCAAGTCCACAACCACCAACTAACTTTCCTCCAAGCTCTTTGGCAATTCCCCTGCCGACTTCTCGCCTGGCCACTATTGCCCTCCAGGCCATATCAGTAGACCCCGAGCTGTCCCCTCTCGTGCAACGAAAGATGAAGATCGAGGGGAACAACCTAATTGTTGACTACAAAGCTACCACCAACCGGATGCTCCGCGTTGCTACGAATTCTTTCATGGCAAGTTTGAAGTTGGTCATCGAGGTGATGGAAAAGATGGATGAGGATGTCTTGGGTGTCGAGGAGGCGTAGAGTTGATATACGACCAATGTGCCAACTTGATAGAGTGGCATCTATGCCAACCATTGGCGCAAAAAGGTCCACCCGGGTCTCTTTTCCTGGATCAGGTCATGACCTACTTGGCAACCCAACATACTAGAGAGCCAAACATCAACTGGATCTCCAGACAGCCGCCCTCGAGGACCCCATCTGCTGTGTACCTTAGGGCTGCATCCCGTGACTTCCCCCTTTAACATCAAAACTACCAATCAATCACAATCCTCAATTCAAAAATACCTTAGCATATTTAAATCCAAAATAGAGTCGGAATACAGTACGTCTCCCCCTCGCCCTGAAACTTCCACCCTTTTTATGGGTTCCACAAAATCGCCTGTACTTGTACACATGTATATGCTGGCATCCGTTTAGAGATGGACAGGCGGATGTTTTATTATCATCATAATACATCATATTCATCAGCGGCGATAAAAATCTAGGCGTAAGAGCCATTCAAACAACCAGACTTCTGCGCCGATATGCTATAAATTGTTTACTTTGTGTTACGTCTCGGGGCGGCAGCGGCAACGGCAGCGACTGCGGTAGAGAAGAGAAGGGGGAAATTCTCGTGGGGTGACACAAATGATAAAGGTGAGGATTTTAGCCGCTTTGTGGTTTTGTGGGATGTGGCAGAAAGATTAATAGTGTCTGGTAAGGAAGATGGATGTTTGAGAATGAGGAGGGGCTAGATGATGATTGAGGGGGATGCGATAGACATAAGAGATGGTCACAAACAACAATGATGATACAAGATGGTCAGTATCATGATGAGAAAAGATGTCTTTAGATTCGAGTTCCGTTAATACATAACAGTCCAATACGAAATAATGATGAAGAAATAAACTGACGCGAGACTATTTGTAGCCATTCATATATAAAGATATGGGAAACGAGGAGTCAAGTTATTAGCTCAAAGCGAATGATGATGCAAATGATGTATATAGAAAACAAGATAAAAGGACAGAAACCAAACGTCATATCGAAATCCATGGAACTTTTAACCGGTCATGACGGTAGCTTATGCCCCAGGATGACCTCATGAATTCAACAAATCTAAACCTCCCAAATCATTATAATGCGTGTGTAGTGAGTATATATATGAATGTCAAAACATACTAAGAAGCTTCAGCAGGCTCTTTTAACTTCGTAGCTTCAGTGGCAGTTTCTTCCGAGGCCACCGTAGAGTCAGTCGCCAAGACACCACTCTCGGCTTCCCCTCCACTCTTCTCTTTCAGCCTATTCTCAAGCTCCTGCACCCTCTTCTGAGACTGAGCAAGCTCCTCCTGCATTTTCCGAATGTATACAATCGCCTGCTCAACAGTGCTGGCCTTGCTACTAGGAGTTGCACTCTGCTTTCCCTTCTTTTCACCAGAATCAGAATATTCAGTGGGAGCATTAGGTAGAAGTGTTGCCATCACGGCAAGAGCGCTGTTGATGCGATCGCGACGACCTTGCTCGGCAAGCTTGTGACTAGTGCGCTTCGAAGTCAGGTTTGTAGATAACTCGCTGGGATAGTTGACGCCGGGGACGTTGTTGCCTTCGATGAGGTTCTGGTAGTTGGACTTGACAGTAAGGAGTCTTTGAGCCGCATCTTCAGCACCGGTAGGCAAGAGAGGCTTGATATTGGGGGAGATCTTTGGAAGTAGAGCGGGTGAAGCATAGATAGAGCCAGAGCGTTTACTGGAACGGGATGACATCTGAGGCGTCTTACGGACGCCTGAAGAGGATCCAGAAGGTAAAATCTGCGGGCTCTGAGTCGCGGAAGAAGATCCCCACGAAGTCTTGGCAACCCCAGGTGATGGTAGGGGAGCAATGTTCTGGATAATGGGGGCCGCATCCGCCACACCTTGCATAGGGATATCGAGAGCCGGACTCCCAAGTACATCCTCAAAAACAGCTGATTCAAGAAGCTGGAGAGAGTTGACAGGTGACAAGATTGTGGTGGTTGGGATCACAGAGACAGGCGAAGCACTAGTTGAGGCCTCGCCACTATTGGAAAGCCTCATGAGAGAGGCAGGCGTTGCAGGTACCGGTCGTGATCTCGGGGTCGACTGCTTCGATGATTCACTTCGCGAGTTCTGAGGCACAATAAAGGGCGAAACATTCGTAGACTTGGTCCGAGGGACCGGTGGAGGTGGCATATCGTTTAAAGCTTCTGGTGACACAGACGCATTCTCTTCAGAATCAGCGCTGTGGCTACTGCTTTTCTGTGCCGCATCTTCTTCCGCCTCGTTCAGCGCTTGAGTGGCGAGAGAAGAGTTTGAGACAGCAGCTCCAGCAACGGTACTACGGCGTCGCTGAGCCTTAACGATAGGTGACTGGCGAATGCTGGTCTTGGCACGGGTGGTCTTTCCGGTAGACTTGTGCGTTTTCTTGGCTGATTGCTCGGGGAGACTAGTAGCGGTCCATTGCTCGGTCTGGTCGATCGGAGAGTGAGAATTACCAGTGGGTTGGTGCATGTCAGTCATCATAGAGTCTGGTTGTGCATGGAGAGCAGGTGAAGTCAAAGGGCTAAAACAGTGGACCATAGAGCTGAAATGGTTGTCGACATATTGCTGTTGCTCCATGGGGGTTACGGCAGGAGAGACCAATGGAGTGAACAACTGCAAAAAAAAAGCTAGGTTAGTAGTAGGTCGTTGACGGCATACTTATAAGAGTTATTTACATCATCTTGGACATTAGAAAACTGGTTATTGAACTGAGGGGTATCCGAGGGGTGGTAAAACTGATTCATGTTTCCAGCCGCCAACTCTAGGCTCTGGGGTGTCAGCGGGACAGGATTCGGGGAGAAGTAGGAATTCATGACATGCGGATGGCGATTTCTGTTTTGCTCCTGGAGCATCTGACGTTTTTGATGATCATCCCGTTGCTGTTGCAGATACCGAATTTTGGCATCAAGCTCGCTGATAATGTTGAGTTGGCTTGGCGGCATCATGGAATTAGGCGTCATTTGCGCGGGAATTGGTGAGGTGGTGATGGCACCAGTAGTTATGGCCATGGTACTTTGGGACATGCCAACGGTGGTATTGGGCATATGACCAAGGCCGGTCATGGTAGCGTCAAGCTGATCAGCGGCATTCGGCAACGGCGAGAAGTTAAAGTCCATAGAGTTATCCATGGGCATGCCCAAGTTGAATGCAAACCCATCCCCAGAGTTTTGATTCTGGGGATTCCAGTGGTCGTTGGACATCATATCCATTTTTGATGCGATGGTGCAACTTGAGGGTATCACGTAGTGACGGGTGGGATTTTGCAGCACGATGAACGTCTATCTATCAATGGATGGTCAAGTGAGTGCGGTGGCACAGGCAGTGGTCGAGCCAAATTTACTAGGTTCGATCGGCCAGCAGCGCAGACGCAGATGGTGTCGCAAATGGTGCGTCCCAAAGACGTTGAGGATAATCGAAATATGTTAAATCGTCGGTAGACTAGAGATGGAGATTGGGCGATATTGCTGAGGATACGGTTTGGTCAAACGGACAGGTGCTAAGATTGTGTCACACAACGGCATCAAGGGTGTGACGAAGTAGCAGAGGCGGGGGATAGGTCTATTGTCGTCGGGGGTGATGATTTGTAGCTGATGGTTTCTTTTTTATTACTTTTCTTTCGCCAATTGCGAAAAATAGCGGATGGATTTAATGATGCTGGTTATGAGAGGTCTCTCTCTCTCTAAGTGATTGATAATGTGGGCGAGCGTGAGGGGTTGACGTTCGAAGGTTGTCGGTCTGGAGGTTGAGGTTCGCGTAAAATCGAGAACGTAAAAGTGCGATTTGGCGATGGTCTAGATGGTTCGATGCAGAGTATTGCCGTAGATGTTGCGAACTGAGGCAGTTGCTGTTGAATAGTCGTTGAAGTCAAGATTTGAGCAAGATGGAGAAGAAAGGAAAGAAAAGGGACTCGGGCCGAGATAAAAAAAAACCCCCCCCCCCGAAATATCAATATTTAATTTCAGACTATCAGAATACCACTAGTCCGTCATTGTCACAGGCGCCGATTTCATATAACAGGAAAAAAAAGGGATCAAGGTGAGAAGGCGTGGAAGGATTTAATCTGGCAAAATGCAGCAGACTCAAAAATATTAATATTCAATATTATACATATATATATAACGACACGCTCCGTAGCGGCTCCCAATTGTTCCCTGACAAGATTTCAGACACCAACGTTCGACTCAATAGGTATTATATATTATTATCATTATTTTTTTCCCACTGTAAGACTTGTAGACTCATGGTGGGGCAAGTCCTCAGAGGAAAGTGCTAAGTACTTCACTTCTTAGGTAATGACTGCACCGTCATGCGGGGTGTCGCATCAAAACGGAGCCTAGCGGAGAGCGTGGGGTACGTACATGGTACTCCCACTATGGCTATCTATTTTTGACAACAACAGAGCCTCCTCGATCACGAACTAACCCTTTTATTTTGTTCTACAGCCCAATCAAGACATTCTTTGGCCTCAAATACTTCCTTTTGAGCCAGCTGCCAAGACGGCAAACTCTCAAACTTCACCATAGTCAGATCGGTCAGACTTCGAACAGGTTACCCTGCATGTCAAACAACATTGCATAACTGACGGCTGTCCTTCCCTTAGCCAGACCTCTGTGGAGAAATATAAAGTTGGCTAGGGTTTCTCTAGCCACGATATGCAATTGTTGCCCTTGTACAGTATGAACTCGGCCGTGTTGTGTGAAATTGCAGGACAGATTCTGTACCTAGCATCCCATCTGACCACGAGGAAAACATACTGTCTAATGGGTATGGTAAATGATTGATATATCTCTTTTGATAATATATGAGGCTTAATCAGCTGGTCAACTGATATATCCAGCGGACGCAGTCCAGTCAGACCACGGATATCCTACAAATATTCAGAACACCTTTGTTCATGATCTCCATATTCGCTACAACATACTATAGTAACATTCACTCATGTACTATTCTCGCCGTCAGTCTAGCCGGACTTCTCTTATTGTCTGTGCCAACATCAGCGTAACTCTTCCCCTGCCGCAAATGTGCCACCTGACAGCGTCGGAATCCATTTAATCAACCCCCCAGTATAAACTTTGACAACTATACAATACACGTCACTACATTGACTAAAAAGAATTGTTGGCTCATGTTATGGAAGTCGCGGTGCTAACTTATGAAATGGACAAGGTGGAATTAGTTTGGCCGAACAGGAGATCCAAAGTCAGCATTCATTATTCAATAAATGAGCTCCAGCCATATACGGATGAGAAGCTAGCGTCCGTGAAGACGCATGGACTGAGAAGACTCGCGAAAACATGTCTAGTATGCATCAGACATCTCATCCAACCCTTCTTGCCATAAATATTTTGACAATATTGATGTTTGGCAATGACTGTTGCCAAATGGTACAGTCATCCATTTAACATGACTATTTGCATTAAGTTCACAGTCATATGATCTAGGTCATATAGTTAAAGTTACTCTGAGAGATATCCTTTACCTCATACGGTTGATGTATGGCAACATTGGATCACGGCTATTTCTGATGGAACTCACCATATATCGCCTTCAATGGTACCGTGGTTTTATTGTCCTCTATTGCTTGCCATGATCTGGTATCAAATCCTTATATCCAGCCCGAATTTGAGTTGCCGTGCCTATTATATGTAATCGGCATATCCACATCAAGTCAAGTTGACCACCAATCAGAAACCTGCTGATTCAACCTAGAAACTTCCGGACTTCTATCAAATCTAAAATGCACCGTATCCCATGTCTAAAACGGCAAGTCAACCTTCTATGGAACAAATCTACAAACTGGCTGTGTAAAAACCCCTCATGACAATCCACCGGACATCGGTCACCATGGAATCAAAAGATAGGGTAGAGGACCAACCGGCCCACAAAGCTAGACTCGGCTATTTCAACATCTTAGTAATAGCTTCTATTCTTCTTCTTAGCTTTCCGCAACGGCACCATATTTACAACTCTCTTCGGTCAATCCCTCCCTCGCCTTCCATCAGGAGAATCCTAAAAGTCTCCAATCGTTGAGGTGGAACCAATATCGATCCAGCCATTTCCATAGTAAATAAACCAACAATCTCGCGACAATCTCTCTTTTCACTCTATTACGAAAGAAGAAAAAAAAGAACAGAAGACGAAAAGCGAAAAGCTCCCCATCTTCAGCGCCCACTATTGAGATTTCTAACAATCATGTGCAATCCCTGTCAAAAGGCACGTTGTTTCGCCCTTGACGCTGATTGGCCAATAAACAAAAACGCAACCAGGATCAGGGTCCAAGCATGGGAATGAGAGTGGGAGCCATACTTGACGTCAGAGTTCACTTCGAACTACGATTTTTTTTATTCATTTTTTTTATGTTAAAAAAAAAAGAAATAGATTTGTCGGAACTTATTGCCTTTTTTTTTTTTTTTTTTTTTTTTTTTTTCACTGTGAAGTCGTTATTCGAAAGTACCTCAGCCAATGTCACAAAGTGCGGCGTAACCGTGGCGGTAGAATCAGTGATGTTTCCTAGTTTGGTAGAAACTGCTGAATAACTGATGTGTGGTGCCACAGACTCGGCGAGTTGGCCTTATTTTGCGACTTCATGCTGACAGTCCAGTACTACATCAACAAAAACGAACACAGACATGGAGGTGAGTCAAGGTTGTTTTGCAGACTTTTTTCTTTTTGATATACCGTTGTTCAAGTACTATGGAAGGCTTGGAGTAAATGGGTTATGTGCGTCAAGATTTTATCCAGTATGTAGCAGTAGTGTTCCAGTTGTCACGTTGGTGGTAAAGATATCCTTCGGGGCTCTATTTAGTGTCTAGGCCTGAGGAACTGAGATATTGTTTGTAGTCCTGTTAATGTCTCCTTAACTATATGCGATTTACAATATGACCAGTAAGTGATACATCTAACACTTGCTGTTCGTGCCTCGCTATGTTCAAGTCATACAGGACATTCAGATGTTTGCCATTGTTCTGTCTCGACAAAGCTATAATCTCATTGTCCTCTTAAAATCCACCCTTTCATCTCCCCGTCACATCTGACCCTACCAACTACACCCTAACTCCCAACTCCCGAGTCACCTGCAGATTAGATTCCATCACCAGATGCCTCCCTCCCAATCATCACCTGCATGACTATCATGCACACCATGCACCACCCACCTCTACCCCTCTTCCTACTACTCCCACCTTTTGACTACCTATGCTCACACCCATAATTCTCCTAGATTAGTCGCGCCAAGAATCAGCTACACGAATTATATGAATATTCAGTAGAACGTTTGACTCGTCTAGTAAATCACGGCGATCAGAGGCTCATGTGGACATCCAGATTCTAACAAATTTGGGATGGCGAAATAGTTTCAACGCCATGGCATCATCAACTTACGCAGTTGACCTTTCTTGTTATCTACAATTATGTACCACATTCGGGAACCTTTTTCTCCCAGAAAGATACATCCCTCAAAAACACAAACAATAGCCTCGAGGTGTGCAAGTAAATAGTGATCAACTCTGCTATACTCATGTCTATACATACGCAAATGAGTACATAGCTGAGAAGTTTTCCTAGTGGCCGCAAGGTGTGAGTGGGGCTCCGGTGGCTTGATGGGTTCCCCGCGTATATAATCACATGGTAGTCTTTGTGTATGTTAGAGGCCTTTTGTTGGTATTATCAGACGTGTATAATCCATGCTTGGCCTCATTATGTCATCGTTATGGTCTGATTATACAGACAGAAAATTGTTACATCCTCATTAGCACATACCCAATGGCCCTCTTTCTTTGCCAAGTCTATCCTGAATAAATCAAGTTTTAAGATATCAAGTGCACCAGCTTGTCCCCACTGATCATTCAGATTATGTATTAATGCATATTATTGATATACCCGAAAAAAAAAAAAGCAGTCCCCAACACTTCGTGGAACCGCCTAAAAATAAGGTCTATGATTTGCGCTATCGACATATAGAGGAACAAAAGAACAAGCAATGTGAATAATGACATAGAAAAATCAAAGAAAATGTAAACAACCCGCTAGGATCCCCCCAAAACGCCAAAATGCAAGCTGTAATACCAGCTGACAAAAGAAAAAAAAGCCCAAACAAAAGAAACCCATATATTATGACACGGAGCCGTCCAGAGATATTGCATGGGTTAGATTATATATACCCATACCACAGCTACATTCCAACATCTACCCCCCACCCAACAAGGAATCAATAGCCTCATTGGCACTGGTGGCCCTATTATTGGAATTGTCAGACTCTTCAACATCATTCGCACTCTGTGCCGTAGCAGCAAGCGGCGACGATATACCTGGAGGAGTAACTCCAGCACGAATAGAGTTCGTCTCGCTCCCAACAGCAGTACCCTTCAACGCCTGGTGGGAAATTGAAGACCCCGCAAATGGAAGTGCCTTCCTCGAACTATTACTGCTCCGGCGACTCTCAAGACTCTTGGAAAGTGTCTTGCTGACTCCTTCGATGCTGGAAGCCACCAATCGTCTCTTATCCTTGATAGACTTTCCGGCAATCGTGGACATGTCTGCGACCGCCGAGACCCTATTACTAGCGACTGTCGACTTACCCAGTCCGGGCGTAGACGGAGCTCCGGGCTTATCCTCAATAGCATCGATCAGATACCATCGCAAACCATCCGATAGCTGGAACGGGTTGTCGTTCTCATCATCCACGACCGAGTCCGAGTCACTCGGGCCGTTTTGTAGATTTTTAGACAAGTCGACAACACGTTCCTGGATGTGGCTGATCCGAGCGACCAGCCAATCGCGGTTCTTGAGTCGGTGTGACTCCTGCTCCCGCAAGAAGTAGTGAGGGAATCCGACGTTGAACGCCGCCCAAGCACCAGACTTTTGGTTCCTGGTGGGCAAAAACAAAGCAAGATCGCCCTCCTTGAAGTTTTTGAAGGCAATCTTCTCATGAGCCTCCTTGCTGGATGAATGGGCTTTGTCCCGGAACATGCGAGCATCGCGCTGGAATTTGCGCGCCACATGCTCAACGTCCTTCAGCCTGCGATAAACAGTCTCGGTAAAAGTCTCCATGTCAAACCCACCAATAGAGTTAATGAAGGCGAGGTACTTCTCAGCCTCTGTGTCGGGGTTGTTGTTGTTGTTCATCCAGTATATCTGCTCTAAATCCTCGCCTTCAAGACCACTCTTGTTGGTCAAGGCCGACGAGCCTTGTCGAGCCAATGAAGGACTCTCAGAGTTCTCGGTAGATTGTATGAGCTGGACAGTCGACCGCTCGGCACGGGGAATACGCTGGATAGTCATGTGAACACCTTCTCTGGTGACAATAAAACCCAGACGCTCTAGCAGCCGGACCAAGCGATCGTTCTGGGTGTATATGCGCTTAGTCAAGTCCTTGGCCTTTTCAGTACGTACCTGGAACAAACTATCCAGGGCATTGTACTTGGCCAAAGCAGAAGCGTGCTTCTCCTTGACATTGCGAATCTCCTCCTCCAAACTTCCAACCTGAGATTGACGACGAGCAAGCTCCTCTTTCAGAGAACTAACAGTCTTCTCATCATCCTCAAGCTTCTTACGCAGAGACTCGGACCCGGTTTCCCCGTCTGATATCTTGATGCGCAGCTCACTGATCTGTTTCCGACTCTGTTCGAGTTCAGTTTCGGTCGCCTCAGAGCGCGCTTTCTCCTCGGCCAATGCTTCCCGAAGTTGTGACGAAAGAGACTCCATCTCACCGACCTTCGTGCTCGATTCAACAACAGAGGCCTTGAGCTCCTTGTTTGAAGCTTGAGTTTGGTCAAGCTCCGAGTGGAGCACTGATATGTCATTCTCTATAGTCTTCAACTTGCCGACAAGTTCCACGGCAGTGGAAATCATATCTTCCACCAACTCGCAGCAGTCGTCGGGAATCTTGCTGCCGGGCATCAACTCTCTATAAAGATCGTGAAGAGCGCGGTTTTGAGATTCCGAAGCAGCCTGAGCTGTACTGAGTTTCTTGGCCATGGACTTATTCTCTTCTTGGAGATTTTGTATCTGTCTCTGCATGATGTCGATGGTCTCCCTTTGAAGCCGAGTCTCATTACGCAGATATTCAACTTGGCCATCGTACTTGAGCTTCTCATCGTGGCGACCCTTCTGTTCAGTCTTCAACTCTTCTTCAAGAGAATGGAGGCGTTCATCGTACAAGGCCTTCTCATTATCCCGAGACATCCCAAAGTGTTCGATATCATCTTCGGTTTCCTCGAGCTTTTCGCGGAGCAACTTGATTTGTTCGATGAGACTCTTGCGTTCAGCACTGTACTCCTTTTCTAAGCTTTCGAGGTTGTTCAAGAGATCATTCTTGGTTGAAGTGGTCTCTTCAATCGTAGTCTTCAACTTTTGATTTTCACTCTCAAAATCTTGAATAGTCTTGACGTACCCCTTGTTCTGGTCACGCTCAGTCGCAAGATCCTTACGTAGTTGTTCCAGTTGCACAATGTTGGAAGAGTCGATACCATCGTGAGTAGACATTAGGCGGCTTTGGGGTCTTCTGGAAAAGTCAAGACTGTTGTTGGCAGAGAATGGTTGTCTGATTTGAGATTGGCGGTGGAGTAAGTCTTCAAGGCGCTTAATTCGACTCTCGGCAGTCATGACCTTACTCTCCAACTTGGCCTTATCTTCCTGCAGGGAGCGAACCAAGTCATCATCGCCCTGTATAAGGAAGCTGGTAGATCTAACCATTGAAGTTCCATTATCGTGAAGACTACCATTTTTGAAAGCTTTGATCCGTTTGGTTTGCTGACGAGTCGGCAAATTTAGATCCTCGATTAGTTTCTTGATATCGTTGACAATCTCGGCATCACCTCCATGTTCTTGGAGAAGAGTATTGAAATCTTCAAGATCTTGCATTGTCATTTCTGGCCATTCTTCAGCATCACCCATAAGATTGACCTCCATTCCCATGGCTGGTGAGTCGAATTTATCATGACGGTATGTGTTGCCAACCATTTTTGCCCATTTCCTGCGTCGTTTTGTTTCTTCATCTTGGAACATCGCCATAGTGTTGACCAAGTTGGTAGAATCTGAACGCATTTTGTCCCTCCATTCTCTTCGCCGGATGGCCTCTGCCATGAACGAAGCGTACATGTACGGCAGTTGGTGAATGAGTCGCAGATAGTCGAAAGTCGCCATGGCCTCTTCTGTCTTGCTAAGCTCGGCCATGGAGGTTTTGAACCGCTGCAGAAGCTTCACTGACTCAGTGATATTACGCATAAAGATTCCAGACTCTCCCGCAGTAGCGTTACGGCACTCCGTCACATAAACAGCAAGGTTGCACATCTCTGAAGCGCGTTGCGCAAGAGTAGGTAGCAGCTTTTCAGTATGGGTGTGAGCAATGCGAGAAGCTTGGGCAAGGTCCCTTGAGGTCTCTGAGTACTGTGTCGCCATCTGATTGTCGGTATCGATCTTTTGGAACAAAGTTTGCATATCGCTAAGTATTTGTTGAGAATCCTCACTCCGGGTCATTATTGATCTGCTTAACAATTGAGTGAAGGTCTCTCCCAGTTGGATAAAGTTGTCAGACATATTGGCGGCATCCTTATCGACAGTTTCCATGTAACCCTGAAGACTCTTCAGAGCAGTTGGTGCTCGTTTACAGGATCGACGGCAGGTCTCAGGATCAAGAAGATCTTCCAACGTAGTTTTCTGGTGTGATGGTATATCCTTCCCAGTCATGAACTGAACCATGAGAGGGTGGGTGGGTATTGACCGAGCTAATTCTAGATGTTTCTCCCAATCACGAGCCAACATCTCATTCTCCTTGATCGATTCTTGGGTCCAAGCCTTGAGATCGTCATGGCGGGTCTGCAGAGGCTTGAAGGAGATCTCCAGGTTCATGAGCGCAACGTCTATACATCTTAATATGACGTCAATCTCATTGAAACGCTCAAGACAATAGACATCAAGCTTTTCGCAGGTGGACATGGTTTGCAGCGCCCAGGAATGGCGCTTGCGATAAAGTTCCTTCCATGCTGTAATCGACTTTGGGTCATTGAGATAGTTTGGAGGTTCGGTAAGCTCGAGTGCAGGTGGGGACGGTATCTGAGATATGTAGGGCGACAATTCGGTAATTTTCAATGAAGACACCCGGGTGTCATATACAAAGAGTTCGGGTTCGGTAGTGAGACTTTGTACTTTGGCACTTCGTCCTTGCGACGTAAGAACGACAATGTTGCTTTGCGGTATCGAGGTTTTGAGGGAGATCCACTTTCTGAACTCATCTAGGCTAGGACAAAGGATATGATGTTAGTATCTCAATCTGTGCTGGTTTGGTCTAGTCAGGCATGCGTCGTAGTTCTCCTCCCCGGAAACTGGGTCAAAACCAACCTGCTAAGTCGAGACAAGTCTACAGCCAGCTTTAGCCCATTATGGGCAACGAATACCTCCAATGTCGCCATATCGCGACAACATTTCCCGACAATCCGGAGGTCCGGCTGTGCGGCTTGGAAGAGTGAGTTGGAATTTTAGATGGGGGGTAATTGTCAATATAAGGCCGCTACAACTGAGCGCAGTGAACAAGGGAACCGCTACGTCAGCCGGACAAGTCCAGCGGATTCCTTATGTAACGCTGATGTCAGATGAGAATTTCCCAGACAGTCGATCGCAGGACAGGCACTCGTGCGAAGAGCGGTGGGGGAGGACAATATTGGCGGCGATGAGGCGAGTCCGTTTGGGCTTAGGATCAAGATTACGATAATTCCAGAGCTTGGGATTTGGTCTGGTTGCCGCAAATGCAGAAAGGCTGCAGGGTCAACGACATCTATAGGTTGATGTGCCTGGTAGAATTCGGTAAGCGCAAAGCTGCGCGACACTACTTGATTTAGAAGGTCCAGACCAATTTCGCATGGGGTTGTCTTTGGGTTATCTTTGGTGCTGTCCGGGAACAAATAAGCTAATCACATGTGAGCTGTCTAACCCCAACCCATATATCATAAGGTCATGAGTACGGTTGGTGTGGAGAAATATGTGGCGTGGATTAAGTGTGGCGCCAATCTCAATATGGGTTTCGGCCAGGGTTAGCCAAGTACATGGTGACACCAGGCCCAGGAACGACATCATTCCATCAGGACTGAGATCGAATCTGATCCCAACATCATCGACTCATTTGGGAATACCAATCCAATCACGAACTAATCATGGATGTGGCACAAACTTATGAAATGGACCTTGGTCCTACCTACGGGCCCCTACAGTTGTCCCCTGATGAAGAAAAAATTCTAGCGCTTTATGATCAACTAGAGAAGCTTCGACTGGAAGCAGCCATCATCAAAGCCCAAAAGGCGCATGTACCAAAACGTGAGTCCACGTGAGATATTGTGTGATATTGTTTACTGATTGTTTTTTGAAGCCAAAGCATCTGTCTCGCCAAAGCAGATTCAACAAGCTCAGGAGAGGTTACTACATGCTCGATCACACTACGCCTTACATAAGGAGGTTGTGGACGGTGTTTTGTCTATGTATCCTATCCTGAAAGCAGTACATCAGGGAACTTTTTCCTCGCCTATTGAGAGGTACCGTAGCCCATCTCTGTTATAAAACTCTGTATATGGTCCTCATGTTAACCCATCTCAGAGACATTGCCCCCCATCTGGTAACGCGTGATGAGGCAGCAGTGGAGATCGCTAAGAAGTCAACTGATATCCGCGCAATTCTAGACGAGCTTGTTGTTGTTCAAAGTGAAGCACTAAAGTTGTCCAGGCAAAATGTTACTCTTGCATCAGAGATGATGAAATTAGCAGATAAGGTCAATCGCCTCAAAGAGGAACCATTGGCCAACGTCACTGTAACTGAAGAGATACAAAAGCTCCAGGAATCTATAAAATCCAGTCGACAAAAGTGGCTGGTCATTAAAGGAACTGCCAGCGCGGTAGTCGCAGGAAGTGGTGTTGACTGGTCTCAAGATCCAGAGTTAACGGAGATTGTCCTGGATCCAAAGGAAGAGATGTGATTTGTTTGTTGTCTATTATATCCATATTTGCTGCAATAATAGAATGATCTAACATCTATATAGTATCTGGAATATTACAGTTTGTAGAATCTTCCTTTAGAGTTCAAACAATGTATTGTAGTTAGTTTAGTTAGTTGACCTATTTACCAAGGTTATAACTCACAAGTCTCTCGTAGAAACTATATACAAATGCGGATAATAAAATTCTACAAGGTTTAATGCTCGAATAATCTTTAGCTGACACTTTTTGGAGAAAAAAAAGCACATACACCAGAAATTTTTCATGAGTTAAAATGCTACCCCGCAATTCCATATCACCAACCATCAATAACCTCACCATTCAAAATTACGACATCATGACAATTACTAACCAGATATCATCTATCCTAAAACGGAAATAAGCTTTTCCTCTACTATAAAGCGAGAGAAGGCAGGTACAGGTGTGAGGGAGCTCTGGGGGATAAGAGGAGGGCCAGGGCTAGAGCTGCATCACTTAATCAGTCACGCTGCGCCGCAGCAGACGTGAGAACAAATAACAAGCGCGACACTGAACCCGCAGTTTGACGAAAGAAGCTAGGGAACACGGGCTATTTTTTTCCTGCTTTTTGCTGCAGTTGGGACAAGCGATTGACTATGACTGAGAGCTAAGGCTTAAACTTTGGTCCAAAAGGGAAAACGTATTGTAGGAAGGAACAGTCTTGTTTCCAATATAGAGAAATTTGATGGCCAAAAATGGTAGGCTGAGTGGCCAAGTTTGGGTTTACGGTGGGTAACTCCCTGTACAGAACCTGATTATAGCGCATACCCCTGCTAATGTATGTGCGGGTGTTATTTTTTTTTGTATGGTGCGAATTTGGTGGAAGGGGAAATTGTGAGTGCATTTGGTTACAGTATGGTTCTTGGAGGTGTGAATCGTAACAGACTGTAACAATAAGATGCATGCAAGAGCTCAAATGGGTATAGCTATTGGTAGCTGATAAAATTAAAAGAAAAAGCAACACTCGTATACGCTAGTCGTCACCTCATAGAAGCACGCAGTGGTTGTTTCCCTGTGTTTCTATACTAGCGGAGTATTTAAGTTGGTCAACCCACACCAGTGGTCGTTATCAGTAATATCCAAGCGTGGAGATGCAAGCTGCTGGATGTCGAGTTTCCAGTAATGGCTCTTGGACTTGATTATATAGGAGAAAGACGATTGGCCTAGTCTGTATATTGCAAATCACGTAATATCCCACATGACCTGTTGTCATCGAATAATCCAAGATTGGTCTTGATCTACTATGATTTTGTCATCATCTTCGACTTTACTTTAGACACCACTATGGATTTCTAGTAAGCACACCACATAAAATATTGGAAACAGTGTATCCTACGCACCCAAAGGGAGATAACCAATCACAGCCAAAAAGTTAAGCTCATTTTCGTGACCACCTTAAACACATGGGTTAAAAATATATACATAATAATGACTTTTTACTGCGTGATTAAAGACTGAAGGGAGCTGAGACGTTGTGCAATTTGGCGTGTCCCTATATATTGGTGAGATAAATAAATATGACAATTACTGCGAGTTTGTCCGATGCACCAAAACTTACACGTCTCAGTAAAGTGCACCCCTCACTGGCAGGGAAACTGAGAATATAACCCTAGACATATGCGTCAGCTGACCTGATACGACGGCTTCATCGTCGACAAGTTACGGAATGTTAGTTGACGCTAACTTTTAAGTTGGTTTAGCCACTTTGTCGTTTGCAAGCATTGTCCCAATGACTACCATGATAACTTCTGTTATTGACCTCAATAATTTCGTGTGTCATGACCGTAACCACCAATGAGGCGATGCTGGCGATGCCGCTATATTGATATTATACCATAGATATAAATAATTATTAATGCTAATCGGATTGAATATCCAGTATGTAAAGCCATTTGTTGAGCTTATAACTTAGACCATGGACCTGATAGCTGACAATTTTGGGCACAGATTGAACCAAGGCATTTACAATTACATGTCTGTATATATACGTGGAGTTCGACATGCAGACGTGATCTTGAAGGAAGTATCAACTCTCAGTCTTGTCCAGAATACATTTTAGCTAGGAATCATACTAACTATATCCTCGGGCTTCATATTCTTATGGCTATGGACACAGCTTGAAAACTTGAAGTTTCTGATCTCACCCACTTCTCTGCAGTCAACATACCGTTAACCCTATTCCTGACCATATTCAAAATTGGTGTTAAGAGGTCCAATTATACCATTTAGGAAATCGACTAAGATAGACGCTAAATCTGTTGTAATTGCCTTACAATTACTCATATCGGCCATGTCAGTGTGAAGTGCGGTTTCACTAACGGTGCAAGCTCAGGACTGCAATTCCGTAGTTCTCTTACCAGAGTAAGTTTACGTGTATATAGACTGGACGTTGTGCCATGTTTTCCAGCACCGAGGTAAATTTTTGAATTCAAAAAAAAGACAAGCTGTTTTCCATTAACTCTAGAGATACTGAGTTCCAGTGGTTTAATCATTATAAATTTCAACATGTGGGCTGTCAAGATGCATATGAGAAATTCGAGCTGTTCTCCAATAACTATAAACATACAAGTACTTGCCGTTCACCATATCGTTACTATAGCCGAGATACTGCTCCATACACTTGTTATGTTTAAACAGCGAAACAGCACCAAGTCCCACACATAGGAGGAGTGTGTGTAAGAAGAATAATATGCGGTGTGGCAGGTGATTTGCTTTCACTGCTTATGGTTTAGGCCTAGCGATTTCCAAGGGCCTGGGTTTGGGTGTGGGATTTTCGTGTGCAAGAAGAGGAGGGGCAGGAACAGGAAGAGGGAACATAGGGAAAGAATAGAGCAAAAGGTTTCCCTTTTTGCCTGCAGTTCTTTGTATGGAGCCCTTTTCCCGAAAAGGCGCTTTGGAGTCTCATAGATTGGCGCACTCTCGTTTAGAGTAGACGGGGTTTCTGCAACCCCCCTTTCCCGCAGCATTTGCTCATTTCCTAGTCGTCTCACTCATTATGCAAGCGATCAACTATGGGAAAGTCAGTCGTTGAGCTAGTTAGATTGTGAGAAGTTATCTAGTTTGTATGTAAAGTCGAGACTCGAGGCCTGGAGTCTCTGTATGGCCCCGCCCCTGTTTGATTAAGAACATGTTTTTAGTGAGATAAACTCTAGCAAAGGCCAAAAAAAGACATGGGTTGGCTGCTTGGTTCATTTATGGTCTAGTCGTCTGCTCATCTCTTTGCTTCTTTGCTTTCTAGCAGCTGAGAGCAGATAATATGAGGAAAAACAACGGTTGCATAGAAATAATGGAAAGCACGCACCAACCACCACTCACACACCCTAGTCAGAAGGCGTGCTTTATTGTTGCGGGTTGGTTTCCCCGTTCGTTATTGCGTGTGTGGTGTGTGAATGTTGCTCGTGTAAGCCCGTGCCTTTCCCTCCCATACCCTCCCCTCCCCTCCCCTCCCCAAATCCCCCATTCCCTAGTACAATTGCAAAGGTGTTGGTTAAGGCCAGCCGCCCGTCCGCCTTAATGTGTTGCAGTAAGATAGCGCCAAAGGGCTCTGGCAGCTCACTGAGTACTTGGACAGCACAGTGCGCCAGGAAATTTATTAGCAATGCATTTATGTGGGCTATCGCCTATAGACAAGCACAGACATGCGTTTAGCAATGAAATCACGTACAGTGTAAATGTTCATTATTGCGCGAAATAGCACTATACAGAGGGTAGATAGTACCACGCTCAAGAGTATGTGATTACCACCGCGACAAAACATTGAGGAGACCACGCTAATCAGTCGCCCATAGTAAAAAGGGCCATCTTTGGCCCTCCCTCATACACTTTTTCCCTCTCTTCTTCACTCATACAATTTTCCCATATAAACTCACCACCAAAAAACAACTAACGCTTTTTTTTTCTTTGTGAGTACATAATTTTTTGCAGTGCCCACAACCAAAAAGCAAGTCACTTTTTTTTGCCCACACTTCGCGAGCTTCGCAGCAAAGACCTCTTACTTAGTGCAGCGCACTTACTTTCGCAAAACACGTTTTATTTTTTTTGTGTCTGCTGCTTTGTCTTGTCTACGATCCCGGAATTGCGCGCACGCTTGATTCCTCAACACCGAGTTTGCAGATACTTTTTCTGAGTCAATCTGTACTTGAGGCCTGTTTTGAGTCTTGTATTGCTATCTGATATTTCAACTTTGTTGATTTCACGATATTGCATTGCCATCCATATTCCTGTCGTTTGCCTGCGCCTTGGTGTCTTCGAGGCCGAGCAATTATTTCCGAGGCTGCTTGCGGTTCACTGCTGCAATCGTTCGTCCCGAAGTTTACAATATTTTCTCGCGATATTTCACCCCAAATTGGCATCTTGTGATGTAGGAAGTCTGGATTTTGTGTGCAGCAGCACAAATTGAGCATCAATCTCTACGGTTCCTGGCTAGTGGCGCATCCACTTACACATCCCGTTTTGGCGATTAAGCTTCAAACTCCCTTGCGCACGTCAATTTATCCTGGTCCACCCACAACCACTGATGTTCAACCCACCTCATCACTACACGCATCGCCCTTATTGAGCTAATTGCTAATAATCACTTCAATAGTTACTTTTTTTTTTTCTTCTTCCAACCCCACCCCCCCCAATCTTACACTCGAAATGCCCAAGGCCGTTACTGCTAAGCGTGGAACCAAGGTCGAGAAGACCCGCAGAAAGAAGGACCCCAATGCCCCCAAGCGTGGTCTGTCTGCCTACATGTTCTTCGCCAACGAGCAGCGTGACAACGTTCGTGAGGAGAACCCCGGAATTTCATTCGGTCAGGTCGGTAAGCTTCTCGGTGAGCGCTGGAAGGCTCTTAACGAGAAGCAGCGTGCTCCCTACGAGGCCAAAGCCGCCGCCGATAAAAAGCGTTACGAAGATGAGAAGCAGGCGTACAACGTAAGTTATCTCTGAGGGAGGTTTCAGTTTTTGGTCTGGAGTTGGTGTGTTGCATATTGTCGACAACAAACATGGCTAATAATGACTTACAGGCCCAGGCTGATGAGGACTCTGCTTAAGAAACTCATCTTATCGCACACCAACTTCTCTCTTAATAACCACATCGCCGACCATCAACCCTATAGATACTTAGACGGCGATGGACCTCGTTTTGTAATTTTTTGGCCGCAGCGGTGTTGGTCAGGCATTAGAGGCACTGGGAATCAGGTACATGTGCCCATTTTTGACGGGATAGGTTCTGGATTGTTTGTTTTTTGATGCCTCTTTTTCTTCCGGATTTGGACTCCTGGGTCGCTACATGCGTCTGTACGTTTTTTTGTCTTTTTTTTATTACTCGGTATGATCTTTTATTTTTTGGGCGGCTTGTAACGAGGACCATTCGGAATCGGGATGGATTGTTTTTTCTTGATGTTGATTTTGTTGGGTGTTTGTATCAAGTGATTAAATGTGGTGTGGAATGGATGGGTGTAGGCGTTCACGGAGGTCGGTTAGGTGAGGTGTTGACAATAAACAAATTGCTTCTAAATCCAGTTTCTCTTAGTATCATGTTATGATCACTCTGTGGTTCTAGAGTGATGCTCCGTAGGATTACAATAGTGAGATGGACCTATCCGTAAAGCTGAGAGGGTCTTGATCCTGTCTTTGTATTGATTATCATTGTCCAGCGAGGTCATTCTGCTAATGTTGTACAGAGATCCTGGAAGAAGCTGAACATTGTAGTCGGATAGTTGACTTGGTACAAGGAATATTGTTTAAGTCTATTTATAAAATTGTTGGACGGGACCACATAGAAAACAGGTATGTCCTTGGTGCTGCATGTAGATGTGTATAGTTTATCCTCAGGAATACATGTGAACCAGACCCTAACAAAAACCCTATTATAAAGATATGGGTTGTGGGAGATTTTCCATACCTTGAGAATGCATATGGCAGAGCGAGGTGATTGGCTTGTTGATTTGATGAAAGGCGGGGGCAAATATCAATGCAAATACTTGATAGAGAAACAGGAAGCGTGCATATGGGAATGGCGGGATGGAATTAACCGGCTGCAGCGGGGTGGAGAGGAAGGATGGAAGGAAGGAAGGATGGATGGGTTGAGGTTTGGTGATGGAGGGGGCAAGGTGGATTCGGATATTGATATTTATATATGATGTGATTGAAATAAAGAGTTGGTGTTTGACTCGTATTCTGTGAATTATGGTGATGGGAATTAGGTCATGATCATGCTTTCCGTAGATAGAAGAAGAGTACTTGTGCAGAACGAGCGGTATATCACAACATACGGTGGCTGAGAGCAACAAGTGCTTCACGTCACATTCAGACATGCAGGTAATGTGCATTTGTCTGACAGAGCAGACAACGAGATATCCCGCAAAAGGATATGTCGACTTTGTGTTGTGTATACTGCTCGTAACTTTGATGGACTGATTAAGAGTTATCTACACAGAGACAGGAACACTGATCACATAGAAACCAGAAAAAACAAACAACTCTAGATGATGAATGACTCAACATAATCATCGTGGTGATGATAACCATAGATTAAATAACCATCGTTCCCAATCCCATTAATACTAATGCGCTTTTCCCTCGCTACATAGATACCCCACTCATTGACCCCCCTTCACACCGTACCACATGCATGCAATAACGCCTACATGCATCATTGACGTGGCCACTGTTCCGGTCTGGAATCATCAGGCGTTGATGGAATACCATTGTTCTTCCCGTATGCATGCTTAGTTGATTTTCAGAAGATTGAGAAGGAAAAAAAAGTACTCAAGAGCAGAGTCCATAGCGGCGGAATGGATGGGGAGGATGGAACCGAGTGGTTGGATTGGCCGAGACAGAAAGATATGGGCTGAGGAAACAAGTATATAAGGAAAGAGGAGTTGCTGAGAAGGACAGATGCTTATATTGTGGGGGGTCTCTGGAGTTCTTTTCTTACTTTGTCCGAGAACTACCAAGTGGGTTTACTCTTCTTTCATTCTTTTAGTTTTGCGTTTACTACATCTCTTCATTGTGGGATAGAACATCCCCCTCCAGCAAATAACCACAACCTGCCCACGGCTGAAACATCACCACCACCCAGTATCTACCCGCGCCACCCAATATCTGGAACCCTCACCATATAGATAGATCAAGACATCTCTTACATCTTATCAGTACAAAACACACCCCAAGACCTACGTCAGTCTTGGCTTTCCCCTCCTTGCTCGACCCATGTTTGCCTGTTATCCTCTGCTTCTTTGCCTTCTTAGATCTCCTGTATTGTCATCACCATCTACTGGCTTGTATTGCTATAGACAAACATCGACTTTATCTACAGACTGTTGGCATCTGTGGAGAATTTGGCAATTCCTGATTAGAAGTAGGGGGATTGATCGAGATAAGAGACTTGAGGTGGTACACACACGGAGAGGGAGAGACTCATAGTGATCTGCATCGAAGAAGGGGTTTGAAAAGAGAGAGGCTCTTCTAGATTGGGAAGCAAGTGACGTGTGTGTATAAGGGAAAGAGAAGGAGGCGGCGTTTGGCTTGGATTGGAATCTTCGTGGGGGAAGGTTGCACAGGGAACTCATTATAAATATCTGGAACTCCGCTTTAATCCTTTCCTTTCCAGATCTTCTTCCGTTTTCATCTCATTGAACAATCACATCAAACTATTACTTGAAGCAGTACAACTTACAACACTTCAACAATGGTTCCATCGGCTGCTTACTATCCTCATCTCCCTTCTTTTTACCTCTTTCTTCAGACAAATCTCCTTTCACTGCCGCATCTCCTCCACCCAAACCCTGCGAATCCCCCAGCTTCATCCGATATACCAACTATCATCACTATCGTGACAACCATTTCTCGCCTCTTATCACTCATCATTGACTCAGAGTCCCGATGTTCTTCCTCGCGGTGGGCCAAGGTTGTCCCGTATTTGGAATACATGATGCCGTCGCTAGAGATGACGCTGGAAGATTTGGCCGAGATCGAGGATATAAGAAGCAAGGGAAGACGGGGGATTCGGAAGGTACTGAAGGGGATGGAGGAGGAGGCGGAGATCTCAATGGTTGGGAGAATGGGCATCTACCGGAGATATCTAGAGGGAGTTTTGGATATCATTGCGAGGTATGTTTGAATGACGATGGCAATGAACTTTGGCAAGTGAATGAGACCCACTGACATGTTATTAGACCGGACTCTAGGATATCATCGGACTTTGTCATTGCAGATGAAGATTTGAGAAAGTTACGGACTAGACAGCGGCTAGGCAAGTTTTACCCGAAGAGACAGAAACCACGAGAAGCAGGGATTAACATTTATAATACAGACGTACCCACTACCAAACCGCCATCTCGTTCTCCCTCCACTCGACCCCGCGCTGAAATACACACCGCCAAAGCTCGCCAAGGCGCCCACTGGCTCCAGAGACTTTTCAATCACCCTCCGCCCACCACCCACCGCTTTCTCATCAGCACCCGGTAAGTTCCATTTTTGGACTGATAACTTTGGGCAATTTCCTACATTTGCTAACATCATGCAGTTCTACCGTTAATGACCCAGAAGCTTCCTTCATTAACCCAATCCCGCCGAGTTCTCCGACTCTGCTCAACAGAGACTTTAACAACCATCACCTCAACATCAAGATATACCTCCACGTCCATACTGGTCGGCCGTATATCATTGCGTCTGAAAACCCCGGATACCCCCACCCGAACCCGCAGACTACTTACTCGCAATCTGACGTCACCCAGCTAATCTTTACCCGCGGCATTCTCCATCGACGCTCCACAAACACCTATGAACCCTCTCACGAACTTGTCATCTCCCGGCTTGTCCCCTCCTGCCACCGAGATTGCCCGCACAAGATAGAATGGCTCGTCTTATCCATGGACTCATGGGAAGACCTGGTACTCCTGTGGACGGCCCTTCACACACTAAAAGCGCAACTCGGAATCCCGAAGCTCATGACCAAACACGAGTTTGAACTCACTGGGGAAACCCCGTTGGGCACCGTGCAGATTGTGGAGAAGCGAGAAACGAGGGTGCTGTTGATTCTGGAGGATAAAGTGACAGGTGGCAGACGGCTGCAGTGCGTGGTGAATGAGGGGGATATGCAGATGTGTACGGTGTGGACGGGGTTTATCTCGGGGCTTTGGCGGGAGAAGGGGTGGCTGAGGAGGGTGGATGAGAAGACGGTGTTGATTTTTGGGCTGCAGATTCATGTGTTTAAAACTGGGTTTAGGGGGAAGAGGGATGAGGAGTGGGGAGCATTTAGGGTGAAGTTCTTGAACTCAAGAAGTAAGTATACCTGGGTGATGTTTTTGAGAGATGAGGCCGTTGCTAACAATACCTTGCAGACATGTTTCAGTTTATGGACATCTTTGATATGCCGGATGAATCATCGAGTTCATCTTGAGGGGAAGGTGATTATTATGATTGATGATTTAATGACCTTTTGTGTTTCATTCACAACAATTTGGCTTTCTGTATTCTGATGCTTGTAAATAAAAACTTTATATCAAGATAATTGATTGTGTTTATTAGATCTTTTCGCAGTGTAGGTATAATCCAGATTGTCCTACGTAATAATGTTAGATCACTCAACTGCCAATGCATATTATCAGATCAGATGTCTGCCTTGCTTGGAGTCTTGCATCTTTCTCTGTCTCACACAGTCACAAGTCACAGCTTGCCAAGTCAAATATTATGTGAATTTGAACATAATACGTTATTTTTATACATACAGACGGACCATCAAATAAAAACAGAACCTCCGTCTTTAAGATTCTAGAATCCCGGATAATAAGACATCAAAAAATGAAAAATGAACCCAGAAACCAAACGGAGAGATGAACAGACGAACGTATCAAGAAAGAGATAAGAAAAAAGAGCAAAAAATTTCCTTGCGTACCGTAATCCGTAGAAAAGAAGAAAAAGGACAAAAATAAAAAAATCAAAGACAAAAAGGGAAAGAGAAATAGAAAGACGCCAAAGAAATACACCCGATCTCAGTAATCCAATCCAACCCGTACCCATACATACAACCTACATACCGCTAGCCTACTCAAACATGACTTTGAATTCCACACCCCATCGGCGAAACCCCCAACCTCTTACTTGCCTGCCCCGTCTCCACATCATACTCCATCGTCGGCGGCGCCCCCATCGCCGACACCGTCTTTTTCAAGCTGTTTTTTAACCGGCGGCTCCTCGACGGGTCGGCGGTCCCACCGGGGGCGTCGACATTGGAGGACCCGGAGGGAGATACAGAAGAGGCGTCGAGTGACTTTTTTTTGTCGGAAAGAGAGTAGATGGATGGGACAGAAGTAGAGGTGGTGGAGGCGGCGACGGAGGAGGGGCGGAGAGTGAGGGAAGATGAGGTGGAGGTGGTGGAAGAGGTAGTGGGGATGCGGGTGACGTTGGGGGGGTCGGGTGGGTAGTGAGGGTTGTTGTTGGTCGACATGGTTGGTGGGTTGCAAGGGCAATTTTATTTTTTGGCTTTTCTTGTTTAATTGTATGAAGAGGGTGAAGAAATGGAGGGGATGTTCTAGGTGGTGGTGGTAAATATCGCCGGCGAGTTCCGGCCCGTTCTCACGCAGTGGGACGCCCGTGTACCCTGGAAACTTTTGAATTTGCAAGTGTGAGTAAAATCAGCACGTGTAATCCAATACAATCCGATCCACCTTGAGCAACTCGGCAAACAAATGCTGTCAAATTCCAGAAAATGGATTTCTTTTTTTTTTAAAAAAAAAATAAAAATAAAAATAAAGCGAGAACCCCTTCCCGCAGTTTCTGATATCCGAGGGTCAAATACACAAGAATATGGCGTGCAGCATTCACTCTCAAACCAAACAAGAGAAAAAAAAGAATAAAAAAACAAGTCCAAAGGGCAAAAAAGCAACGCCGAAGAGGCCTTTCCAGCGAGGAACAGGCTTGGCTTCGTCTTGGCGGGCAAATGGACAAGCAGAATGGGTTTTTAGCAGAACGGAAAAGAGATTGTTTAGATAATGCTAATAGAAAAGATAGCGCGGAGAATTTCCTTATCAGTAGTAATGGATGGGATGTATAGTTAGGGTTGGATGCTATAGGGTTTTCCCAATATGATGATAGAGTCGTGTGACACAGAGAGGACGGTTGGTTGTGGAGGGAGTATTGCGAAGAGCAGATATGAAATTGCGAGGAACAATAGTTGCTGGCGAGTAGACGCTGCTCAGGTCAATAAATAAATTAGCTGAACAAGATTTTTAGAGGAGATTCAACTTTTTGAAAAAGAGCTGACGACGGATTGATATAAAGATGTTTGATATGATAAATAAATAGATAAAGAAGACAACAGGAAATGTGACGCACGGTTGGGGGGAGGGAGGAGGAGGGTAGGGTATCCTTTATATTTTTACTGAGGTTTGCAGGTAGCAAGGGCAATAATGGGCAGTGGAGTTCTGGGCGGGTACTTAGTCTATCACTGAGGAGGTTTCTTTCAGCCTTTGATTTCTTGTTTAGTAGCAAGAGGTTCTCGGGACATAGATAATAGAATGCCTGAGTATTTTGTTATTGGGATAGAAGAAGAGAAAAGATGGAGGAGAGGGATTAGGGATGTGGATGGATGGATGGATGGATAGGGAATGGTCTGTTTGCTTGCTGCTTGCTTGAATTCTTGGCTAGTGGTGTTGGGATAGGCCGTGTCTCGGCTGGATAAGATATATGTGTGAGTGAGTTATGGAAAACTTGATGAACAGCAGAATACTCTAGAGACCATCACTATATTATTTTTTATTTTTGTTTTCTCGTGTTATCTACAACAAAAGTGACCCATCTACTTGTCAAGATATCTCATTTATTTACATCCCACTTTTGCGTTATCAGGATGCAGGTGAAGCACCAGACTAGACTGGGGGGCTCTTGATTAAATATATAGATATGTACATATTGGGAAGTGAGAGGAAGGGAAGCAGAGTGTGGATCTTTGAGAATCTTGGGTAATTCTTCAGGGCCAATAATTGTTGACACTGAAGGTAGGTTAAGAAGATTGACCACGAAACTTACCAAGAAGTTTGCTTGTGTACAGAATGGATGCCGGCAACGGATAAGATCCGATGATGCTGTTACCCGTCAACCGAAAACACAAAGAGCAAAATGACAAATAAGAGTAGTTTGTTGTTTGCGCTTGCTTGCCTCTATAATAGCCGAACCCAAAGTCTAGACAAAGCTTATATACATGACGGTGATGATCGGGCTGGTGAGTCCGGGTCGGGGAATCAAGAAGCAGAAAAAGGCGAGATGGATCGGGTGCGGACTGATGAGAGAGACTCGGGCTGTTGCTGGGGGTTGAGTATTGGGTAGTTTTTTTTTAGTGTTCTCTGAAAAAAAAAAAAAAATGATTCCTCAATATTGATGTCAATCACATCACAGGTCGGGATATTTTCTCACATAGCGGGCGCAAGAATTATTCGTGATTTTGTTTGGGGTTGATTCGGAGATATTCAACATGTTGGTTGTTAGTCTCTGTATGTCTCTGTCTGGATATATGACTCGCTTTACAACATTCACTCCATCACCACACACAAGCAATCTAGACAAGCATTCTACAATTCACATTCCGTCTTGCAATATTCCTTACCACATTCGCCCATTTACTCTGACCGCCACCCCATTCTCTCTGTCTCCCCTTCCCAATATGCAATCATTACACTCTCCCACTTACCTGCATACAAACATTGCATGTGCATTAAATACCAAATCGCTCCAAGCCGTCGTATGCCAGTGTCCATGACCCATCAATCACATGCATGCGTTGATGCTCTAGTGAGCTCCATGATACATATAAAAAAATTGACACATGTATACATGTACGCCTTGCGATGCTCATAATGATAATCGAAAGCCTATGCTGACCACGATACTGTTGTCTGCTGGCGGTCTGTGGGTTGCGTTGGGCTGGCTGTCATGGCCAACACCAACCAACCAGCCACCACCTCACTGCCAAATACAACCCCCTTCACGATCTTTCATCTGCGAATATCCAAAACAAGTAGTTTCCAGTAAAAAAAAACCAAACCTTCAGTAGTACACCCCCTGCAACACATACGTACGCAATACGCCATTATTCATCACATCTTAGGTAACTGCCGTATACGCTATCGTCATTCATCACATCATCTAGTGATAACCTTTTGTGACCTGGGATATGGTGGGGTCCGGGTTAAATTTTTGGGACGACACGGAGGCTGGGGCCGAACGGGTTCAAAAGGATAGAGAATAAGAAACGGGTTTGTATGTAGAGTTCAGATATATGGGTTCTTGAAATATTCATCAAAATAATGACGATGCGGCCAATATACAAATGTATATCTCTCATCTAACCATCCTGCACTTCATCCTCTCCATCCCCATTCTTTGGAATCACGATAACAACCCTCACCTGCATATCCCACTACGTCTCTCTCTACAGTTCCGTGTGGGGGTTCTTCCCAATCTCTCTCTTTTTCACCAGCAACATCAATAACTCCAGTGTTCCGAGAATATGCGCTTTTACCCTTTGCGGCTTATTCACTTCCTCATTTGAATTTAAGTTTCTTAGAGGAAAATGTCAGATAAACACGGACGGATAGACAGATAACCAGGAGCCAAGATAGCGTGTTCTGAAATTAACTAGTGACGGCTCCTTTTCTAGGGTAGCAAGATTTTCCAACAACGAAGCGGGCAGGGGCCGGTGTGAAAGGACCCGGAAAGCGTGTGCATCTTCCACCATCAACACCTTCCTTCAGACAATGTATGATAGACAATCCAATTTTCAAAAAAAAAGCCATTGGTAGCAAAAGATCCCTCCAATGTGGCATGAAACATCAAACATTCAATTCCAGTCTATCTATTCGATATCATCTCCCCCTTTCACAACTCCTCTTTGACCGGCCCTCTCCCCCTCTCCTTCCTCAACGCCTCTGCCAACACCCAACTCCAATGCCCCTCCTTCGCCCCCTTCGCAATCCTCTCCACATGCCAATCCCAACACCCCTCCTCCGTCCGTCCATCTCCTTCCCCCCCGCAAACCCTCTTCGCCTCATTCCCCTTCAACGCCGCTACACTCGGCCACTGCCCCCTCTTTGCCCCCATATCCTCGTCTAAAAAGATATCCATAACAATCTGCGACAGCCTCGTCTGCGCCTTGGCTAACTCAGGTTCCGTCCGAATCAACACCTCAAGGAAGTGCCGCATGCCGCCGGTTGCAAGGAACTCGCGCCGGAAGGAAGGGCTGGGTAGGAGGCCGCCGTAGATGCTGGCAAGTGCGCGGACCCGCTGGCCCTGTTGGGCGGCGATTTTCGCATCGGTGCTGAGTGTTGTAGGGGCAATAGAGCCGTGGAAGATGTGCTGGCCGAGGGCCGTCCGGTTGGGGGCGCACGTGTGCTGTTCTAGCTGGGGCCACTTGTCCATGACTTCCTGAAGGACCTTGGGGTTGTTTTGCAAGGCGCCCGCGAGCGTGTTCACCGCGGCATGGGAGCGGGAATAGCCCAAAGGTGAGATGCCTGCCGAGGGCTCGTCAAAGCCGAAGCAAAGGAGCGCCGCAATCATGTCGTAGTCCGTCGCCATTAACTCGCCGTAGTATACGTCATTAGAGACATCGGCCAAAGCTTCCAACGCTGCATCAAGATCATGTTCCGCCGTTGCATTCCCCGCCTCAATTGCTGACAATGCTGCAAAGAAATCATTACTCTGCGGCAACGCCTTCTCCACAACGTCTGTCCCCGCCGAATATGTTCCCGCCATTGGCCCATCGTCAATCTCCATCGACGGCCCCGGTTGAGTTTCCACCACCACTAGGGAATTGCCCTGATTCATGACAATCTGGTTACCGTCGGCTTCCGTTGGGTCCATGAGCTTGGCTTCTTTGCGACCGGTTTCAAAGTCCATGCGGACGTGCAGGCCGGGGGGGATCGATTGGCCCTCGCGGACGACTTGGAAGGTTTTAGTGGCGTTGAAGATGCGGGGGTAGCAGTCTTGGATGTTGCCGGTGGTGGTGCAGATGAGGTCGTCGGCGTCGGTGGGGGCATCAGAAGAGGAGGAGACGGCGAGGATTGCCGGGATAAGGGAGAGGGGGGTGAATGTGAATGCGAGGGGTTTGGAAATCCCCGGGCGGGATCGTGGATTTGAAAAGAACCGCATTTTAATGATTAATTTTATTATCAAAGTATATGAGTAATGAACTTGATGAGTTATAATAAATGCGTATGGTATGGTATGTGAGGTTGTCCGTAAATCGTTTAAGTGGCCTCTATCTCAAAACAGCCTGGAACTTTTGCCATACCAAAATTTACACATTAAAATATAGCAGTAGCATTAGGGTATATCTAAACACAACATGGGTTAATAACGCACGTGACCAATACTAATCGTTCACAGCACAAAATGATAGGCTACCACTATCCTGGGGCCGCTTTCAAGTCATCGGAATTAAACTAGCTTAAGGATTTCTAAAATATTAGACAAACAACTTGTCAAGTTTACACAAATATTCCCGGGCAGCGTCGTCTGTGGACTATCACCCGAAAATTACCCTTGCCCTCCCCACCAATCACAGCAATCCCAGATCCCTCCAAATCATTTATTGTCCCCACCCCGATCGAACGACGACCATCCCCGGGCCCGCCGCCGAATCCCATCAATCGCCATATAACTAATTCAATTGATAATTGAAACCATATCCTACGAACCCATTGGTTAGTTTAGAGGCAACACACAAGGTCAATGTCTGCACTTCGCCTTAGTCGCGCCTTGCGGCTGGTGCCCCGTCGGGTTCCTCGGACCGGGAGATCTTACTCTTCTCATGCCCATGACCACGGCTTCGCCCACAACTCCGCTCCCGCCAGTCACGGCCCCACTCCCGAAGAAAGTTTTGGCGTAAGTCTTTTTCCCTTGCTCATTCTCCCCTTTCCCCTCCCACCAGCTGACATTCGATGGATCACCCCCCTTCCAGCTCGGCTTCTACCTTTTGGTCGCGGCCGCTCCTTTTTCCGCCGCAATGTACAAGTTCTCCCACACTGAGGGCGGTCAACCTTGGATTACGAAGAAGATTGCCGAATGGTCGGATAACCACGATACCTGGCTGGAACGAAATACCGGGCACTCGATTGCCGTGGAGGATATGGCGAGGGACCGGCTGCTGTTCTTCCATCAGGACAGATCGTACGCATATAGTGTTCGAAACCCCGAGTAAGTCGATTTGTCATGATGGATATTTGGGGAATGGAGTGGATTTTTTACTAATGGGATTTGTCTGTAGGGTTCTCTTTTCCGGGTCGGAACGCTGCTCGTCACCGAGTCATGTTATTAACTTGGACAAGGTGGCCGCACATTACCGGGCTCAGTTCCACGCCAAGGAGAACCAGAAGGCTATTGCGTTGGCCAAGGCTAAGATTTCTGCTGAGACGGAGAAATAACAAGGACGGACATCTTCCTCGTGAAACTACAGAGCTGCTTGAATGAGTGCCAGATTTAAGGGCTACAGACAATCGACAAGAGAACAACAGAATGGACGACTAGTATACTGTAGATGTACAGGTAGATGGTCAGATTATCATTGAGCTAGGCAATATGGGAATTAGCTCGTAATACTATTGCTTGATTTTATAACCAAATGGAGGTCACTCGAGATGGATCATAAATCAACAACAGAACTTCACACATCACGAGATCTTGTAGGGAACAGGAGCTGGAAAATAACCAGATTCAATAAGATCCCAAACACTGTTGTATATGTCTATAAAACCAGCAAATCACTTTTCTTGCTGACATGTGAACTATCGTAACTTTTTTTTGATTCATTCGTTATGAAGGCATCCCAACCCACGAACATGTTTTCAGCAAAACCTAGCCAAACCATGCAGACACCTCCAACCTTTCCGAAAACACCACGCAAACATTTACTTGAGGGGAATGAAACGAGAAGAGTGGGTGGCACCGATACCGGGACGACCGTGCTTGACGGGCTTGCTGTGTGGCTGTTAGTAATAATGTTCCGGATAGAGATACTTGAATTTTGCATGAACACTAGGTGAAACTTACTAGGAGATAGAAAACTCACCCAGGTAGTGACCAACCATTTCCGGCTTGATCTCGACCTGGTTGAACTCCTTACCGGAGTAGATACCAATGACGGAACCGATCATTTCGGGGACGACCAACATGTTACGGAGGTGGGTCTTGACAACCTCAGGCTTCTCATTAGGCTCGGCCTCTTGCTTGGCCTTGCGGAGCTTCTTGATCAAGCCCATGGGGCGGCGCTTGAGACCGCGGTTGATCCGGCGGCGAGCACGGGCGTGGACAATCTTGCGGAGCTCATCGGAGTCGAGGTCCAGGAGGCTAGAAATGGGTTAGTGGGCTGGGATAGAGATGGGTTGCCAGATCTGTGGAAATTGGGCTCTTCTGATGTATCAAAATGAAAGGTTGTGTGAAGGCGTAACATGGCAGAGGTTAGTGACGTCGGTGATTCGAAAGCGGGGTAAATCCAGAAACCGGACTGTTGACAAATTCCTCCTCATAATCGTATGAATTGTATAGTAAAGACTAATTCGTTCTATTCGCAAACTTAAATCGTAGACAGGGCGCAAAATTCCTCAGGTGGGTTGGTGGTTGGGTAAAACGTACGCATCAAGGTCGACACCACGATAAGAGAACTTGCGGAAGGCTCTCTTGCGCTTGAGCTCGGCAGCCTCGACGGCGTTCTATTGCAACAATGAATGTTAGCCTGCTGCCCATATTTCCACAGTGTGCTGGACAAGCAGAGTCCCGAGCACTATGTATGATGTGTAGTGTGGTGGTGTAGCGTTGTTCTCATCTAATGTCGAAATTTGTCGAAATATAACAGTATCAAGGTCGTCTAGTCGAAAATGTTTCGAATGGTGATGTGGTGTCATCGGTGGTTATCGGTAGGGTGTTGATGAGCACATATGCTCGGGATAGCACGTACGTATTCCTCATCAGCCATTTTTGCGGATGTATTGTATAGTAAATCAACTTTCGGATTGACGATTTTCGCGAACTGCGTTATTGACGGCCAGTGGGTAGATTTGCTGGTGGTAGACAAACTGGGGATTTCTTGGATTCAGGGCTTGGGTGCCCTCTAGTGAATCCACACGTGATTTTGTGCTTTGTGTGTGAAACATAGCCAAGTTTGTGCGGTTGAGTGCACCACTTTGGTAGATAAGAGATTTCCAGGCTAACGATAAGGATTTCCAGGATCCTTGCAGTTTTATACAGCCGGTGGACAAGTGCTGGCAGCTGTCCCATCTTTATGACTGAACATGGATTGAACATGACCTGGATCACTCAAAATGAATTGCAACTGCATCGAGATTGAGTGTGGGGCATTAAAGGCATGCCTAAGTCGCCCGAATCTTGATTTGATGATGACGTAAAGATAATATTTGGTTCTATTTTGCGTTTAAAATTTTACAACATGCGGAATGTTTTACAAACCCTAAAATAGGGTTGTATTTTTCTTGACAATTATATATATCTTGCTTTCGGCCGCAACATTCTGCGTGTTCTGCATATGTGGTGAAACTTTGTAATTACCACATTTTAAACTGATCTCTGTATCCCATATTACAATAGAGGACATGGGGTCAATCAAGCCACAAATTTGAATTTATGTGGCTGCCAGGCTAAACACAACTTTAGTTGCCCACATGTATTTACCGTTCGATTGATCATTATTGCAAACCCCAAGAACTTGGCAGACCGATATTCACACATTGACAACATTGGGGTTCTCTCTTCTGCCAGCTGAATATTCTAAAAATGGATTGCAATGCCATCATTCTTGTGTTATATATTCCCACATACCGCATGCTTGTTCCGCCGCCACCATGCCTTGCAGCAAAAGAAACCAAAAGACTCGGGGTCTAGGCAAAGTCTTGGAAAGCAGATATTGAAGCAGCATGAGTGGCTCGGATTATCTAATGCCAAGACCGCAAAGACATAAGATCCTCATTTCGTGCTAGTCCAACTCGGTGCTTGGCAAGATATATCGGCAAGGTGAAAGAAACCACCAAGTCCTTGGCTTGTGTGTTTTTCAGCGCCATTGACGTTGCCAGACTAACTGTAAGCAGATATATCTAGGCGCCGCCCACTGGCGACCGTTCGGCCAAATGTTGATAATGCTCGGAATTCGTGGTGGTCATCACTAAACATGGCAGCTTTGATCGATAGGGATTGATGCGACCGTGATATGGGCGTATGCGTAACATGAGCGAAACAAATGTCGCCAAATGAATCATTTATCCAACCGATCGAGAGGCTTCTGATTACAACCAACCAAAAGCGGCAAATAAACTATGAAAAGAAGGAACGAAACCAGGTATCCATTAAACGCTTGGCCGATTATGACGGAATAATATGGATTTCGGAGTCACCTCCTGCTGTGTGACTCGTTAACAAGAGAATTGTATCTGCTAAAATTCCTTGGCATGGCACACAAAAAAGGCGCTCCGATATGACCGGATCTCATGGCGTAGGTCTCAGTAGAATACACAACCACCATGAATCCGTTTCTTTTTTCTTTTCAAAGCATCACGGGCAAAGTGGTGGCAGTGGTTTACAGATTGCCAGCCGGGATTTGTCCGCAAAGGTAAAATTGCCAGTCGGCATAGCTCCGGTAACATCAAATACAACGACGAAGGTCAAGCATCAACGCTCGAGGCAGCTGTCAACCATTGGCGATAGCTCATCAAGGCACTTATTTGCAGGCTCCGGAATGCCTGGAAGACCTGTCAAGCCGCTAGGCGTGCAGAGGTATTATCTTGTGTGGTTTGCCATGTACAAGGATCTGTCCGAGGCCTTGTGCATCGAGGATTCCGTGTCCCGATCCGCCAACACTGCATTGTTCCACCCACCCCAAGTCTTGCCGGATTAAAGTCTGTTATGAGGTTATTGGCTGTCTTAACTGACAACTGGGATGCAACAACAGTGCTAGCTCGTATGTGTGTAAAAAGACAGTGCCGGGACATTATATATTGGTTGAATCATGATGATGCTGGCCAATATTCTTAGCGTTCAACAAATATTCTGTTCCCAAATACTTGCTCATTCATCTTCCAGGTCTCACACGCTCTATTTTCTTACTCCGAATGCTTGGCTTGATCACGCGTTAGACCAGCCTGTCTTGGCTCATCAACGCCGAGCTCTTGAGTCTTGGCGAAATCTTATCAGAGCTAGAAGTGCCAAGAGTCCCTTCGTTTCCCTGGCTATTTCTTTCACATTCATCTCCTTGGCTTCTTGGTTCTAGTCTTGATTATGCCGTCTTGTCATGTAATAGAAACGTGGGATATCTTCAACTGTTGATAGTCTTGATTCTTGCAACCCTCTTCCCTCTGCCCTTTTGTTTTGTCTTATATCTTTGTTTGCCTGCATACTTGCATCATGTCATAATCTTTGTATCTTATATTTACGTACAAAGGAAGCCCATATTCAGAACATCAGCAAAAATATCGGCTTACGATCTTAGATCCACATTTTCCAACCTCACCAACGATCACCACGCATACTATCTCCTATAAAACCCACTTCGAGAAGCTATTAGTGGATTCATCCTTTGGCCGCGATTTGCCCTTTTCGCCTGCATCCTGAACTATCGCCAGCTTCCACAGACATTGCAGCTGGAACTCCTTGCGGCTGTCTTGCACGGTTACTTAGTGACGATCACTAAGTCGCTTACGAGGTTGCTTCTTGAGGAGAGACGGATTTGTATATAAGTGCCCTGAATTGTCATGAAGAAGCTCAAAATCTAGGGTCCACCTACTTTGTTGACCGGATCTTATGATCTGACCCTGAGATTTTGACTTGTTCTTGGGGAATTTTGACAAATTGATATTTACGAATTGTAACATTGACGGAGTTACATTTATCTGATTGACATTTGGACATTTGGTACAGTTTGCTTGATTGCCAACGATAATCATCAACTCAGATTATCTTGCGACTATTGCGGGTATTGGTGGTTAATTTTCCTGTTATTCTCAATTTGGATAACAATTTGGGTATTATCATCCTCCAACCGTATCTCGAACCTGGTTACCACACAGCATCACCGCCATATCTTGAGTCCAACCTTGGATATCAATTCTCGCCATGAGTACACTAGCGACGAGAACCCCTACCTCTTCTCCACCAATAACCACAATTTCGTCCACTCTTTCGTCCACAGTCAGCGTCTATCCGTCACTCATCACATCATGGGAAAAGCCAGCTTCAGTGCAATGTCATTACACTTATGGCATTGCAGCTTTGGGTCAATCAGGAGAAGACTCCGTCACTGCATGGTTGGATCTACATGTTGATTTTGCGGCTTCAACATTTTCCTGCTATCCTCCGGGAATGTTCGATGGGGGGAATAGTGGGACTTTTAGTCCTGCGGTATGTCCCACGAGTTGGACGACGGTCGCCCATTCACAAGCTGGCGATGGTCTGGACAGTGTCACTACCAGAACATGCTGCTCAGAGTAAGTTTTTCTTGGATTCCACATCACCTACGAGATCCGTTAACACACAACAGGGGATATAACCTCAACACACAAGGTGTCTGCGTTGGTTCGTTTTCTAGCATCACTGCCACTCCGGCATCCTACATCTCTTCATTATCATCATACACCTATCTTACCGAAAGTATTACAGTTCTCCCTGCTGCCACCATTTCCCACCACCACATTGCCGTTGAGTACACCGGAGAGGACCTCCAGGTCATCAATCTCATGGCCGAAGAGTCCGTCAGCTCCCGCACCGTTGACCTTCCCCTCGGTGGAAAACTTGGCATCACTTTTGGTGCTCTAGTCTTTGTAATAATCGTTTCATTGGTGATCTGCTATGTCTACCGGTATTGGAAAAGCCGTGATGAGGCTCGGCGGAGGACCCGAGATGTCGAAGGGTCGGAGAGACATTTGACCATATATCGAGAACGGTTGGGCAATGCGAGTGAATATAGCCCGAGTATCAACGACTCACGGCGAGGGTCAGCGCCAGTACCGACAATGTACGGAGGGGTTGTGGGATTGGGGAGTAGTGATGTGTCGAAAACGGAGAAGTGGAAGAGTGATGTGCGGGGTGATGTTATGACTATCTCCAGCCAGAGTTTGAAGGAGCCGCCGGGGCCAGTTGTGTTGAGAGGGTGATGGTTGAGGTGAAATGAGGAGATGATGAGGGAATGCATTTTTTGGCGTTTGGGTCTTTTATTTTGTAGATTATGATACCATTACTGAAGATATTGTCATTTTTTTGCCGGTACATGCATGCACATTACATTCGTCCCTCCGTAAATGATTTCCTTGTTATTCATGGACAAAGATGATGCTTTAAATTCTCATGTCTGACCGTATATAACCTGGCAATCTAGATTGCTGACTCGCTCCTATGATATGTGGCCTTGTCTCAAGGTTCTCTAATTCTCCAAGCCAAGGCTGTGACTTACGGTTTCCATCGCCATCTCACCCTTCAAGCAGAAACAACTCAATCATGACATAGCCTTCACAAAACGAAACCAAAATACCTTACAGAGAAATCTCACCGGCTCCACTCCGGCTATTGCGAACATGAATGAGGCCCTGTAACCCACAGAAAACCAAGAAGCCCTATTTATGCGATAAAGGTTAGCAATCACATACTCACTTCTTGATCTTCATTCCTGTCTCCGTCACCGATTCCTATTGTCAAGTTGTTCATTGTCCATTTATCCTCTCCTTGTTGTTCGAACCTCTATGAAGTTCCGTTCCCAGCAATATTCCCTCGTATGAACCCTATGTGTAGATTGTTTGTTCACGTACCATGTAGATGAATGTCGCGCTGTAGATGGCCCCGGCGACAGCGGGTAGCTCCTCAGGCGCAGGATCATCGCGGCCGCCGGTGAATTCTTCGTGGCCAGTTTCGTAGAAGTAGGCGAGGGGGCCGAGGATGAAGATGGCGAAGATGGAGAGGATGGTGCTGCGTGGGCTGTGTTAGCTTGGGGTGTTTCAATATGTGTAGCTTTGTTAGGAGATGGGGCGAATGAAGGCTGAGGATTAAGAGTATTCAAACGTACCAGGCCCAAGCGGTGTTGGCGCCGACGACGGTCTTCATTGTTACAGGATTTGTGAGTGTTGTAGCGGTATCGACAGTTCGTATGTACTCTTAAATCTCCTATGCAAAATAAAGTGACAGCATTGGTAGTGCGGCGTTTGTGGTAATTGGTGTGGTAGCGGGCAGCGATTCGATGATGTCAAGCTACGAAAAACGTCATTGAACACCTTCGCGCATCACGACGATGCGCGATGCAGGTGGCGCATGCGGTTAGGATTTTAGAGGTGGTCAAATTAGGATAGGCTGTATAATTAGGGTTATTTAATACGTGTAAGTGGAAACCCTGGTATATAAACCCTTACTATGGATTTGATATGCAGGAAAGTAAAGGTGAACCTTCAATGCCAAGGATGGCTGTAATGTCCACTTAGGAAAGCATAATGTTCCCAATTATCACCATTAAGAACTAAATGGGGTCAACGTAGTGATGGGTGGAGGAGGAAGAGCTTTTTTTTTATTGGAAGAAGTAATGCGGAGTGGTTGACGTGATGATGACATTGTTACTATGGAACGACGGCGTACAAAGCGGCCGGCGTGGCTTGGTGATATGTGGATTTGGCGGGTATGGTGCGGAATGATGGGAGAAGTGGGGGTAAAACACGGAACGGATAGGCGAATAGGCGAAGGGTGTGAAGGTGGTGATAGGGGTTAATCATGACGTTTTGCGGGAATTGTTTTCTTTTTTCCGATGTATAGAGGTTTCGTTTGGTGGATCGGGGGTGATGAGATGGATGATCGGGTGAGTGAATGTTGATAGAAGTGAGAGAAATAGACGGAGAGGAGGCGGAGGAGGGAGAGTTGTCAGAGGGTGAGACAGGCAGTGTATTTTGGTATTTTTTTTACTGAAAAAAGCGAGAGGGGGAGACATGTGGTATGGCGGCGCAGGGGACGTTTCATGTTTTGGGAATCACGAGGCTCACAAATTGTTGGATGATGATGCATTTAAATAGAAAAGAAAAAAAGGAAACATCTTGCGGATGGTAATGAATCTATCTAAAGGATTCTTAAAGGGTTCTCTATATAAATATAAAAATAAGGAGCGGGGTGAGGTTCGTTTCTTTGGTCGAGTGGTTGATCGATTGAGGGAAATTGACGTCATGGGAACCACAGGCTTGTATTGGGAATGAGATATTGATGAATCAGAAACAAGTAGTTGCAGTTGGCTGTGGTAATGTCATGCATGTTTTAGGATGTATCTATGTATGGCAATGCAGTTGATATTAAGAGGAAAGGAAGGTGAGGATGGGTGCGGTTCCCTGAAGTGGATTAAATGATGACTTGTCTATAAGGGTTTGTTTGAGCTGAATGGACCGGGGAGTTGCCAATAATTACAAAAGGGTTGACGTTGTTTGGAAAGTGTTGACATTACATATTGAACACACGTTTTTGTATATATGACATCTAAGTATGGGATTGATGGTAGTCTTTGAAGCAGTCTATCAGACTGGCGTTGTGGAATCTCCAGAAACATAGAAAAGAAATCAAGAATTCAGGCAACTGTCACCTTCATAACCAAAAGAGGAAAAAATGATGAAACAAGGGACAAGACGAGACGAGACATGGAAGAAAGTAGATTTTTTTTTGAGAAGCGACAGCAAGCAAACAAATGTTTAAAAACCCACAGATGGTGATATAAAAGATTTGGAAAATCAATGACGGCCATGGATATTTGGATTTGGAATAGACAACATAAAGTATAGCATCAGATAACCATGGTTGAATACCCAGAGTGGTGAACTATCGGCTGGCCGGCATCAGCAATGTTTAGTCAGGAACATGAAATCCTCACGAGGACAGACATTAGAGGCTGAGCCAGCATCAGGCTTCCCAACTTTACCACATTAATCATGAACAATCCACAATTTTCCTGATTCTTACTTGGGTTATTGTCAATAATTATCCTATGTTGTTGTTGCTACTGCTCCCTCCCCTTCTCGACTGTTGCGTTTCACCTGACATGGCAACCAAAACAATTAAATAGACACCACACGGACGAGGCGCAAATGTTGCAGATGCGGACGGGGAAAAAGAGGAGAGAAAGAAAGAAGAATGGAGACCGGAGAACTCTAATATTAATGATTCTGAACAAAACCGTGGTGTGGTAAATAGATGGTAAAAGATCACAAAGTGGCCTGTATGGAAGAACGAGGACTCAGTGATCTGTGTGGAAGGAAAAAGAGGAGAAGGAAGAAAAAGAAGAGTATGTGACTGACTGACTGAGCGAAGAGAGTCAGTGCCGATGGAGGGGGAAACATACTAGGAGAAAAAAGACAGTGAGTGAGTGGCTGAGGAAAGCGATATGATATGATATGGTCATGCCTTGATGGAAGCGGAGAGAAGGGGATAACGGAGCGGGGCTTGGACTACTTGGAATAGATATGGAGGTGCTGGTCCACCGAAACGACCTGGAACTTTCAGATTGAGAGACTTGACTCGAGAGGATTCTAAATATGTAGATATCTATTTCAATAGATGAATACGTCAATGTTGCACGGAAAAGAGGCAAAGACCTTGTCATGTACGGAGCGTGGGCGAAACATGCCGTCACGGATGTTGCAGCGAGGGTGACATTGGGGAGAAGGTTCTAACGTGAAGTGAGGGAAAAGTATTGGAATATTGGCCGATTTTTTTTTGGTATCATAACCGATGTGGGAGATGGGTTATCGCTGGAGATGTAAGCCAAGTCGACAAATGATTAAGTATTTTTTTTATGCGTAAGTAACTCATCACACTCGTAACAAGTTCAAAGCCAAGGCCAAGAATGCCAAGTCCAGAGCCGCAAGCGAGAAGAGAAGCAAGTGTCAAGAGAGAAAACTACTTCTTTCTAATTTCTATAGATATTCTTTGATCTTGGAACCACAAATTCCCCATCGTTAAGAATTCAGCAAAGGAAATAAAAATAAAAAATAAAAAAGGAAAAAGTCCACTATCATGCTGTCACGGGTCCCTTCCTGACTTGGTGAAACAGCCAATAATTACAATAAATAAATAAATAAATAAACAATTAAATAATCCTATAATTAAACCTAACTACATTAGGATATTCCCAAGATAAATTTACCATGAAATCTCACCGTGCACGAGGAACAGCAAGAAACAATTAAGAATTTACCAGTATAGGATATGCTAAAGAAATCTTTGTACTGTTTCCCCAAATTCCAAGACTCCAACTCTAAACAACCACAGTAAAATCCGAATATCTTCCATATACACATCCACACACATTCCCACAGCCTCTTCCTTTGCCTCTGTTAAACATTGATTTTCTCTCAAACTTAATCACTCACAAGCCAATCCAATCTAAACATACCGTGCCCTGTCTGTCCTTCCTGCCTTCTTTTCAAAAGCTTCTCCGGCTTCGATATCTTTATTTCCTCTGCAAATCACTAGCCATCTCACTCACGCATCTCTCCTAACGCGTTTCTTGCCGATCTGTTTCTATCTACTCACCTTGATTTGTAAGCAACAAGAGGTAAAGGAAGAAAAAAAGAGACAAAAATCCATACAGCCGCAACAAGTGGTTATTGGAATCCATCGTATTATTCGTGTTTTCTGTGTGTTGTTACATATTTATACGGGGAATCTATAGGCATCCGTATTTCTTTTCTTGTTTTCCCCAGATAGCAGGAACTTCTTTTCTAGACAATCGGCCCCCGGGCCAATTCTTGTCTGTCGTCCGCCGCTGTCCGCCGCCGCCGAGTCCACGGCCTTTGATCCATTCATTCCTCGTCTCCAATCATCTGTCCATGCAGGAAAACAGGAACAGGAATAAAGTGTAAGAAGTGAAATGAGAATTGACTTGATTGTATTGAATGTCATAGTTCTACAGATTTTTGTTGTGATAATTTCTTCATCATCACACAAGGCTGGACTCACAATAATTCTCTACAATAAGAATGTCAGATCTTCTAATATAAAGAAAATCTAAATCTACAATCTAAATAAAATAAAAATAAAAACTTTGCCGCTGTCAAGAACAGAGCTAATATAAAAATAATAATAACCAAAGCTTCAAAGCTCAAGGGCCCCTCTGATCGTACCGCTGTCGATCAGGACCGTTGTTCGGTTATTCTTATTAAATTCTTTTTTTCTTTTTTTCTGTTGAGCTGGCTGATTGCTTGTCATTTACCGGGGGCAAAGGGTCCACACGCACCGTGACAGGAACGCTCAGAGGTTTTATATTCATGTTCAATATAAAGCAAATCGGGGCCCCGAGATCATTGAACATCTAACTGTAGATGTGTTTATAATTCGGGCCAGGTATTTTTTTTTATTTTTTTTATTTTTTTATTTTATTTTCTTCTTCTGATGTGCAACACATACATTCACGATTTATTTATTACGACATATCTACATATTAATCTATCAACACACACTCGGTTACTTTATTTCTTACTTACATATAATCTTTTACTCTATTGTTATTATTCTTATTATTAGAAACAAACATCATTATAATCCTTTCCACAGCCTCTATTTTTATTCCTTTTTACACAATCATATCCTTTCTATTTACAACTACACACCACCACAGTCTCAACACCCCCTACAAAACACAAACATATAATTCTCAGGAAGATCGCAAACTTGAAACATTAGTTGCCTACTTTTACTTGAAGTGAATTTTTGTTATCATCTTACCATCTCACCAGATCACTGTGCTACTGGACGACTTTGGACCATATTCTAACTATTTATTTTTATACCTTTTTACTTTTATTATTTATTATTTGCAGTGGAAGTCAATCTTGCTTGGTATCAAAGTTGCACCTTCTACTTGTGTCGACATATCCAGACATAAACCGCGGTTACTCGCAACGGCAACTTACACGACAACCACTATAATCATTATCTCCCCCGCCTTTTTACATTCAACCCCAAGACTCTGCATACAAATCTAAATAAAAAAAACTCACAAAAATCAATTTCCATGATGCTCTCTTCATCATATCTTTTTGCACTCCTCGGTGCCTCCGCTGCCCTCGCCCAAGAACACAATGTAAGTCACAATTCCTCCCCTCCCCCCAACTTCCTAACTAAGAAAGCATCTCCAAGCTCGCCCTTTCCCAACGCATCACTATCTCAAACATGCACCTTCCAATTTCACATCACAGCTCCCATTGTCATCCCCACCTTTCAACCACGCAACTTCTATAAAAAAAATTCATCATCCGCCTAACTAACACCACCCTCACAGGCCGACACTCTCCCGCAATCCCTCATCTACGTCTCCACCTTCTCCCCAAGCCACACCAACAACATCACAGGAAACATAATTCTTTCTTCTGCCTCTGAGGACTCACCATCCACCCTCACCATTTCTCTCTCCCTCCCCACCGACCCCACCACCTACCCCATCCACTACACCCTCCACTCCATCCCCGTTCACCCCTCTGGCACCTGCCCTCCCCTCTCCTCCACCCATTCTCTTGCCCTCCATTACCAATCCATCGCCTATTCCCCCTCGCAATCTCTCACATCCCACACCCTCCCCGACCTCCTCATCACCGCGTTATCCGGCTCCACCTCCTCGATTGTCCTGAGTACAGCCTCCGGCCACATCCTCACCTGTGCCAACATCTTCCGGGCCACGCTGACAACCTTTTCAACAACACGGGAAACGTCATCCCGCGGGAAGATTGGAAAAAAGGAAATCGGACAGAGGAGAAAGACCAAGACGGCGGCGGAATTGCAGAAGAGGAAGAGTGGGAAGACTTCGGGGAGGGCTAAAGGGGCGTCTGAGAGCTCGGCGACAGTGGGGAGTCGGGAGACGATGACGAGGGTGAGCAATGCGGCGTCTTCGGTGTCGTTTGTGATTGCGTTGACGGCCATGATTTGTATTTTTTAAAGGGATTTGTTTATAGTCTTTGTGTTATGTTTACTTTTGTCTTTTCTGGGAATCATGGGTTGGTTAGATATCATATTAGGTTGCTTTTGTTGGGAGTTCCGGTTGGCTTTTTGGTAAGCAGTAGTTGGTCTGCTTCAGTTTATGGATTGATACTTTTATGATAAGAAATCAAGTTCAACAGATAACTTGTCGTGTCTCGTGATACTGTATATATGTTACTCCTGTGTAGATCTCCATGACATAGCACCTTCCTCTCTATAACACCTTTTCCTTCTCCATGGCTAAATTGCTCCTCTTAACGCCACCACTAGTATTCTTGATGAACTGCTCCTCGGCATCTACCACCTTCTCGCCCATCGCCGCTTCCTTTTTTACTTTCATAAACTCCTCTTTGGAATCCACTACCTTGTCCTGCTACACACTAGCCACCGGGGCCCCCTTCTGGATCTCCGCCTTGTTCTTCAGAAGCTATTTCTTTGCATCAACAATCTCCTCACCCTTGACAACCGGCACCGCTGCAGCGTCACCGGAAACCTTAGTTGGGACGCCCGGGATGAGCTTTTCGCCATGGGGCCCAACAAGCGGATCCGAGTCCTTAACAGAGCCATCCTTATCTCTCGGCTTCCGCTCCCATCCCGTCGTAAACGTCGTTCCCATGTCGAATCGCGGGAACGGATGCGCCTCCGTGTTGAAGACAATGTCACCCAACGGCATAAAGTCGCCAGGCGAGAACAACAAGTAAAAGTACTTGAGCGTCTCCGCCATCCAGAAACTCTCCATGTTGTCTCTTGATGTGGGCGGGATCTTGTCCGCGTTGCTCAGCGAGGTGAAACCGCCTTGGTCGGCAACGGCAGTGTAGTTGATGAACGACCGGAACATCTCCCATCCCCATTCGCGGTACTTGGGATCCCCAGTCAGCCGCCACATGTAGAACAAACTCTCCACCGTCTCTGGACGCTGTAGGTTGTGCTTGTCAGCAGGATGAACGTCAAAATCGCCCCGCCACTTGGCGTCCTTATCCGTGTCCTCAAACACATTGTCTGGGATACTTGGATGTGCCGGGTCATAGGACGGTGGGTTCTTGGTGTCGACGTTAAAGTATGTGATTTCAGCTGCGAGCCCAGTAGCCATAACCTTGTACATGCCCCAGCAAGTCTGCGTCAAGTCGCGGGCAAGCTTCATGTTCTCGTCGTGCTGCTTGGTCCACCACCGATAGCCCTTGGCACGATACTCGGGGACACCGCCAGTGGTCGCGAGGGCAATGGTACCGGGAAGGAAGCACACAAGGTGGTCCATCTTAGGGCTGATAAGGGCATCAATGCCGTTGGGCTTCTCAGCAAGCACAGTAAAACCGGTGGGCTTCGAGTAAGTGATCAGATGTTTCTTGACGCCTTCAAGAGTCTCATCCCACATTTCCTTGTAAATGTTCTCCTTGACGTTGGTCTGGAGGAACTGCTTGATCAAGTATTCGTAGTAGGAATCACCACGGCTCCCGAGACGAATGTTAGGACCCCGGAAACGGCCGGTGGTGGCATACACGAAAATAGGAACCAGTCCATCCTTGGCTCCGTTATTGTCAACTATTTGCATGATGCGTTCGACACGCTCCCAGTAAGTGGTATTGCCCGTGAGGTAAGAAAGGTACTTCATCTCTAGCTGCAGCGTGGTAACCTCGGCAGTTGACGACGCCCCATCGTCGACGTGAGATTCAATACCCTGGCCGGTTTTGAGGTTGACGCTGGCATAGGGAAGACCGGAAGGTGAGTTGTAGGCTCCGAGAAGGCGCTCCGCAAGATCAATGGCTTTGTTGAGGTACAGACCAGGATCGCGGTCCTTGACAGGCGCAAGCTGAGGGAACTCGGTAGACAGGTAGTGGGCAGAGAGAAGACCGCCGAGCATGCGGATGGTTGTTTCAAAAACGTTGACGTCTTGATCTTGGTCCCAAGTCAACGTGTTTCTTAACCACGAGCGGGCTTGATCGACGCGGCTGCTTAGGCCCATGAGCATCATGGTGTCGATAGCGTCAATGATGATCCAGCCCATGCCCTTAGGCGCCATCATCTTGGAGGTCTTGGTCACGGGGTGGTACTCATCAGCGCCTAGTACAGCGTTAGCTCCCAGTTCCAGTTCCTAGATGCTGTTACATATCAAACTTACCCCATCCATTCTCAACATAAGAATCCCAACTCAGCTCAAAAGCCTTGACGACCTCTGCTCGTTTCTCATTCCAATTCGCCTGTTCCGGCAACAACTCAAAGATATTTGACCCCCAAACTGACTTCTTACTCGGTGTAAACGCCCCATTCAACCACATAATCAGTAAAAGCACTCCACTAATCACCACCAAAACCCTCCGTTTTCGCAGCCTGCCACTCCCAGTCCATAATCTTGCCTTGTGTGACGCTGTTGCTGAATACGGCTTGTCTTTATACATTGGAAGTGTACCGCCTCCTTGATCTAGGAAGCCTTCTACTTTGTTTTGAACGCCGGAGATGAGGTTACCAGCGATGCCAGTGGAGGTGACGGATGATGAGGGGCCGTTGCGGGCGCGAGTGGTGGAGTAGGAGGTTGGGAGGTTGTTGGGAAGGGAGAAGGCCATTGTAGCATTAGGAGAAGTGGAGATTTAGGCGCCGGGCCGTAGGTCAAGTGTCGGCGGGAAAGGCCGAGATAATTGTAGGTGGATCGAGTCGGTGATGTGGGTATTAGAGGCTAGTCTCAGCGCCGGACCAAGTGTGATGCAAATATGGTTAAGAGGCCTTTAGGGTTTCTGCGATGTATATATGAAAGACAGTATTGGGTGCCTTATAAGAATGACAACGTCAACTAATCGTCCTCAAGAAACAAATGTTTTCAGGATAAAAAAAAAAGATCAAATCTTGTTGCGCCGCGGGCCGCGCAATGAAGCTATCCTGTCCTCTGCACCGAATCCTTCCGTGCGCAACAGAACTATGTAGCAAGTAAATGGCTTAAACGAGGTCTTGGAGTTGGGATTTAACGACCGAAGAATTAAAGCATCTGAAAACAAGATGTCGATATGAATTGTTGAGCTCAAGCAACAATGAGAAATTGAAGATGCTAGCGTAGATGTTGTATACAATGATGGATGAATTAGCCACTGAACCCTTTGTGCCTCGAAGTTAAGGAAATGCTAAACCCAAAGCTAACTGCCACGTGAACGTGAAACTGAAGTCGATGCCATTTTAGGAAGTGAGCTTTGACATCATCGCTGCCCACTTTCTCCTTGTGTAAGAAGGGCGCCACAGTTTAGAAAGCCAATTGACGCCATAGCTCGAGAGCTTCAGCCACGGTTGTGTCTGCCCCACTATCCAGCAAGCAGAGCACCTGTAGCTTGGAGCTTAAGCTGCTGACGCGAAGACATCCGCTGCCTGAGCTTGGTCCGCTTAGTGAGGTTGAGGATCCCTGTCGTAGTTGAGCTAGCCAGCCCACTTCCAACGTCAGCCTTTTGCTTGATGGCTTGTGATATCCACGGTTGCGATTTCTAATTATTCCAATTACTCTGTACTTTTCTAGTTGATCACTCTTTGACCCGCGACTACAAATCATTCTGCCTTGATAATCCCCTCAAAACTCATATTCAGACACAATGGACAACTTGGTGGTCCAGTTCAGTAAGCCCGCTATTAGACGGGACGATGACCTCACTCTCAACGAGGACATGCAGCTCATGTCACTCGATGCTCCCATCCCCGGCCTCTCCCTCAAGTTTGCCATGCCCCCCATCGCTAACGTGCGTTCTCTTTATTCACCCTCTAAGCGACCCCCTGCTAATATCTTCCTACTCCACAGCCCGACGCCTGGCTCCGCGCCATGACCGACGACCGCTCCAACCCGCAATGCCCCATCAAGATCGCCCACGGCACCACTACGCTCGCCTTCCGCTTCCAAGGCGGTATCATCGCTGCCACCGACTCCCGTGCCACTGCCGGCAACTGGATCGCCTCTCAAACCGTCAAAAAGGTCATTGAAATCAACAACATGCTCCTCGGCACACTTGCCGGTGGCGCCGCTGACTGTCAGTACTGGCTGGCCTGGCTCGGCATGCAGTGCCGCCTGCACGAGCTGAGACACAAGCGGAGAATCTCGGTGGCGGCCGCGTCCAAGATTCTGGCGAACTTGGTCTATTCGTACAAGGGGATGGGGCTGAGTATGGGCACCATGTGCGCCGGTGTGACTAAGGAGGAAGGCCCGGCGTTGTACTATGTTGACTCGGACGGGACGAGATTGGCGGGGAATCTGTTTTGTGTGGGGTCAGGTCAGACTTTTGCTTACGGTGTGCTGGATGCCGAGTACCGGTATGACTTGACGGAGGAGGAGGCGCTGGAGCTGGGCCGCCGGAGTATCTTGGCTGCTGGACACCGTGATGCTTACTCTGGTGGCTACATCAACCTGTACCACATCAAGGAGACTGGCTGGGTCAGACACGGGTTCTCGGATATGAACCCCATCTTCTGGAAGACAAAGTTGGAAAAGGGCGAGTTCACCAATGTTACGGCGGACTTGGCTTGAGTGGGGGGTTTATGCGGAGCAAGATGGAAATGTTTTGTTTTGTTTTGTTTTTCTATTTGATGCCAGAGATGCCTGCAAATGAACGGGTCTGGCATTATGATGATGTTGACGGTTCACACTTAATGGAATATTTGATAACAAATACACAATGAACAACGTACAGTAGTATATGCAAAAAACTATTATTACATTAATATTACAGTGAGACAGAGAGTGACCCTTTCTCATCTCTCCAATCATCTTTCTTCCTTCATCCACCCATTCAGCCCAAAGATGCCCCCGTCCTTCTCTGGATCTATCGACCACTTCCTCGCCGGCAAAATACTTAAATTCGACCTCCACCCCTCTGCATACATCTCCACCCCCGCCCATGCAATCATCGCCGCATTATCCGTACACAGTTCCACCGGCGGCACCACAATCTTAATCCTCCTGAACCCTCGCGCCGCCAGCATCTCCCGAGCAACCCTTATCAAAAACCGATTACATGCGACGCCCCCCGAGATTACCAGGGTCTCGATTCTTCTGAGTGCCGTGTCGCCGTCCTTCTCAAGGGCGAGGAGGACGCGCCCGATCAGGTGCTCGAAGACGAGCCGTTGGATGTCGATGGCGAGGGCGCGGCGGGAATCGGGAGACATTTGGTTGTTGCGGGCGCGCAGGAGATGGATGATTTGACTTTCGGCGTCGGAGAAGTTGTATTCCATCTTGCGTGATCCGGCCAGGAACGGCCGCAACGTCCAACCGCCGGGGTGTTCTCGCGGGGTAATTTCGTCAACGCGTTTCTGAGGCGGGTGGTAATGATGGTAAAAGACGGGGGAGTCCGGGGGGAACGCGAAGGATTCGAGGGTGCGGGCGTACATGACGTCGGGGGAGGCTTGAAGGATGTCGGGGGGCAGGATGTGCCGGGCGCATTTATCAAGGGCATCGCCAAGGGCGATGTTTTGGGCTTCAGCGAGGGTTTTGTGGTTGGTTATTGACGTCGAGAGCACCAGCATCGTATGTCCACCCGAGACAAGCAGTGATAAGAATGGAAACTCCGGCGTCAATGGTCCTCCCGTCGGGCCGTCGCCGGTCTTGGTCCTGGCCTCCAATGCCGCAACCAACCGCGATGTCAACGCATGCCCCTGCATATGATTAACCCCCACCAACGGGATCCCCAACGCCCCCGCAACCCCCTTGGCCACATTAATCCCCACCGCCAAATTTGCACTCATTCCCGGCCCTCTTGTCACCGCCACCAAATCTGGCCGCGAATTCTCGTGACCGCCACTTTCTCCTCCTTCTGCCTGGACCTCGCGCAACCGGGCCATCGCTTCGGTGAGCAGAGGGCCAATGGCGCGGTCGTGAGCGGCGAGGGTTGTCGGGGGGTTGACTCCACGGTAGGGGCGGTTGTCGGAGGTGGAGCGGGTGTGGTGGAGGAGGGTGGCGGGTGTAGTGGTGGTGGGGGAGGGGGTGTGGAGGAGAGCGAGGGAGGTGTCGTCACAAGAGGTTTCGATGGCGAGGGTGATGAAGGGGCAGGAGGAGGAGGGATGGGATAGTGCAGGCAGAAATATTTTGGGATTACATTTTAGGCAGGAAAGGGGTTTCCGGAGGGAGGATCGGAGGAGCATTGTTGGGGAGTATTGTATATTTGTGTGCGTATTATGCTTGTTTTCAGTTAGTGATGAGATGTATAAGTTTGGATCGCCATGTTAGCTCGATGAACCCGATAAAGAATTTCGGACCCACAAAATCCGTCGGTATGGCAGGTGAGGATTATACAAACATGTCGGTAAAATATGAGATGAATCAGGCCACGCCTGCATACACCACAGGATAGCAGACTGGTGACATTTTTTTTTCTTCTATCAATGGCAAGTGAAAATCACGAGGAGATGATACATATATAATTTTTTGGATTAATGTAGTTGAAGAAAATCAAAAAATAAACGAGGTGGATATGGTCAATTAAACTATTGTAGTTGGTCCTGTGATCCGCTGTGTCGATGTGAGAATCGGCAGAAAGTAGAAAGTTCCGTGACTAGAATACAAAAAAAGGAAAACAAAGAAAAAGAAAGAAATAAACACCACAAATATCCATACACATCCTATGGCGAGGATCATACTGCCCGGATCAGTTCTACCACATATACACATATATCCATCCATCCTATCTAATAGGATACTACCACACCCTAGACTGAACACACATGTCGCTCACCTAACCCAACCCAATCCCCATTCTAAATACACCTTCAACCCCCCTCAAACCAACGCTGCCACGGCCATCTTTGGCAAAATCCTCCCCCTCTGGTCCACCGTAAAATGATGAAACGCAACCTTATCTCCCTTTTCCACCATCCTCATCGTATCCTCCGTCTCCGACAACAACCGCGCATACATCCCCTGGCCCGCCCTCGGCCATGAAGTCGGCAGCATGTCCACCTCATCTTCGGGCGTTGCGCTCTTACTAGGCTCCAACTCTGGCGGCGCCGGGATGGAGTAAGGCTTGGCGATGTTGGAACTCTTGGGAGGTGAAGCGGAAGTGAGGAGGGAGAGGTTGGGGCGGGGAATGTAAGGGCGGGGATCCGCAGAAGGGGGAAGTGCAATGGTGTTTTGGAGGTGCTTCTGGGTGATGATGTGGGATTTGGTGCGCTTTGAGTAAAGTAGGGTCTTGGAGCTTCGAAGGCCAACACTGCCAGCGGGGGAGTCTAAGCCAGGATTTCCACGGCCAGATGGCAACAGACTGGGCCAATCAGGCGAGCTGAAAAGGAGCATCTCGGGATATCTCACCGAAATATTTGTCAGCATCTCCGCCAGTAAATTCGGTTCAAGCTTGTCGGCCAATTTCAGCAGCTCCAGTTGATCATTGCGGTCCAAAGATGAGAAATAATCAAAGCGCTGCATGTTATGTTAGTATCAGGCCATTCTCACATGATAGTGTAACACAAAAAATTTGCGCCGACACACGTCACATTCTTTCGACTGTCAGGTGTGTCGTCGACTTTCTAGGGAGAAAAAAAAAACTTACCTGATCTTCTGATGCCTCCCCCCCTCCAAACCCCAGTAATTCTCGGTTCTTCACCCCCACCCCCAACGGTAAACTCTCCAGATATCTCCCCCTCACAATCTCCACATCCGACTTGCGTCCTGCCGACCCCAACATCTCCTCTCTAGCCCTCTGATATCTTGCCATGTCTTCCTCCCGTAGACACAACTCACATCTCCAACCGCTCGGCGCTCCCGCCGTCTCGGCGCCAATCTCGGGAACATGGCAGAAGCGGTGCCAGAGTTCAGGGCAGGAGGAGCAAGGAATTAACGGATTATCATCAGTTGATCCTGTGCGGTCGCAATGAGTGCAGCGAGGGATTCCATCGGCAGGCTTCTTTTTCCTTGGCGTAGGCTTAAGGATCTTGGGAAGAGGAGTGGCCGTAGGTGACGACTCTTCAGGGGAAAGGTCAACTTCAGAGTGTTTGCGTTTGGTAGGTAGGGCGAGGGTGTTGGATTGTTCTCTTCTATGTGCCTCTGCAAACCGGGCGGAGATGATATCGTTTGTCCCGGTGGTAGCACGGGCACACTGAGAAATGTATCTCCCTGTTTCCGCAGCGAATTGCCGACGGTACGGCTGCTGGGGGGGGCTTAAAACGTAGGCCGTAGATAACTTCAATGAGGACGGAGGCTCGGGGTAGTAGACGATCTTCTTAGGCTCTTCAGGTCCGGTAGTCTCAGTAACAGAGGCGATAAGGGACTCGGGGGTAGAAGTGGTTGTAATAGTTAACGCAGGAGCAGGAGCTGAAGATGCTGCCGAGGAGGCACAAGATGAAGCCTCCTTGAGATCACGAAGGGCGATGAGAGCGGCGACTTCGTCACTGGTAGCAACATTGTGGGAGTGGCTGCCATGCGGTGAATCCCCCGACGCAAGCGAAGAACCCACACTCAAAGGCGAGGCTATATCTCCATGGTTGCCCCCATAACTCTGCGATCTCGAATAACTGAAGTCGCCTGCGTGGTTCCCAATGCGACTAACAGACATATCCATCTGCGTGCATCTGTGATCTTCCCGGCTGTCACGATTCCCGTGGCTGATCGGCAACAACGTAGTAGCTTCGTTGAACAGGCAGGACTGGTGCAATTTCTGCAAGGGCCCTGGGCGGATTTGCGGGAGAGAGACAGGGTGGCGAGTGGTGGGTCCGGAGGTCGACTGGGAAGGGGAAGCCCTGGAACCGGAAACTGGTGGTGGCGGCGGCGGAAGGACGGGACGGTCGATCATTTCGATGTCCATTGGGTATCTATTTGAGAATTGGGACGCTGCAAATGAGTGGGAATGACGACGGTGGGTTTCTTGTAAATAGAAAGACGGCGTTGATAACTGGGCGATGGGTGACGAGGAGGGCAAGGGGTCGTGAGAGCGCGGGGAGTGAAGGTGAGAAGCGGCGGAATAGAGATTCGATGGGGTATTCTCAGAGTTGAAAGACAGCGTTTTTGATGATGACAGAGGGGAAAACGAGATAAGATTGTGGTGGTGGGAGGCGGCGGTGGTGAGGGTTGCACCGGTAGTCATTAGGATGAGGTTTGACAGCGACAGGGAAGTGGGAAGAAAAATTATGATGGGTTAAAAAAATGATGATGCTACTGAATGCTAGGGCATCAGGCCGTTATGGATTTGGCAGTTGCGAGTTTATGAAAAGAAGTAGATATTGACACCAGAGTCTAGATTCAAAGTTCACGAATATCAGATATTTTCACTTTGTAGTGAAAGATCAAGATCAGAAGAAAAAAAAACATGAAAAAATATAAAAAAGAAAAAAAACCCAAATCTGCAATTCCGGATCCCATCCCAAGAAAAGCAAAAAAAAAAAATACAAAAATACACACATCTCTAGATTACGGTGATCTGATTCCTCCCATATCCAACTCTCTTCTATTCGCCACCACCTGCCCATTTACATCCTTGAAGCAACTGTCACTTTACATTTCACCATAAATATATACATATACTCATATAACACGACTCAAAAAAATGACAAGTTCCCAGCCGGCCAGCCTTGACGGTCCATCAGCCCGGGGCTTGACAACATCAAACAAACGTCAAATCGCATCCTGGGTTCTGTGGAAAATGGGCTGATAATGGACGAGTGTCGTTCGTTTGCGTTGGAGATTGGGACTGGGTGCGACGGTAGATTGGCACCCAGTTGGTTAGCTAACCCTGTGTCTTTCTTGAAGCTTTATCCTGTTATGGCAATTAAATAGGGTTAAATTCGTGTCTTTTTCTATTTCTTTTTTAATTTGGAAAAATGCACGCTATATTGCCGACTAACTTTGCGATGCATTGATTCCCCGATTTGGTCTTTATTCACTGCACGACTGTTAACCTAGAACAGAAACATGGCCTGGTTCTTTTTTTCCTGTCAATTCGCCGGGACTGGTTTTTCTCTCGGCAACGGGTAAGAGTTGGTCAATAAATAGTGTGTGTTCGGGTGAACGGTGGTGTTGGACTATACATCTCCTCACTCGCGTGTTCAGTGCTCGCTTGGTGGAATAAGAAGAGAAAAAAAAAGGAGATACGGAGCTTTTTACTAACAGCCGGACAGGCACAACCGCGCAAGGTTGAGCGAAGAAAGACAGTCATAGGTTTGTTGTATCGGGATAGTAATTTGGGGACATACGGGGACATGTGATCACATCGCCGTCTCCACTTCGGACTTTGATCGTCATCTTCCCGCCAATCCCCTTCCCGTCGCCCATCTTTCCGTAATCTGGTTCTAATATTTTAGCCAATACAAGAAAAAAAAAACAATTGCCGACTCAAAATCATCCTCATTTTCACCTCACAACACAGAAACTTCAACTAACCATCTTCAGCCTGAGTCTCACCCTTGAGCCGCAACTCGTTCTGCATAACAGCTGCATGTCCCCTTTCATTAGTCACAAACCATGACACCATGAGCTGATTTAAGTATGAATTTCACTTTCATTCATTTGGTAAACAAACTTAAATAAGGATCCATTTATTGTAAAACCGTGAGATTTTTTTTATCTGTCTAGCCGTAAGTCATTCTTTCGGGTCTAGAATTGAAGATTTTTGGATACTAGGCCCTAATGTATGAACATAACCCTAAATATACATGAAAGCCAATTATCTTGCCACTAACATGGACCCAACAGCTCAGGTGGCGTTTCACTGCATGACTTCAACGTGAGAATGATCTGTTTTTCCTTCAATATAGAAGCATCATTTCAACCTGACCACATCCATACATGAATTTCCTCATTAGATCAATAAACAAAATAACACCATCTAATCTCCGCCCTCCCCCCTTTCACAAGACACCTAACGTACACACCCTGCTCTACCTAACCACACCCTCCTTCCTCAACTCCTCAATCTCTTCCCCGCTTAACCCTACCCTCTCCTTCAACACTTCTTCCGTGTGCTCTCCCAACACTGGCGGCGCCATCCGTGGCCCCACTTCGATGTTCGAAAACTTCATTGGCAGATTAACCACTTTGATTCCTCCGCACTCTCTATGCTCCATCTCCACCACCATGTTCCTCGCCTTTGTATGTTCCAGCTCCAACGTTGTCTTGATATCATTGATGGGTGCATAAGGGAGACCTTTCCCTTTGAAAATGTCAAGCCATTCTGCCGTTGTTTTGGTCTTGGTGATGTCCGTGATGGCGGATTCGAGGGTGGTGCGGTTGGCGACGCGGAGGGCGTTGGTCGAGTAGATGGGGGATTCGATCCACTCTGGGCGGCCGATGCCGTTGCAAAGAATACCAAACAGTTTGTCGTTGCCGCCTCCCAAAAGAATAGAGCCGTCATTGGTCTCGAAGGCGCGGTAGGGGACGATGGAGGCTAGAGATATGGTGTTAGTAATTGTCAGACCATCTGTCGCTTGCCCCTTTTATCTTCATCCCATTAAATAACTCTGAAAACGTGATTCCAATCTAATAACTTTCTTACAACATCAATCACATGACAAGATAGAAACTTACGATGGGCTGTCCCCCATCTCCCCGAGTCCCCCTTCCCACTAACCAGAACACTCTCCGCAATATTCGCCAACAAACTCGTCTGCACATCACTCAAACAAACATCCACCCACGTCCCCTTCCCCGTCTTCCCCCTCTGCAACAGCCCCGCCATCACACTCTGCCCCGCATACAACCCCGTCGCCAAATCCGTCACTGCAACTCCCACCTTCACCGGCTGCCCATCCCGCTCCCCCGTAATATGCATCAACCCAAACTCCGCCTCCACCATTACATCATACCCCGCACGTCCAGAATATGGCCCCAATTGCCCGTAGCCGGTGATGGAGACGTAGATGAGGCCCGGGTTGATGGCGGAGAGTGTCTCGTAGTCGAGTGAGTACTTTTTGAGGGTGCCAGGGAGGTAGTTTTCGACGAGGACGTCGGATTGAGTGGCTAATTTGTGGAGGATAGCGACGCCTTTGGGCGATTGAAAGGAGAGGCCGAGAGACTTTTTGTTGCGGTTAGCGGTGAGAAAGTAGGCGGATTCCCCGGGACCGGTGCGGGAGGAGTCATCTTTATAGGGGGCATATGGGGGGCCCCAGGCGCGAGTATCGTCGCCACGGATGGGGTGTTCAATCTTTAAGATATCGGCGCTGCCGGTAATGTTAGTGGGAGATCCATCGTGGGGTATGAATATTGAAAGGAAAACTTACCCGAGATCGCCGAGAATTTGAGTACAGAAGGGCTGTGGTGGTTAGACGGGGGAATTCGCTATGAGGGAATATTGTCATCTTACGCCAGCGAGAACACGGGTTAAATCCAGAATCTTGACACCCGACAACGGCAGTATCTTTTCCGGGTTTATCGGTGCCGCTTGCGAATAGGTCCGAGACAGAGATATGATAGGTGTCACCATTCCCCCCTTCACCAACTGTTTTGCTGGGCCTCTCGTAATTGCATATCTCCAATTTCCCAGCATATTCGGCACTTAGGTTATCTGAGCTCGTTCACGATATGAGAAGTAACGATCGCAAGAAGTCACAATAAGTGACGGGACTTCATAAGATCTAGGTGTCAGGGCCGGATAATCTAGTAAGGAAAGGGATAGCGAGTTGCCGTAATGGGAAATATGGGGTAGAGTTCGGGGAGGCAAGATCCAAGTAGTGCCTGTGGTATCACAGCGTATCTGGGACCTTTGGGCACTGTCTAAAACAATATACATAGCAGTATTAAGGACTGTGCGGAGGATATTACAAAATACAGTGAAATTGAGTTGAGGGTTAATGAATATTTATAACCCTACAATTTTCATCAAATTCTAGTAACAAAAACTAATTTTATTTATATAATCTGGTAAGTCTCCGTGATGATGGTTACCTCCAAATTTATCCCTATTGCACAAATATTGATTGCCACGACTCAATATTACTCTAGCTTGACTGAAATTTCTATTAGAAAATGACTTGCTATTTGTAACAAAGAAAGCTATGCGTTAGAAACCACCAGAATTCCGTCCATATCTCTCAAAAACCTCCGTGCTTGTATCCGAAACGATTGCACAAAACGTTGCTTCTCTTCCAACTTCCTTATCATTGCACAGGAAACGTGACATGGAACATTTTGAATTCTCACAACTCTCGAAACAACAAAGGGCAACATCAACAGGTATATAATGGAGGGTATTAAGAGAGTGAGGATTGTATGTGTGTGAGAGAGAGATAGAGAATAATGGGCAAACGTGGGGTATAAAAACAAGGATGCACGGGGATGCCGGCCGGGGACGTGATGATTGGGTGAGATTAGCAATTGTATCAAGTTTCTGATGGTAATTGTGTCTTCAGTTATGGACATGATTCTAAAACAAAAAACGCTGATAGGAAAGAAGTTCCATAATTACCAATGTCTCAACCGCAATTGTCGTCCTCCTTGCGATATATTCATTGTTCTCGTGAAACACTAATGCATACCTATTTCCTTTTTCAGATGTACCCATATCTGCCAATATATATGTGTGTATGTATATTTGTATATCTCGAAAAACAGGAAACATTGACCATTATGTGGCAACCAACGCCGCCACGTTGCAAGGCCTGCGGTAGATATCGTCACTCATCAAAAAAAGACTCAATACTGCCACTGACCAGACTTTCTTTCGTTTAAGACCTTCCGCCATCAATGCTTCTTTTTGAAAAGAAAAAAACATCACCACGTACAATATGGTTCATCTTGTCCTAGCCATCTCCCACTCGGGCACTCATTTTTACTGGGTCATTTCCAAGACTTTGCAACGTCGTTTGCTTGTCATTTCACAAGCGATTAACACTTGAGATTTTAGAGTGCTGACATGGATTTTTACCGAAGAATCTTCTTTTGAAGAATTAACCCGGGGATGATGTACAGAATGGTGATCCCACATGCTTTCTTGAAGAAGGGGTTGAGAATTACTGCTGATCTTCGAGGCGGATGATATAGTGAGTTAGGGTTAGAATATATAGGATCAAGTTCCTGCATCGTTCCTGCATCCGCGAGACTCGTGAAATTTATGATTGTGAAGTCTCTTAATTATCATCAATTTCTAAAAATCACTGAACAAGTTATTTTTCCCCTTGCAATAGTAGTCTCCGCCCTGTTCTATGCCTCTCTCTTTTTATTTCTCACTTCATCTCAATACTAGAGACGAATCCGATCGCCCCCTCTCTGTCCGTAATAAACTATGACTACCACACACACACATACACACACAGAGTCTTCAAAGCCTCAAAAATCTTAGAAACCGCAGCTGTGGGCAGTGAGATACAGTGCGTTCTGGATTATATAGACTTTTTGTCCGTGCTGGCACGTGAGTTTTCAAGGCATGGGGGTGGGGGCCACTGGGCACAGCCACAGGGAGACGTGTGGATGGGTGGATGAATGGGGAAAAAAAGCGAGGGTTTATATGTAGATACTTATTGTGTAAGTTGGGTTTGTGGATGCTGTGCTTAGAATAGTGTATTTACAAGTATTTACAAGTTGAAGCCAGTGGTAAATGGAGAATATGGGTTCCTTGGTGTGGGACCGCAGGACTAATCACAGCCCGAGATTCTCTTCATCATCAAAGTCGCCGTGTAAGTCATCTCGAATCTGCAAGCCCTAAATACGCCTAAATGCGCAGTTCCGAACAAACCCCATTTTATATGTATAAGCATCTTACATGATAAATCTGATGATATATACTTACAACACTTGCTTGTTCGAATGCTCTATAATGTGATTGAACGCATGTCCAGTGATATCATCACGATGGCTGAGATGTCCCTCATCAAATTTCATGCTATCTTATGCGTTTCTCTGGGCCGTTGCCACGCGCTAATACGGCACCGCTTCTGGAGATTCTTAGCATCTTGATAAATAAACAGCGAACATTAAAAATTCCCCCGAACAACGATAGTCAGCCTCGAGGTCTTGAATACTTCTGAATATCTGATAAACTCATACACAGCATCCGCATCACCAGGAAGACAGCTCGTTCCTCATCTATACACTACCAAATGTAGGCCACTCGCAGCCGTAGTATCCAATCCACTCATCTGTTTTCCCCATGCAGTGACCACCACTAGAGCTGCCCCAATCGCCATTCTATTTTAGGAGACGCATATGTTGATCTCTGCTCGGTAGACAAAACCCATTTAGTTTTTCTCTTTATCCCGAACCTTGATTGTCTGTGCGTTGGTTAACATTAATGGACAGCGCTATGAAGCCATGCGGATTGCATGCAGTTCTGCATGCGAGTGTGGTGTGGAGGAGCTGTGGGTTAGTTGGGACCGTGATCGTCTATTCGCTTGCCGAAACGGTGGGTTGTTTATCTTCTGATTTTTCTTGTTGCCGTCCGTCTGTAATTTCTACATGCCGAGAGCATCGAGTTTGCCGTTGGCTTTTCGCCATATGAAGGAGGACACCACAACGGTAGGTAAAGGGTGAACGGAATCAAGGGACAACTGAGACATGAGTAAGATAGTATAATCAATGAGCGAACAGAAAGAGAGCTGCCGATCAAGAATTGCCATTTATGAGGTACGGAAAGAGATAATGATGAGGTGGGGCAAGATCATGTCGCCAGTGACTGTGGTCATCGGGCAAAGACATATCACAGGCGATGAAGACAAACCATCCTCTGGTCACCAGCTGCTGCACACGTAATCAGTAATCTACATCTTCCATCGCCCGTTTCGCAACACAACACCAGAGGGGTCTCCTTGTAAGATGATAAATCTTACCCGTATCGTCCTAATGTTAAAGCCATGTTTTCTCTCATACCTACGGGACTCCGGTGTAGAGGGCGTATTTATTTCTAGCGTATTGTCAGCAAATGACTATGTTGTGAATATATGAATCATCTAGCTGGTTGGCATTGGCAGGCTTAGCCGGTCAGGTATTATAGATGAACCCCGTCAGCCAACGCCTGCATCTTACGCAGTCTACGCCACCACCAGCAAGCTGTTTAGCGGGCCGAGACTTGGGGAGGGGTCTGAGTCTCGCTCGTAATGGGTTGGTACTCGGGTGTTTGCGTGGCTGTATATTGGTGTCTCTTAAGATGATTTGGATTTGAGGCATGAGAAGTGAGATGGACTGATCATTTCAAAAGGGGACAAGCCAGCACTTGGTTTTCTTCAGAGAGGGCTTTCTCGATATTGGTTCTTGTCATGCATTCTTGATTTTCGGTCTGAGATATCTTGACTGTATCTTATTTCATTCTGCTTAATTTAGTCATCAACTATTGTCGTCAGTTCTTGCCTCAGCATAAGCCAGTTCTTTCCTTTTGTCTTTTGTTCTTCTTGAATCTCCGGGTTGTTGCCTTCCGTACTTTTTCAATTCCCAGGAAAAAAAACAACCACCGGCATAAACGACGTTATCTTGGTCCCCACTAGCGGCACCATCCCCCCACAAACTCTTCTGCCATCCCGCCGCATTCCCTACGTGACCTATTTTTTCGCCTCTCTCATCTCGCTCTCCCCCAACGCATGACATCGCCATCTACACAACAGAAGCACTGACACAATCGCACTCATTGCCCTCTCCCAGAGAGCACAGTTTGTGGACCCTGGCACAGAATTCCTCGATCCCCTGTCATCTCCCGTCCGCCAAGCACCACATAGCTGACGTCGCCCGTCGACTCTGTGCCCGAGGGGATATACATATTTATATTCGCTGTGCTCTTCTGACACTGTGGATACCGGAGGTGGCTTCTTTTCTTTTTCTCTTTTGCCCTTTGCCTGTACGCCGCCCGCCCCATCGCATCCAACGAGCGTCCTACTGCGATCAACAACCACCCGATGTCCTTCCGCGCGCTCTGCTACTTTCACCTCTTATTCATCACCTTAATTCTTTCGAATCGAGTGCTCGGTCTGTCGCCGTAAGACAGAAAAATCAAACTAAGCATCAGGGGCAAAGTTCTCACAATCTCCAGATCATAACCTGCCGTCACGGCTGGTTCTCAGACCCTAAACCTGGTCACTTACGACCCTGTTAGATCTTATCGATCATCCATCCCGCCCGTCTACAATCCTTGTTCCTGAAAATGGCACCCAACGTTCTTTTATGGCTCCGCGACAATGAAAACACTGCCAACACTGAAAACACCAAGACAAACTCAGACTCGACAACAGACAACTCAGAATCTGCACCTGCATCATCAACAAACAATGCCTCATCAGACTCATCACCAGACTTGGCCCAACCATTAACAGATCAGCCATGGTTCATTGCCGTGGTGGTTATCGGCAGTCTAGCAGTGTTAGCGGCTGTTTGCTTCTTCGGGTATACTTACTACCGCACCAAGCATCCCCGGCGCCGAACAAGCAGAGAATACGCCAACTATCAACCATACATATATAACAAGAAGTCTGCATCTTCTTCACCAACAGCTTCATTGAAACATCTTTCGGTGCCCAACTATTTTGCCTGGGAAAACTCAAAGTCTGGCTCCAAGTTCAGCCACAAGCACTCAAAGTCTCTTTCCCAGAAGCTTGCTAACCAACAGAATCGGGCTCTTGAGCTGGAAGCGCAGCGGGAAATGGCCTTGCAAAAAGCTCTGAAGGAACGTCCTCTTCCGGCCCCGCCGCGGCCCACGCGCCCGCAGCGGACCGAGGGTCTTTTTGAAGATGCCGACACCGACGCCGAGAGTCTCATGTTCATCTTCCAGGGCTCCATCAACCAGCGGAACTCCTTTGCCATTTCCACCGATAGCTTCCCCAGACCGCCAACGTTAACTTACAACCCTAAAGCTCATCCCCGCATCCACCAATTGACCCAACAAACAAACGTCAAACAAATTGTCGAGACCGATTTAAACTCCTTAGATGACGAACAAGCGGTTCACAGTCGCCGCATGAGCCTATGCAGTGAAATGAAGGCTTACGAGTCCCCTGTGGTCCCGCCGCTTCCGGGCTCCATGTCTCTCCGATCTGTTTCTACCAACCAAACCGGTTTCAGCTTTCTGCTCGGCGTCGGCATTGCCAGCACGGTCGACGTCGAGTCCAACAGCTACCGTGCATCCCTAATGCCCGTGCCACTCGGTTTCCGGGACTCTGACGTTGACATGGTTGTCAGCCACCAGCTATCTCTGGAACAACTGCAGCCTCTCGTCTTCGAAGAGGCTCCCCCCGTCCCGAAGCGTTCCTCTCGCCGCGTTGAGAACCGTCCCCGCAGCAAGAGCTTGGAAAACCCGGTCATTACGCCCGGCTCTGACATTGTCGAAGTTTCAGTTTCGGCCCCTGACGTTATGCTCCACAAGTCGAGCTCAGTGGGCCATGTCCGGAATGCGGCGTCTTTTGCGAGCACTATTGATGGAGAAATTTCCCCGGGCATTGACAGTTATGAGGTGTTGCTTGCTCGTGAGAATAGCAATCGTCAAGTCCGCAAACTGAATGCACTGCTCAAGAACCGCACCGGCCAGGATCCTACCGAGTATGCTCAGAGTTCTGCTCAAAGTACACCGGTCTCATCGTACTTCCCATCTACTAGCGTTATCGCTTCGTCCATGTCGTCGTACTCTAACATGTCCGCCATGGCTATGCCCCCCCAGATCCCCGAGGAGCCCGAGAGGTTCCTTCGGTACTTTCGGTCCGTCGAAGAAATAAACGTCACCGCCCGCATTCGCCCCAACTACATGGCTGACCGTTCCCGTTCCGTCGATGCGGATTCCCGGAAGCGCCGGCCATCACTCAGTGACTTGCGCGCCCAGCACATGCGCAGCCAATCCAGCAAGTTGCCGCCCGGTGACTGGCAGTTTCAAGAGTCTATCCTCGATGTTACCGGTACTGCCTTAAGACAGGCCGTCGCTCCATTGCTAGAGGGTGAGATTGCCAGCAAAGTTGTCGATGAGGATAGTAACGTCTCCCTGTCCTCGGCGACGCTGTCGATCCCACAACGCTCCAGCAAGCGGATCCCCGTTGGGGCAGCCACTGTTGATTCTTATGCTCCAGTCTTCGCAACGCCGCCTTCAACACCCCCTCACGGCCCCACCACCATCCCTTACACCCCCGCCCATTCTACCTCCACTTCCCGACACCCCCCTTCTCCCGAATCAACTCCCGACAACTTCAAGCCCATATCCCGCTCCAAGACCATGCCGGTCAGTATGGTCCCCGACATGGCCCCACGGTACCCGGCCATCGAACCCGAGATTGCCGACCGGTCTCTCCTCGTGTATCGCCCCGTCACCCAGGCACCGGCATCTCTTCGTGTTAAGAAGGCGACTGAGATTCCTGGTGCCGGCGAGGGTGAACCAAGGCGGTGGCAGTCGGTGGGGAGATTGTCGTTTGATAGGACGCAGGTGAGGGATAGGGAAGGGGAGATGACAGGACGATTGGATGGGCCGTTGGGGGATATCATGCCGGCTTTCTAAGGGGAAGGTAGTGGAGCTACGTGGTTGTTGTCTTTCTTTTGTATATCTTTTGTATATTATGTGATACCCGGGACTTAACGTTCCACTTTTTTGATTTCTTTTTCTTGTTGGTGTTGTAGATGGAGAGGAAGGCGAGGGTTAATACGGTAGATGATCTCGACGATGATTTCGATCGCTTATGATTTCTTTTGTTTTTTACGAGCCATCTTTTGTCTTTGTATATATTATCCCCGGGAAAATGATGAGATATCTATTGTGATATCGAAACAATACAATAAACATAGCCGAAATGGCACTTCTTCCGAGTAACACAATACCCAAGATAATACGTGACGTCAAGCGCTCAATAATTTATTCGATACTAATATTTTGTTATCTTGTATATCAACCCTTTCTTTTTTTTTTCTTTCAAGTTCTTCCTTTCCTCACTCCTTCTTATTCATCTTCTGCTCTTCCTCAATATCATTTGTCACCTTAGTAAACGCCTCCCACTGTCGCAATGCTTCCCCCGACTTCAAACACCACCGCGCCCTCCGCACACCTTCCTTCCACCTGCAATTGCCCGGCCCTCTCTCCTCAATAACCTTCCCGTCATCCCCTTTGCCCATATCCGACATATCCGACTCTGTGATCCCTGACGTTACCAGCAACGTGGCCGTGTTCAGCAGGATAAAGTACATGAGCGGGTGGTCGTCGGGGAGCTCATTGTTGAGGATTTGCCGGAGGATCTCGGCGTTTTCTTCGGGTTCTTTGCCGCCGGAGACTTCGGTGAGGGGGTGACGGGTGAGGCCGAAGTCTTCGGGGGTCAGTGTGAATTCACGGATATAGACAACATGCGCTAGGTCCTCTTGTAACTGCCACACGAATGTCGGCCCGGCACAAGAAACCTCATCAAGTTCCTCGGCACCGCAGATGATGGTGGCTTTGCGGACACCCGCCAGTTTCAGGGCATCGGCAAAAGCGTATCCTAACTCCTTTCTAGCCACGCCGATGACGCGGGCCTCGAGAACTTCCTCAACGGGGTTCGCCAGTGGCCCCAGATTGTTGAACAGTGTCCTCCACGGTAACTCCTTACGGATGGGAGCAACAAAGCGCATTCCAGGGTGGAAGACGGGAGCGAAGAGGAATGCGTAGTTAGATTCGGAATAAATGCGCTCCAGTGTATCGGGTGTGACAGCCTCCAGGATGGGCGGTCGGGGCTTCATGGCATTGACAACGTCAGCGGACCCAGACTTGGAGGTGGAAGCGCGGTTTCCGTGTTTAGAGATGAGAAGGAGGGCGGAGGCAATGATGGAAGAAGTCGTGGAGATGTTGAAGGTGTTATGAGAATCACCACCGGTGCCAACAATGTCACACTATAAGGAAAACCCATGTTAACATCTGCGGTTCAACTAGCAAAAACTTGGAGCAAAGACTTACAAGACCACCTTTATATTTGCCCTCGGCAAGACCCTTCTTCTCAGTCACTTTATGAAGAGCAATGGCAGGAATGGGAGCAGCGGCCTTTTGCATGACCGCAGCGCATTCGGCCATGACGTCAGAGCGCAGGTCGAGGCCGGTGTAGTGGAGCGCTTGGAGGAGAGCAGCGGCCTGGACAGCAGAAATCTCATTGGTGAAATAGTAAGAGATGGCCGTAGCGATTTCGAGGGGAGTAACCACGCCGCCGACGGGCCACAGCTTGGCGAGAAGGTGCTTAATGTTCTTCTTCTCTGGGACTTCTGGTGACGGTATCATGATGTTGGTGATGTGCAGTGGATATATAGCAAGGAAATCGATGGACGTAAACTATAGACGAATATCAATTAGATGTTGTAGAAATGCTCTGAACTAACCCGACTAAGTTTGTCAAGTCTGTCGCTGATGCCAGAGGATGGTGATGCAAAGCTGAGTTATGATATCGATAGCTTGTAATGTGGATCAAGTTGTGGGTATGTCAAAAGTTGGGGTTTCCAGTCAGAATTTTGAAAGATTGCCAAGAGGAACTATTAGCCTTTATATAATGACATAAAACAACATAGGAATCACAGTTACTTGCAATCGCCTATGAGTCGACTTGATGGAGCATGTGCCTTTGTCTCAAAGAATCCTCAATATCTATTCATTAGTCTGTGCTTTCTCTGCGCTCAATTGAATCACAGTAGACATTTCCCCGTCAAAATTCCAAGTTAAGTCTCCAAGACATCACATTAGTGGAGCAAATGCCATCATCTTGCACAAAAACGGTAATCTCATTTACTGATTAAAAACACAGCTGTCCAGATCACGCTAGCTGTAAAGACGGCGAAGGGGTTGAGATTCCGCTTGTCGGTTGTTACTCCCCCCCGAAATGACTTGTTGCGGATGTGTGATGGGGTATGATGATACGGGAAGCCACCGGATATGCTTACATAATGCAAGGAATTATCGATAGATTGAATATGATATCACGAAGGGCAATCATTCAAATATGAACCATTTTGATTGGGGGATAAATTGTCAAATGTAACACTTCTAATGGATAAGTTGAATGGTGATGGTGGCAAGTGTTAATGGTAATTGATACTGGTATGGGTATCATTATCAAATTCACTTGTTTAATACGACAAATATGAAGTTCGTAGCTTTAGGGTTAAGGACTTTGCATCTTAAATCTGATGGACTTTACCTATGCGTATGCAACTACGGCACATGAATACTCTCATCACGCAGAACAAGCAATTCAAAACTCCAACTCAGTAAACAAGTTCCGAGCCATACATATAGACAAGGTCTAGAAGCGGTTGTCCATGCAGTTTCACGGGGCCTGTTCTCTCGACACCCAGCCCAGCACCACTCGATCTTCCCTCACCCAACATTCAAATAAGCCACGTTTTTCTGTCCGTAAATCACTTATATGAGGTCATTGTCTGCCATGTCAGTCGCCTCTGGCTACTCTACGAGGAATGGCAGGTTCCGTAGGGTGCTCTGTTAGGCTAGAGCCCCTGGATGGATGAGTGAGTGCATGGGTAGAGGTGGGGCCGGGGCTGTGTGAACATGCGGCTATGCTGGCTCCGTGTAAACAGGATAATACATTGCTACACAGAGTGTGCCACCATGTACGATTACAGACGGCCAACAAGCAGTTGTTTCCCCGCGATAATCAAGGTGTTGTGTGGCATAGGTCGGATACATTGTGATGTTTATCTTTCGGGGCTAGATCATGATGGGGAGGTGATTACTAAGTTTGGCGGCTGGGTAGGAGGAGCAGTTGGGCAATATAGGGTTGTCTCCAAAGTCAGGTCAAGCTCCATAGTCGTGCGAGATGCTTCACCAGCTTTAAATTATTGACATCCGGCTGTACTGAGTTGGTTGGCATGGAATCCTGACTACACAGAATCTTTGCTATTTAGTCATTCTGTTCCATAAACAAATCGTCGACTCAGCACCAGTCATAAAATGGGGCAAAAAAGTCTAGGGGAACTCCTTCCCGTGGAGATCACCACCATAGCTTCAAGGAGCTTAATTCAAAAAAGGTTTCAACTTCACTGTCACCATTCAAAAAAGAAAGAAAAAAAAAAGAACTTGGCGGATCTGGCATGATGAATCCATGTTTTTATTAGAAATGTGTCAAGTGGAGAGGGGCAAGCCGGCATGTGTGTCCGAGAAGAAGAATCCCTGGTAATGTAATGTACAGGGCCCCTAAAGTCGGCCCCTCACATAACATTTTGCTCTTGGTGTAGGATTGAGATTTAACTGTGGCTGAGAAAGAGGCGGAGTATTTACATGAGAAGCGCCCGTCCGCTATGCCTTTTTTTTTTTTTGCCTATTGAAATATGATTGCAGTCACAAGACTTTGGAATTTTGACTTGCTGTGGAATTGTATAGTGGTCGAGATGCATTTGTTGTAGATGAGCCGGTGAGCCTGCAAGAAAGACTTGGGGGAGGGTTTTCTGAGGGAAACAGTCAGGATTACGGCGGGCGTTGTGGGTTAGATTGGGTTGGGGTGTCGTGTTTGGAATGGTCCGTTTTGGTGTTTATCTTGTTCTATATGTGACAGTGTTGGATTTACCTGGCTTGTCGCCGGACCATGGGTAAAGACTTAACCGATTTCAAGTGAATGTGGCCAAAAGTAGCAACATTAACAGTCCCTCAGCCAGCAAAAATTCCCATTAGAAATTAAGTAAAATTACGGATTGAAATGTGGTCTAAAATCACAGATGTCTCCATTGTTGATCTCGGCGACTTTTTGTAACCATCATCTTTCAGCTTGTCTCCTGTGTCAGACCGCCACCAGGAAAATCGTATATTTGGACAGACGCAATGGTATATAGATGGATGAATCGGAGAGACACGATTTTTGTAGAGAGATACACAACTTTGAGTGCTTATGTGATATGCGGATAATCTATAAGTAGATGGTGCACATTGGATGAAGTAGAACATAGAATCATCGAAATCCCGCCGATATTCTAATATGTAAATATTTCACCATGGGATTGGAAATCTCAGAGGGAGCACTTGGTCAGTTTACAGAGTATTTTTGCTTATCATCATTCCAATCATAAGCAAGAACCCTCTGCCACGCTGTGATCAGTGCGATTGAAACATTACTGAAGTGATATCGGTTCGATCATGACGTACGAGTAGCAACATCAATCAAGTGAATTTGTAAACTTTTAACAAAACTATAAGCCATTCATATAGTGCCGTTAGTCAACTGAACACTAGATACCCATGGTTCGGGATGTCTGCTACCAAACTGCGATCCAACTATCTACATAGAATGGGTTGAGTTTGGCAATTACTCAAAAAGTGCGGTTGGTGGTGGTTATCCAACCTGCAGGTTCCTTCCTAAAAAGACCTTTCCAATTCCATGTGAAAACTCGATTTTTGAACCAGTAGAAGCCTCCAGTTTTCTTTTTTTTTTTTTCGTTCTCTCTGAATCACCAACCCCCTATTCTACCATTTTATGACCTTCATCAATAATCATCAAGTCTTGCAATCAACATTCCCGGATCTCGTCATCAGCATGAACTCTTTATAATCTCCGCCAAAAAAAAACAAGCTTTTGGGGCCCTGTAAGTAACCCCGGCCCAGCAATGAGGTCAGTCAACCGGCCGGGCTTAGCTCTTGTCATCAGCTCCAAAAGATGCCCCCAGTTAAGCCTAACACTACAATGAGCAAGCCATCCCTGATAATGAAATCATAGAAGAACAAACTGTCACCCGGTCACTTCGCTTCTTTTCTTCTTCGTTTTCTCCGCCGTCTGTCTACATCCTGTGATATATATACACGACATACCAACTGACATCCCCATTGAAAATTGAGCAGTCGGTTCCCTCTTTTCGACATTTACAGTTGACTTTTGCCACTTACACCTTTTTAAGATTTATTCCCCGTTCCACGAATATACCAGCTGGATACGCCGCCGTTGAAGTTAGCCTATCATCTATCTACCCGAACCCTTACCGGCAGCGCATTGAATACGACCCGATCGCAAGCTCGATCTGCCTCACGCCTTGAATCGTTTGAGTTGTGTTTGTGACAACAGTGCGAAGTCGTCTATATATAATACATACATATCGTAGGTTTCTCTCGTTCCTACCTCTGTGCGCATAACGTTATCGATTCTTGCGCTTATCCTCCGATGAGTTTGTTCCGAATGCAACACATGCCAAGCATTTGATGCTCTCCCTTGGTCCTCAGTCCTAGGCCCTAACATCATCGTCGCAGGAAAACATCCTACGAACTCAACATATATTGTCGCACTTTGTCGCCTACATCGCAGATTTTTATTTTGAGATATTGAAGTGGTGTTCCTGACAGTATTTCTTGATGGCTTTCGATCTTTCTGGGGACCAATTTGTGCCCGGCAGGCCTCGTTCCGGCCAGCAGGGAAGTCAAGCTGCCGACCTCTTCCTGGATACGAACTCATTCGACTTCAACAATCCAAGCAACATGGACTTTAGTAATCTTCATGCCGCTGATCTGGTCTCCTACGGGCAAAGCTCGCCTGGCTTGAGCATCTATGAAGAGGATAGCCTATTGAATTCCAATTTTGTGCCCGGCGACTTTCCACTGTTCGACCAGCCAGGTCCGTTCTCTACCCCCAAACAGGCGAACATTCCTCTGACGCCATCAACAGAAAACTCACAATCATTTTCTCCGGAACAACCTCGCGGCCGTTCAATGAACCCTGTGCAAACTGCCAACTACAACATTGACATCTTAGCAACCAAACCATCCTCTCATAGTGCTCGGTCTAGTGCCGGTAGCCTGACTGGCTCGCTTCAACCGTCCACACTCTCATCAGCACAAAGTCCCCGTCCTCAAGTTATGGTTTCATGTTATGACCAAGATGGCGTTGACCATGTTGCGTCTACCCAGCCTCAGTATTCACTATCACCACAGCATTCACGGGGTCATAGTCGGGCACCCAGCACGACCTGGACTATCGCCAGTGATGTTGCTACTCATGATGACATGAGTGCTATCTTTTTTCCTCTTCGGGATTCGGAGGGTAACTGGTTACCCAGTGAGGCTTCTGGTACCAGAGGACTAGATCCCAACCAACGTACCGGAGAGTTGACCGAATCTCTTAACGAGACCAGCAAACGGAGAAACCGAGAGGAGAGAAATGTCAATGTCAGTTCTTGGCTGGAGGTTAGCGCTGGTGCCGATGGTAATGTTGATGAGCCAGCTTCACCAGTTGAGGATGCACCTTCCGCTGCCGAGATTCAAGAGGCTTTCAAGACCATCCCTTTGGGCAACAACACTGAAAACAAACTCCTTGCCGATCAGACCTATGTCAACCGCAATGCCGTGACTATGGATGATACTGATTTGAGCATTATTCAAAAACGCCAAGCCTGGGAGGAGGGACCGAGATTACATGCTATTGACTCCCGCAATCGCTTTCAACCGCAAAGTTCTGCCGATGCAATCAAAATATACTGTCAGCGCATGGCTCAGTCAGACGCAGATTCAGTTGTTTCTTTTGCCGCGACTCTTGGTACTATTCGGAGGCGGAGCATCTCAACAACTACTGATTTTAACACCGATGAGCACGAAATTACGAGCGGTAGTTTGTTTAAACGTCTTAATCTCAGAGACAACAGGCCTAGTCCCCGCCGTGGACCTTCCTTCTTTCAGGCTGTGGGCAATCTGATTCGTAGTCCCAGCTCAGGTGGCAATAAGCGCACTCGCTCCAAGAACAGAGAGGGTAGCAGCTCTGGCGAGGTGACTCCGACTGAGAACGACCGTCAGTCAAGAGATTCCATCTCGGTTAATCGCAGTGGCAGCACTCGACACAAGGCTTCGCCTTCTATTGGCACATTGGTTGCGTCAGTGGGCGGCAGTGCTGCTGCCATTGGGTCAACTCATGCTCGTCATGGCTCTATAAGTGGCACTGTTCCCTCCATCACTACTCCGACTAGCTCTGGCCTGAGTTTCAGTTATATTCGCACCTCGTTGAGAGGCAATCGCGTCCGCAGCAAGTCGGATGTTGGCCGGTCGAGTGATGGATCTCCTGGAATTTTGGATGCGCCTAAAAAGGAAGATGGTGTTCTAGGTGCGGCTACCAGTTCTGAGAGTCTACTGCCTCAACATAAGCCTTTGGTTACTTCGTCTGCCAATTCTGTGAAAATAGCCAACAAGGCCAGTGTTGAAGACACTGACGATGAAGAGGAGTTGGAAGATGATGATATGGAGCGTTCAGCTGATGAGGCGGACAACATCGAGCCTACATTCGAAGGTTTTAAAGCTCACATTCGTTGGTTGAACCCGGACATCTCACCCCAACATGACTGGCTTGTGGACCGGATTGCCACTCACCAGGTGAATCGTTACAAGTATCTGGTCAGCCTCCGTCTGAAACATCTTCGGCTTGGGGCTGGCTGTCCGAACGGAAACAAATGCGAGAAGCTTAATGGCACAGTGATTCTCCTTAACCAAAAGGGTCAACCCCGAAATGATGAGGACTTGGGTATCGCCAGTGATGATGACACCATGTTGAATGATGGATCTGTGTCACAGGAGAGCTTCCCCAAGGGTATTCCTATGCCTCCGACTAACTCTCTGCCTGCTGAATTTGAGTGTCGGTTGTGCTTCGCGACCAAGAAATTTAACAAGCCTTCAGACTGGACTAAACATGTGCAAGAAGATGTCCAACCGTTTACTTGCACGTGGGACCGGTGCAAAGACCCCAAGATGTTCAAGCGGAAGGCTGACTGGGTTCGCCACGAAAACGAAGGCCACAGACATCTGGAGTGGTGGCAGTGTGATGTGCCAGAGTGCAGTCATGTCTGCTACCGCCGTGACAACTTTTTGCAGCACTTGGTCCGGGAGCACAAATGTCCGGAGCCTCGGTGTAAGACCAAGGCGCAGAAGCAAAAGTATGGTGGACCGGATCCTACGAATGATCGTGTTGATGCTTGTCATCGCGAGACGCAAAAGTCTCCTTTGACCGAATATTGCAGATTCTGCAACAAGAACTTTCCCGTGTGGAAGAAGCTCAATGTTCATATGGCCAAGCATTTGGAGCAGATTAGCTTGCCTGTGATCAAGCTCGCTCAGAAGGAGATTCACCCGGATCTCATCATCAGCCCTGCACATGAAGTGCCTCCTCGGCAATTCCCAACTGCCCCATCTCCTGAACATCCTGTGACTCTGAATCATGGCGCCTACCACCAAACTGCCCCTATGAATAATGCAGCCTTCCTACAGAATATGGACAACTTTAGCTCACTGAATGGTGGCCTTGGCAATGTATTGTCTGGCCAGTTTACCATGAGCCAACCCGTGCCTAATGTCAATGGCCTCAACAGCATGAACTTTCCCAACACAGCCCCACTTACCCAGAACAGATTTCCGTCCCCGACTCCGCTGATGACAAATTTCGTGGTTGACAATCTGCATAACATTAACTTTGCTAATTTGTCACCGCCTGATCCCTTCTTGGTTCATGGTGGTCCGATGGTTCAGAACGGGCAAATCGGACACATTACTCCCCAAGCCCAGTCGTCTCCGGCTCAGCCATTGATTCACACCATGGGAGTGTCACAATCTTTCAACGGTGGTTTCTCGCATCTGCCTACAGCAGCGAATACGAACAGTATGGAGTTTAACGACTTTAACGGCACGTCGTTTGGTAGGGAGACGACGAATAGCATTAGGTTTGATTTCATTGGAAGTGGTGGGAATATGATGGGGGGTCAGTTCCAGGGGCAGAATGGCGGACATATGAATGGAGGTGGTCCTTTCTACTGAGATGTGGATGAATGATGTGTTATGATGATCTGTTGTATGTATAATTGATTTGGGGGGTTTCTTTTGTTTTGATATCAGGTGGCTACTTTTTTGCCTATAGTTTGGGTAGCAATTTGTTGTCCTTTTTTTCATTACTGAATACATGATTGTCTTATGATGATTGGTTTTACGATTTTGTGAGATTTTATATGGGTGACGTCAGCTATGTCATATAACAGGCTATGCACTGCGGAACATGCGTCTGCAAATCCCCTTACCAAAGTCTCCCCACTTTCCCGTCATCGGCCCCACACGGGCCAAAAATGCCCACAAGATGGCTACTTCCAGGCTTTCCGCAATGGATTCACCCCATAACGGTGACGACTTATCAATAGTGATCTAAGTTGGTTACCGCATTCAGACACAGACACGGTGTGTACAGGTGGGACAGAACTGTGTCATGTGTGGTTGTTTGGTGATGTGATACAGTGTGGAGACTGTGTTACGTGAGGGTCGACGTCATATGATGGTAATCGGCCGGGATGGGGGATGGGTAGTGGGCCGAATGGGGGCCGAATGGGATGGAGGTGAGTTGGAGGATGGGGAGAAAGAGACGGCATATGTGTGTGTATAAGGAAAGACAAGCAGTGGCCAACTTTGTTTGAAGAACTCAAGCAGCACCTCGCTCTCTGCCTTGGAACCTGTTCTTCATTTACAAAGTTACACACACTAAACCACAGGACCATCATCCACTATGTCTGTCGTTACAGACATAGACAAAATCAACATTAGCCGCTCTGGTAAAGCCCTCTCCACCACTACCAAAGAACCCCTCACCCCCGACGACCTCGCCAAGTACGATGATTTCTTCAAAGCCTCCCTCTACCTCTCCCTCGGCATGATCTACCTCCGCGAGAACCCCCTTCTCAAACAAGCCTTGAAACCCGAGCACCTGAAGCCGCGCCTGCTCGGCCACTTTGGCTCGGCGCCAGGGCAGATTTTCATATGGATGCACTATAACCGGCTCATCAAGAAATACGATCTCGACAGTTTATACATTTCTGGCCCGGGCCACGGGGCACCGGCAGTGCTAAGTCAGTCGTGGCTTGAGGGTGTCTACGGGGAGGTGTACCCGGAAATGAAGAACGACGAGGAAGGCCTGCGCAAGTTCTTCAAGCAATTTTCGTTCCCGGGTGGGATCGGGTCGCACGCAACACCGGAGGTGCCGGGGTCGATCCACGAAGGTGGAGAGCTCGGGTACTCGATTTCGCATGCGTTCGGCACAGTGTTTGACCACCCGGAGCTGATCACGCTGACGGTGGTGGGCGACGGGGAGGCAGAGACGGGCCCGCTGGCGACGTCGTGGCATAGTACCAAGTTTTTGAATCCGATTATCGATGGCGCGGTGCTGCCAGTGTTGCATTTAAACGGGTACAAGATTAACAATCCGACAGTGCTGGCGCGGATTCCGCATGAGGAGTTGCGGAGTTTGTTCTTGGGGTATGGGTGGGAGCCGTATTTTGTCGAAGGGGACGACGTGCATTCGATGCATCAGGCTATGGCGGCGACGTTGGAGAATTGCGTTTTGGAAATTCGCAGGTTCCAGCAGAAGGCTAGGAAGAGCGGCAAGGCGCTGCGGCCGCGGTGGCCGATGATTGTGCTGCGGACGCCAAAGGGGTGGACGGGCCCGCGGAAGTTGGATGACCACTACCTGGCCGGGTTCTGGCGGACGCATCAGGTGCCGATTACGGATCCCGTCAAGAACCCAGAGCACCTAAAAGTTCTCGAGAAGTGGATGCGCAGCTATGAGCCGGAGAGAGTGCTCAAGGATGGCCGGCTGCCAGAGGAACTACGAGAGTTGTGTCCAAAGGGGAACCGGCGAATGAGCGCGAACCCAGTGACAAATGCCGGGGCATGGAAGAGGCCATTGGTGCTGCCCAGATTTGAGGAATATGCGCTGACAGTGGAGAATTCGGGGGGCGAGCTGAAGGGGAGCATGTCAAACTTAGGCCTGTGGCTGCGGGACGTGATTAAGAAGAACCCGACGACGTTCCGGCTATTTGGGCCGGATGAGACGGAAAGTAACAAGCTGGGACATGTATATGAGGGCGGGAAGAAGGTGTGGATGGGTGAGTATATGGAAGAAGACAAAGATGGAGGAAATCTGGCGCATGCAGGGAGAGTAATGGAGATGTTGTCGGAGCATACGTGTGAGGGGTGGCTGGAGGGTTATCTGTTGAGTGGGCGGCACGGGGTGTTGAACAGCTATGAGGCGTTTATCCACATTATCGACTCGATGGTGAACCAACACTGCAAGTGGATCGAGAAGTGTGCTGAGGTGAAGTGGCGGCAGAAACTGCCATCGTTGAATATTTTGCTGACGGCCGTTGTGTGGCGTCAAGGTAAGAAAGACCTGCGTGTATGACTAATCATATGATACTAATAATGCAACCACCAGACCACAACGGCTTCACGCACCAAGACCCCGGCTTTCTCGACGTCATTGCTAACAAGTCGCCTGCCGTCATACGCATATACCTGCCGCCAGACGGCAATTGCCTCCTCTCCATCATGGACCACTGCCTCCGCACGTCCAACTACATCAATGTCATCGTCGCCGACAAGCAGGAGCATCTGCAGTACCTCCCGATGGAGCAGGCCATCGAGCACTGCACCAAGGGCATCAGCATCTGGACCTGCTTCAGCACCGACCGCGGCGAGACCCCAGACGTTATCATGACCTCGTGCGGCGACATCAGCACGCACGAAGCAATTGCCGCCGTTGACCTGCTGCTGCAGTACTTTCCCAATCTCAAAATCCGCTTCATCAACGTCGTCGACCTCTTCAAGCTGATCTCGCCGCACGCCCACCCGCATGGCCTGAGCGACACGGAGTGGTCGTCGCTGTTCCCGGCGTCGGTCCCCATCATCTTCAACTTCCACAGCTACCCGTGGCTCGTGCACCGGCTAACGTTCCACCGCGAGAATTCGCACAATATCCATGTGTGCGGGTATAATGAAAAGGGCAACATTGATACACCACTAGAGTTGGCGATCCGGAATAAGACGGACCGGTTTAGCTTGGCGATGGATGCGATTGATTGGATGGGGATGGGCGGGCACGGGGCAGAGGTGCGGCAGGAGTTGGGCAATGCGCAGGTGAGGGCGAAGCAGGAGATTTGGGAGAATGGGATGGATCCGAAGGAGTTGACGGAGTGGGTGTGGCCGCGGGGGCACACGGGAGAGATTAAGACGCCGGTGCTGCAGGGTTGAGGCTTGGGAATAGGGTTAAGCCAGATAGTGAGTGTTAATTATTGCGTTTATTTGAATGTATCATCATCTGTTTGTGCTATTTAGTTGAGTTACCTCTTTCGGCTTATACGCAATCCCATGTACCTGTTCTCTCTTCCTATGTACCTTTTCATGGCCATCAGACACTCCACGATACAGTCCCTCTTGTGACATTGGTCCACTAACTCTATACATACACCCTCATATCTCTCATCACCAACACCATAACCCTCTTCCCCGTAACACCCACCGGGCCCCGCCGTCTACCCCCTCCGGAACTCTTCCTCCTATCAACCCGGCCCCCAAACCTGGCCATCCCTCCTCATCCCACCCAATCTGTCGGAACAAACCCCGTCAACCATCAGACGACCCCATCAGGCCGCCCATATACCACCCCCCAATCTATCCAGCCCTCCTCCCACTGGCTGGGCGTGTCTTTTGTCCGCTTCTTCTACTGGCTTAATAGCCGCGATGCATATATACACTACCACGATCCACTATTAGGCACATTTTAAGGCATTTTCAATAAAAGTATTCCAGTAGATAGTCACACACCAAGCCAAGCCACGGCCCCACTCGGTCAAGAGAACGGGCCGCATAGAAGATTTCTGGGGATAGGTTTGGGGATTAACAAGGGAAACTAGCAGCACAGTTTCTAACGAAGAAAGACTAACGGCCGCGTGGCCCAATGGCAAGGCGTTTGACTACGAATCAAAAGATTGTGGGTTCGAATCCCATCGTGGTCAGTTCTTTTTGGCGTTTTGGGGAGCAGATTATGTGTACATTAAGATAGGTTACATCTTTTTTTTCTTGTTTTTTCAATTTTGCGACCAAAACTATTGGAAATCTACATAGTATATTTGTACTGAAGCTGTTACTTACCATAAATAACTATTGAGGATGTATATAATTAGGGTTTGGAACAACACATAACCCCCTCACAGGGCTTAGGGATCCCAAGCTTCAGGGCGTCGTCGGCTCTTGTCAGCGCAAGGCAAGCAAAGTTCTCGTCGTTGGAAGCCCGTGCCGTGACTTTGCTCACCTCCAATTTCGTACCTCGGCTGAATAGCTTCTCAACTTGAACATAAATTCCGATAATAATCTCGACAATCTCCAATATCGCCTTTTTTTCTCGGCTTCATTTATTATCTTCCATAGTTTGGGCCTCTTTGCGACGCGATTCAACTGTCTCCATAATATCGAATCACCGACGTGTGTGGCCAGCCGAGCGACACAACACTTTAGCATACCATACTATACCCTACAATATACACGCATCACCGACTACAGCAACCTATCCCTTTGTCGCACACACACGGCCATGACTTCCCCAACAAAACCCCCCAGCCTCCCAGACCTATCCACAACCATAATCTCATCCATCTCTAACACGCCTATCTTCAACTTCGCCGAAGCCCAATCCCGCATCGCCGCCCGCCGCTCCGCCCGCGAAGCCACCCACTTCGCCCGCGACACCTCAGCTCCCCGTTCCTGCCTCACAACACTCCCGGGTCCCCTTTCGCGACTATCGATGCTCTACGATTCCCTTGTTGGCGCTGCCCTCGGCACTGGTTCCTCTATTTCTTCTGTAAAGACGCGCCCGCAGTTTCGGGTGGGGCAGGTGGATGCGGAGTTGTTGGATGATGAGTTGGTGGAGTTGCTGAGGGGGCAGGTGGGAGAGGGGTTGAAGTATTTTGCTGGGGGGCATCTCAAGGAGGATTATGGGGCTGAGATTGGTTTGATCTTACGGGCACTCTTGTTCAAGTTGACGATTTGGGATCATGATGCGAGTTATGGCGCAGCGTTACAGAATTTGCGGTATACAGATGCCCGGAAATACACAGACGGTGGAGTCCTGGCGCCACCGACGCGCGGGCAAAAGGCGGCCTATGGGCTGCTCTCAGTGTTTGGGGCCTATGGATGGTCAAGGTGGGAGCAGTGGCTGATAGGGCAGGACGATGGGTTCAGTGAGCCATCACCATTAGTTCAGCGATTGGTGACGTTGACGGGGGCGGTGACGGCAGTCCATTCAGTGGCGGGGTTTGTAAGCTTTTGCGCCTTTTTGGTACATGGCCGATACCGGACGTTGCTGGATCGGGTGCTGAAGATGCGGTTAGCATCACCGTCGAATCAGGTATCACGAGAGGTATCGTTTGAATATCAGAATCGGCAGTTGGTGTGGCATGCCTTTACCGAGTTTCTGCTGTTTGTTTTGCCGCTTATTGGTATCACGAGATGGAAGAGGTGGCTGATGAGACTGTGGAGGAAGACGAAGACGGTCATTAAGAAGAAGACGACGGGGAAGGAGGAGAGTGGCGACGTAAAGTCCGGAGGCGAGCTGTCGTTCCTACCCGAGAGAACCTGCGCCATCTGCTACCAGGAGCAAAACTCGGCAAAGTCGGAAGCGGAAGTTATGGCTTCTTCAGCTGCAGGTGGCGTCAGCGGATCAGCAGCTACTGACATCACTAATGCCTACGAGGCTGTTCCCTGCGGCTGCGTCTACTGCTTTGTATGCATTGCAACGCAATTAGAGAGAGAAGAGGGCGAAGGGTGGACGTGCCTGCGGTGCGGAGAGACGGTGACGGAGTGCAAGCCGTGGAATGGAGATGTCATGGAACCAGTGAGGACAACAACAAAGACGGTGACGTTTAAGGAGGATCCGAGAGAGTTTGCGGAGGCGGAGCGAGAAGAACCGGACACACCCGGGATGGGGGAGATGTCGGTGGTGGAGCCGGAAGTGTTGAGAGACGATGAGTAGATGGATGTCAGATATTGTCTTTCATTGCATTGTTTGATTTATGTTTTTATTATTATGGACGTATTGAGTTGATAACTGCTATATATACCCTTGATTGCAGGCGTTCACACATAGACAACCCACATGACCACAATTTATACGCTGGCCAACTTCCTTTTTGGTATAAATCTCTGGAACTGACGTTTCTTCCGGTTCTATTACACTACTATGTATATATGTGCCTATATACTCAAGTTCTACCTTACTACGACCTCATTTACAGATCATAGGTGATATTCTTGGTGCGGACCCACTCCTCAAGACCAATCGAGTTGAACCGGCCGTAACCGCTAGCCTTAACACCACCGTGAGGCAGCGCACTCTCATCGTGAACAGTCATCGAGTTAATGTGCACAGCACCCGTCTCGATCCCCTGCGCAAACCTCAACCCCTGTCTCAAATCCTTGGTGAACACGGCCGACGTCAGCCCGTACTCGGTGTCATTCGCCACCCGCAGCGCCTCAGCCTCACTGTCCACTTCAATCAACGACACTGTCGGACCAAACGACTCCGTCTTGTAAATGTCCATCTCAGTCGTCACATCGGTCAGGACCACCGGACGCATCTTGTATTCGGTGTCCTCGACGGCCTCCGGGTTGCCAAAGAGCACCTTGGCACCCTTGGCCACGGCGTCCGATATCATTGCGTGGTTTTTGGCGACGCTAGCCTTGGAGACGAGAATGGGCGCGTCCGCTGTCGACGGGAAGAACCGCTCAATGCATGCGACGAGCTTCTGCTCAAAGGTGGCCCGCACATCCTTGTGCACTAGGATTCTCTCCGTCGACATGCAAATCTGCCCTGCGTTAATGAAAGCACCTAGCGCCGTCTGCGCCGCCGCCAAGTCTAAATCCGCATCCTTCCACACTATCGCTGGGGCCTTCCCGCCGAGCTCCAGCAACACGGGCTTCAGATGCTGGCCCGCGAGCCTGCTGATAATCCGGCCGACGGGCGTTGAGCCGGTGAAGTTGATCTTTTTGACGGCGGGGTGGGAGATGATGGATTCGGTGACGGCGGCGGCGGCGGTGGGGGGGGCCACGATGAGGTTGAGGGCGCCGGGGGGCACACCGGCTTCGAGGAAGCAGGAGACGAGGGACCAGTGGGTGCGGGGGGAGAGCTCAGAGGCTTTGAAGAGGACAGAGTTGCCGACAGAGAGAGGGAAGGCAATGGCGCGGGTGCCGAGGATGATGGGGGCGTTCCTGTGGTGTGGGATTTTAATGGTTAGTAAAGGGGAAAATTTCAAAAGGATCTGATAAGGGACATGTGTGCGTGACGAGGAGGGGAAAAAACCAGGAAAGATTTGATAACAAAGAATCAATGACTATGGGATCTCAAATGGGCAATTGCTTTACTTACCAAGGTGCCATGGCAAAAACCACTCCCAGAGGCTCCTTAACAACCATCGCCCCAACAGCCGATGACGTAGTCCTAGGCACCATGCCTTCAACCATCGCAATTCTTCCAGCAATATCCTTGACAAAGTCAATGGCAATCGACAAGTTCATATCGGCCCATGCCTGCACAGCGCCAATCTCTTCCTTCATGTACCCGGCCAGCTCGGTCCGTCTGCTCTCCATGATGGCGGCAGCCTTGATGAAGATATCGCGGCGAGCGCCTGGAGTGGTCTTGGACCAGGTGGGGAAGGCGGCAGCGGCGGAGTCAACGGCGCGGAGGGCGTCAGCAGGGGTGGCGGAGGAGCAGGAGTGGATGGGGTGGTCGGTGACGGGAGAGATGATGGGGAAGGTGGTGGGGGTGATGGATTCGAGGCCATTGATGACAAAGGGGACGGTGTAGGTAGTCATTTTGAGCAGTAGGGCGGGTTAAGGAAAGGGCGAGTGAAGATGTATATAAGGGGTTGGTGGATAATGATAATGTCACGGAGGAGCCGAGAGCTAGGATATAGAACTGCGCAAGATTAGAAACAAAAAGAAGAACAATAGAAAAAAAAGTCTATTTGTATCTAACAGTAAAATGACAACTTGAATAAGAAGATGTAAATGTGTATGTGAACAATAGCAAAAGAAATCTACAAACTCGAGGTCTTCTCTCCCTTTTATATATATATATATGTACGTGTATCCCCCCCTCCCCCCCTTCCCCCCCGAAGTTCCCCTCAACATCCGTTCACACATGGCCTTCCTGACATATCACCCACCCCACTTCACCCCTCCTCCTTCCCTATTCATCCTCTTGCCTCCTCGCTCGCCCTTGACTGTTTCCCATGAGCATCCCCTTTTGATGTCTAACCACCGGTGTGTTTTTTCCGTCCTATTGTACCTTGAGAACTATGCCTCGTGCTGAATCAGTCTCTTCGGGTTTTGAAGGGGCTGAGGGCTGGCCATGGACTGGACGGTGGATGTCATTGGTGGAAGGTGGAGGGAAAGAGCTGTGCATGGCATGACAGGAAGACACACAGACGTTCAGACGTCAAGGTTTTGAAACGGCGGTGGTGATGAACTTGTTATTTATGTAATGAGAGGCGATCATTATCATGGCATATGTTTATAGGCATACGCCTTTATTTATTTATTTTTTTGGATGCATATATTTATTTATTTCCGGTGGAAGAGGTAAAGAATGAGAGATGTCCGGAGGACTGATCGACCGGATAGGTAGGATACACGGGACTTTTTGGTTGAGAAGTTTGTTGGCTGTTCATGGCATTGAATACGTGAAACGGCGACTGTATATAGTTACCATCATAGCCAAAATACCATGCTATTGACAAAAGACACTGCTGACAGCATCAACAGTCCTCAGGCCGTATAAAAGCTCCATGTCATACTGTTCCTGCTGATAATGTGTTTCTTTTGCTATTAGAATAGGTGAGAGCCTTATGGCTTTTTTGCTTTTTTTTCTTTTTTTCCCTTTTGTAGAGTTGCTCGCTTAACATGCGCTTCCGCTCGCCTTAACGGGCCTCATTCCTCTATTTTATCAGACGAGAAAACTAGATAAATTCCATCTACAATTTCCGATGTCGTCCACAAAGGCCATGCGCCATCCATCACATATCTGTCAATATAAAATCCCAACTTGATAAAACTTGTATATAAGCAATTGCCTCCCTTGAGACGGTCTTTCCCTTCGGTGGATTCTCTCCAGAAATGGGCTACTACTCTAATTGTTATTTGTGCCATCATCATTTCACGTAGTTGCCCGGATCATTGCAATGGCGGTGTAAATAAATAAAATTACAGAGATAGCACTCATGATATTGGAGAGGAAGTTGCAATGTAGATGGGGCTTGTGAGACGATCTAGGATTATAACTTGCGCCGTATACACGCATAGTGGAAGTGGACGCCACCTGATTGAACAATCACAATCGTCTCATCCACACCAGACCCAGACCGAACACATCCACATATATATACACATACACCTTCACATACATTTTGATACATCTACCCATATATACAGGTACACCGAATATTCCCCTGTCTCACATTCAATATTCACCTTGTCTATCACAACATACCCACATATTCAACCACGCTTCCCGACTTCCGACCGCTAGGAACACAGGCACCTAACGTTGCAGCGCTCGTGAGAAAACCAAGGGATTCCCAGCCCAACAGCATATAGTGTTACGCTGCCTTCTTCCCCGCTGAGGCAGATGCACGCGAATGCTATCTGTGGGCTTGCATGAAAACGGAAGAGATTCTTCTTTGGGATGCAAAGACACATGATGGGGCCGGGGTTGTTGAGGTGCCGTGTGAGAGTGCTGAGGAGGGAGGTTCATTCACCGCATGAGTGATGGGTGAGGTAATATCATGGTGAGAAGGAGGTAAGGGTCATAAGCGGACATGGAGGTGAGGTTGTGATATATATATATATATTTGATGGGTCGTGACTTTGAGACATTAATGCACTCAACCCGGTAACTCTTGTGAAACCAGTCAATCTGTCATGATTATCTCTTATCCGCCATAAATATCGACATCTTTCCATCAATGTGGAACGTTGATCTTTGATTTGATTGTGGTTTGTCACGTTCAATGTGGCCGGTCGGGATATTATAAGAGCCAATGACAAAAGACATGATATGGCCATGTTTTTCCACGATAACAAACATCGTGCGTCGATGCCCTTTACTCCAGTAAAGCTTTGCCTTGGTGAATTGAGTTTATTCCCCGCCGGGTTGCTGCAGGAAGCGAACGGGCCTCTCGGTGTTCGAGTCAAAATGGACCTTGGACGACCTGGGCCGAGAACATGGCAATTATCGTATATTGTAGATATATCATTTCACGACTTGTACATCATTTCGGATACTGACTAGACGGTATGTGACAAATATTACCTATTATTACGACATTGTCTCCCAAATATCGTCACCGCTAGCAGTAAGGACCTCTTGTCAACCATATGTGTCTCTCATGAACACCCATGACCACTCTTCCTCAGCCATAACATCATGAACTTTATCCATTTTGATATTATCCCTCAATTTTCTGTCCTGTCTCAAGCTGCAAACCACTGAGAGAAACTAGAAACAAAGCAATTATTTATTTTAGGAGCACAGAAATGATCTGACGTTCACTTGCCTAAAAGGGTGAGTTTATCTGGATGGCGGTGGGCAGGTTCGTTTCGAATGGCATTGAGACAAAAAAAAAAGAAAATACACACAAGGCTGTTGGTATATAGATATCTGAGCAAGTGGGTTTATTACGTTAGGGTTCAAATATCAATGTTATGCATTCGATGTTTCTGCTTCATGAGCAGCTTTGGCAGCAGTCTCTGTTTTTCGTCGTTCCTGGGACTCTTTGTAGTAGTTTTCTAGTATCGCGGGATCCATAAAGAAGTTGGGCGTCTTGTGAAAGTTGACTTCTGTGGTTTGAACTAAAATGACGGAGTTAATAATGATGAACAGGTGACAATAGGTAAATACAAATAGATAATGGCCATTTCGTTTGCCATCTCTCCGCATTTAGAGTCCGCCACATGCAACTAAGCAGGTCTCAATTATCTTTAGAAAGCCACCAAGCTTGAAACAAAGCCAACCCATAAATCCGCCTATTTGTCTTACCAAGCACAGCAATACCTCCGCCTCATAACTTCTTAGTTCAAATCCAGGAAAAATATTTACCACTTACCAATTCCTACTTTTGCGCGCCTACTGCCTGGAATCACAAATCGCACATCGCTTGAATCTTGTGGTGAAACAACATGAACTCTGCCATCGGTCAAAGATGCTGGCGAAGGCGACTTCAACGCCAAAGATTGCCGGCCGGACGATAGTGGAACGATAGTGGGGCTTTCGGGCATCATTAGGGTTTTATTGTTGGGAATCTTTGTAGGAGATTTAATGTAATAAGGACGTGGGGACAAGTCAGCAAGACGAATCAATATAAAGGAAGAAAGGATTACAGAATACAAAATTCTTTTTGTGATAATGAGAATGTATATCTCCAACTTTCCATTTCGCGTTGATTGAAAACCAAACATTAACTCTTACTTTCTCCTCCAGGATCATAAAGACAAGTTCGCCACAGATGACGCCTCCGCACCAGCCACACCGCCACATCAAAAGGTGCAACCCGGTTCAATAATTAGATCCGTCGCATATGTCTAAAGCCGGTAAACCAACCGGTGCGAGAATCACGAATGCGATGGAGGTGGATGGGTTGGTGTGGGTCAGCAGATGAGAGCGTGGAGAACCGCTGGACAAAGGCCTTGTTCCCTGTAAACATTGTGGTGGGGTAGATCACGGCAAGACTCACGACCAGTGGCTGATGACTTACGGTGGGTTTATATAGAGGCGGGAAGAGAAAGAAAATGGTGATGGTGGTGGGTGAGTAGGTGAGGGATGGGGCGGGAGAATGAGGTGGTGAGACATGACAGATCACTGCAGACCACTCTTTTGTAACGATATGCACGAATCTGCAGTTGTAATGACACACATGATGACTAAAAAGTATACAGTAGTATTTAACTTCAACCCATCGAGTGATCTCTTGGTAAACCGGACCCATCACAAACCCATTATGTCATTCTCCCTACTTTCAACGACTCCATCACCCACTCGCTACCACGACACCACAATGGATGGAGCTACTGAGTGAGCCTGCTATTCTGTATGCAAGAAAGTTTCTGAAATCCTCATTTGGCCTCGAGATTATTGGGCCGTTTAGAGTCCTGCAGCATACACGTCGGTATCTCATTTATTGTCGCTGCTTGGTAACGATTTGCGGGACTTGCAGGTGATGGAAATGCAGCCATGCAGGTATTGCTTTTTGAGTGTTTTCGGTTGGAGATGATTATAGGTATGTGGAGGATTGCATTCTAGAAGGACGACATAGCCTATACAAAGTCCAGATTGACACATCATGGCTTATGAACATGTCGTGTGGAAGCGACACCTTGATTGCCTCCTCATTGTCGAGAATAATCACTTATATTTGATCATGACCATTTCACCCACGTACTCCGACGTAACAATAAAATATGCATACCAACTCTTATCGGCCGGAAACCATGTATACTGCAAACTGAATGACCCTGATGACTCGAGCATCCGTCACCCATCGTCGCCATCTGCCACAAAAAAATTGGTAAGAATTTCCGTATTAGGTAAGCCATCGGGTACTAAACCACATCTAATGAGTCAAAGCCCAAAATACACCAGGTGCCAAGGGAAAAGGCTGGGAGGCTCCACCAGTCAGAAGGCACTGGCAAAACTGCAAGCGGCCCCACTCGGAACTAAGACGTGCCTGGGTTTGGGCCCGTGCACTCTTGCGTCTTCATTTTCTACAACCTGTCCCCCGTTTGGGTGTCATTGTGTGGTGGAACATTGATTTTTTTCTTCTTCTTTGACTTATATTTTGGAGAATAATGGTTTGCGACGGAGCAAAAAAGTTGCAGAAAGCTAGTTGACTCGAACGGGCTGACTGGCGTCATTAGCTGGTGAAAACCTAGTCGGAGGTCCCCACAAAATTTTTTACAATAGCTGAATTGGACTATTGCGTAGTGGGGAACTTGAAGAACCTGGTTGGGGCATCGCGGTGTAAGTCAAGTGGTTGATTCGAGCAACAGAGAGAACGCTAGCATTTTTTGGGGGGGAATTTTATATGCGACATAGCTATGGGCTGAATTAGGCGGTGCTGGGTATATATTGGCTATCAAGTTTGTGTCATTCAGGTGCGTAGTCTCATATATTGAGACTTTCTTTTTCGTCACTGACATGTACTTGTAGTCTGCATCACATACTTTGAACTCCACTTTCACTACTCACCTTCACTTGGCAGGCTAACTTGAAATACTTGAGGGTCAACTCATGGCCAGTTTACGGTCATTTGATACATAATTCTGTCATGGCAAGTACAGGAATAAGCCAATTACAAGGTCCCATGAGGTAAGGAAGAGCTTGAAAGTCAAGAAGGAAGGAAGGAGGCGAAAATTCTGGTCCTATCCGTCCGTCAAAAGTAGTAAGTAGTGGGCCATGATTTAAATTCTGAAAGAAGTAATACGATGCTTAGTGTGGCCACAAAGTTTAACTCTATTTCCATTTTTTTTCTGGGTAATTTTTTTTCTGTTTCCGCCACCTGACGTTTTCATATCTCGATCTTTCATTTTAAACTTGATAATACCATCAAAAGCTCTTATACCAATAAATATTACTGTGCAATACCGACCGCCGCTATATACAGCAATACAGCAATACAGCAATTATACTGCAGTTCGCGAATCCTTGAACCGAGCGTGATTGTCCTTGTCGTAGTTTGCATGCTTGTTCAGACTTTTGGTATATGACTCCACGAAAAGTCAACGATCTCATGCATGAGTATTAACTATCTTATCCGTCTCGAAAACATACATCTCCAACTTCCATTGCAGTTTATTCATTCAGTACAACATCTTATAGTTGGCTGTGTAATACTACTCGACACTCTTCGAATTAGCTTCAATCCCCCACCTCGGTCACAGCTACGCTTCCATTTCCTCTGTCAATTTTTTTTTCCCCGTGTGCTGAGCACATCTCTTGTTGTCTTGCAGCATCCACCCATATCCATCCACTGCAACTTTGACGTCGGCATCGTTGCCAAGTATTTTTTTTTCTGCAACAGCAAATTCTTGCGCCCAGTCCGGACTTCTTTGCGACAACTTGCGATTCTCAAAAACTCGTTACTATCTACCCCGCTGCAATTTAACTATTTGCGAAAACAACCTGGTGCTAAACTGCAACCGCTACTTACAGCCCTGGCCAAAAGAAAATGTTGAAACAAATCCAAAAAAGTCTCGACGTCATCTATTCCTAACTCTTTACAGCATCATACTTTTACCGTCATAACCACTTGACTCTCCAGTAACCTTCACCATGGAAGACAAGATGTCGCCTCGACAGGCCCCTCGACAACCACAGCAACAGACACAGCTACGCATCAGACAAAAATCACCTCCAAATGGCCTCTTTGGCATGCCACCACCACAGACCTTCTCTAACGGCCTCGTTGCGATACCACAGAATGGCAACCATGTCTCCAACAGTACTAATGGAGTTAACGGTACTAACAGAACCACTACCAACGGTCATAAGCGCAAGAGAGAAAGCATCTCAGGAATGGACCACAGCAGTCCCCATAGTCCCGGCGTTGCTGAAGAGGAAAACCCCGAACATGAAAAGAAGCGGCAGCCCGGTGTCAAGCGGGCTTGCAACGAATGCCGTCAACAGAAGGTATGTCTTCCAAATATCACGATGCGACTGCGCTGGCCCATAAGCCGGTATCATGACACCGCAACCTGCAGTACAAGTGACCGGTTCTTCGACTCACGGGCTAGTAAGAATCCCAAAACCGTTCTATGTAGTTACTTTCGTCCAAGGTTTCGCAAACTATCCGGTGGTCGTACTACCAAACAGCCCAGTCATCTGGCATATGCCGTATCCCTACAATGAAGCGCATGTCCCGTGTTATCTTAAATATACGTTCCATCAGACCCCAATACTGACTTACCACTCGTTGTAGCTCCGCTGTACCGTAGTTCAAGAACCATTCACTGCGTGCAACCGATGCGTCAGACTGAAGCTTTGTTGTAAGATTGAGTCAAATTTCAAGCGAGTTGGAAAGCGTAGCAAGCATGCTGAAATGGAGAAGGAAATTGAACGCCTTCATCAACTTTTGCAGTCGGCCAAGGAGAAGGGATTTGTCAGCCTTGATGAAATCGATAGCATTGACTCTACCACTCGCAACACCTCAGTGCAATCCGACGACATAAAGAATAGCAATCATATTTCCGCTCAACTGACGCAACCACCTACTGTCTACGAACTTGGGCCGGCCAAGTTGACTGCTGATGACGCTAGAGCCCTATTTGTGGAGTACTTCCAATATTACCACCAGTTCCTCCCATTACTCGATGCTACACAGCTTCCAGAGGCTTACGAAAAGCAGCACAAGTTGCTCTTCTGGGCTATTATTGCTGTGGCAGCCCGTCGCTGGAAGGACCCCTCGCTATTGACAACTTTGGCTGAGCCGCTCAACAAGTTTATCTGGACCACCATTGGTGAAGTGCCTAGTAGCTACTACGTCGTCAAGGCTCTGTGTCTGCTTTGCACGTGGCCTTTGCCCATCAGTACTAGCACTGCAGACCCAACTCACCTACTGTGTGGTGTCATGATGAAGGTTGCCACCATGATTGGGCTTCACCGTCCCAATAATATGAAGGATTTCTCCAGGGTGGACCTTGAATTGGATATCGAACAGTTACATGACCGTGTTGAAACATGGGCCGTGTGCAATATTGTGGCCCAAGAAGTCGGTACTGGGTATGGCCAGCCTGCGTCCACCATCTATGACTGGGCTTTGACTGTACTGGACGGTGAGAACTCGCCTTTGAAGCTCAGCACGGAGCTCTGGCAGCGTGTTCTCATCGAGCGTTTCTGCGACAAAGTTTCTAAGGAAATGTACAGTAATTCTCGTGACCCTAGGGGTGTGGCGGGTGATGCGCATAGAGCTATGCTTCTCAGAATCTATAGAAGAGATCTTGTCGAGCTTGGGTCTCGTATCAAGTCACGGAACCCTAGCCCGATTGTTAAGCTGCATTTGGCTGCGGCCAGACTTCATTTGCGCCTGGCAGGCTTCTACGACTCCAGTACTACTACTCATTATCTTGACGATCTTATGATGCTTTACAGAGCTACTGGGGATTTCATCAAGGGTGTTCTCGAGACTGATCAGGTCACTACCCCCAGCGATTCCCCAGACCGTGGAATGCTGTCGCATTGTACCAACTATATTCAGCAGATGCTCGTCGCTGCCGGCTTTACTTTGCTGAAGCTACTCAAGAGCTTTTTCGTCAACGTTATTGACGCCAAGGTTGGCAAGAGTCTATTCAACCGTACTATCGAAGCCATTCGCCATACCAGTGTTTCTAAGAATGACCTGCAATCCCGTCTGGCCGAGTTGATGGTGCAGATGTGGAACGGGACCCCCGATCCTCCTCAATCGTCTCCTTCGACTGACGATGAGACACCCTTGCAGTTGGACGACAGTCTACAACTGCGTGTCAGATGCCGTCACAGCATGAGTTTGGTTTTTGATACCATCTGGAGATGGCGTGAAGAGTTCCAGGCCAAAGGTCGTGGGAACTTGGATAGTAAGTCCAGTGCTGCTTTTATCGATTGTCCAGCTCAACATATATCCTGTCTGTCCTCATTATGTTCCACCTCCGCGCTCATGCCATCACCATCTGCGTTTTGTTTAGATTCAATTGCCTCATACTAACCATTTTATATGTAGCTAAATCGCCTACACACCTCAACACGATGGACAACGCCCTTGATGGGTACAAACAAGTTTGTACGCCCACCGAAGGCCTTGGTCTTATGAACGGCATGATTCCTTCTACTATGGATGGCATACCGACTACTCACACACTCCTTGAGGCGATGACTTACACCCAACCTTTATACGAGGCGTTTGATCCCCAGAACTGGATGCTTGATGGGCTGATGGACTTCCAGTTTGGCTACCCTCTCAACCCGCTGGATCCTGCTTAGAATGCTGTCCTGCTAGTTCGAGAGGGAAGTCAACAAGATACTTCTCGGTGATGCCAGGGACGATTTCTAGTCATAACGTCACTTCTGCATGCCTTCTCCTTCCATACCTTGCTTCCGTTAGCTATCTTTTGGACATTTTTCTTCATTTCTCAAATTATCAAATAACTTTGTCTATTTGATATGCTTCTCCAACAGTCATGCGAAGACATGACCTCGTTTCACGACTGTCATCTCATCCCCGTTTTCTCATAGGGTTCTTTGGAATGCCATTTTCAACTACTCCAAATGACGAGTTTGGCTAATCCACATTCTTTCTTTACGAAACTCGAGGACTGATTCGTCATATTATTGTCCCGGGATGTCTTGTTTTCTATACCATCATTCCCATAGGGAATAAAAGTTTGGTTGGTTTTTGCTTTTGCTTTTTTATGGCGTTTTTATTTCGGTTTCTGTATTTGGAAGCTTTGTATGGTGTCAATGGCCACTGTCTGTAATATTCTCTGTATTTTTTCTGGTCTCTTTTCAAATACGAGTGCGGTTTATACCGTTTTGTGTTTCAACTATTTTTCATTTTCTCATTGGAATACCCAATCTGAGTATTGTTACCAGTATGCTATGCTCCAGACATATTCAATTGTGTTCTGATTTATCAATTTATAGGTTCAGTCATTCCAACGCCGCGGGAAATGACTTAGTACCATTAAAAGAAAAAAAAAAATACAAGCTACTTTTTTTTTTTACCTCCACTGATGGATGTCTCGAAATATGATCTAGTGAGTTATGCCACTTCCATCGTGCATAAACTCTAAATAGGGCATGATGAATACGGTAACATGAACCCGAGACGTGATCATGATTCCCGCCTCGACTAAGCAGTTGTCTTGCCGACAATAGGGGTCGTAAGTTGGAGTATCTACCCCAGATGTCTGTGACCTGAGCTCACCGAGATCCAAGGGCCTGTTTCAGTAGTGATGAACAAAGAGGACATTTTCCCCTTGAAGAGTAATAAGGGATCGTGAACTTTCTCCCACTTAGTGGTTTTCCCCGAGGACAACGAGTACACAGGTAACTTCCCGATTAAGACGATGAATCGAGCAGTTGCTTGATAGCTGACATACCAAAACACCAGACTACCAATTAGGAAAGCACACGTAGATATCTTATTGCGAGGATGGGAGGAACCGCAAGGCATAGGAGTGCTGGTAATGACATGAAGATGAGGTTGGAATTTTGCAAAATTCGGCATTCCGGCGCAAATAAGATATAAAAACAGTTGCAAACATCCGCGATATCATCTACCTTTTTAAGGATATTGCTTGACCTTGATTTGGCTTATCAGTATTGCTTAGACATAGCTATCGTTATTCTTTTTTGTTGTTTTCGTTTCTGGCGTTTTGCGCTTTTCTTTTCTCACACTCTGTTGCAACCGGTGGATAACCAGTCATACGAACTAGAAATTCCCATTATAAATCTAGCGACGGAAAGATCACCGCGACTAGTAGCCGCAAAGGGAAGCCCGATGCACTGGGATACAGTGGCGATGAAGTCGCCGACGAGGGAGCCCGTGAGCTTTTCAACGGTTCGGTGGGTTACAGTCCAGCGGAATGAGGAGAGGGAGCTGGTGATGACAGAGGATAAGAATCGGATGGGGCGTCTCCTAATTACAGGGGATATCCTGCCGGTGACGAAGATGGCGTTGGAGGCGAGGGGTGGGGATGGTGAGTTGGGAGGGCGGGACTTTTTTAGGGAGTTGAGTGAGCATGTGGCGGGGATTATCAGAGAGAAGATGAGGGGGTATCAGGAGGAACAGGTTTTAAGGAACGGCAACATATTGAACTTGGGAATTGAAGGTGGGTCAAGTATTCGCATGTGCATATCCTTTGTTGAAGTCATTCTAACGTCTATTGTGTTCTTACAGTTATTCATGAGATCTCAGGGTCAATTATCCAGTTCTAGAATGATAGAAGAATCGTAACTCCCAAAGGCTCTCCGACGTCTCCTCAGACGTCTTCAGACAGCTTTCTCTGGGATGTGCCATCATTTTTTGAAAACCACGTCGACCTCATAAAAGCCGTTCATAACCACGATGAGACCAGAGTGATACGATCGCTCTGCTACGAAAAGTTGGAGCACCAGCACAATGATCTTTCAGTTCCCTGTGTCACCCAAGTGTGCACATTACTGGCTGATCACGCCCTGCTGGAGCGATCACTGTTAACCCTTCCAGATATTGATGCATTGATGACGGACCTGCAAAATCACCATGTTCTATATATGAGCCTCGGTGATACCTACGAACATATGAATGCCTTGAAAAGTGAGATGTTAGGTCAAAGGGTCTAGTGGATGGACTATTTGTGCTTTGGGTTCGGACCTAAGAAGTATGAGGAAGGTTAAACGTCGGTTTACATTAACAGCAGCCAAACTGTTCAAGTAACCTGCTCGGTTCGAGATATTTGGACTCTCTGTACATAGTGACATGAAATTCTGCTTGTGGAAATTCACCCGGCATCGCGCGTTGAGAACAGAACTCTACGATCTCAGCGTCCGCTACCGACTCTCTACCAAAATCATTGCTAATTTTGTGACTCTTCCACGGAGTCAAATTGGGCTCCGCAAGATCTTTTTCAATGTCACTCATGAATCTGACGGTTGGACCGAGTGTCCTATCGATTTTTTCAACGAGGACAAGCTGGAGTTCATGTGTCTCCTTGCTACACTCAATGTGCACCCCACTCCTCTTCGTCGTTTGACTGAGGTCTACGAGGGAGAAATCCCGCCCAGCTAGCAAAAAAGAATCAAGACACCACTTACAGTCAAAGACTACTGGTACCGCAAATCAGACAGCCAGTCGAAAGCTGAGATTACGAAAAATATTTTTGCGTCCGCGACGAGAACAAGAAAGATCATGACACACATCCAGCAATAATATCATCACGAAGTTGTCAGCATCATGGACATTTATAAGGATGTCGTGGAACATAATCAATATGAGTCAACTGGTGGCAAGTATCGACAGGCCTTTTCACAAGTACGGGTGCCGTCTGGAGGCTACACCCAAAGTCTAGTCACAGATGATTACAACTGAGTGGAAAGGGCTCGGGTTATGGATAACGTATGGGTTCAGAAGCGCCTGCTGTTATAATGGCAAGGTCGGCCACTGTCCTGGAGTATTTCACCCATTGAAATGTACGAAAATATATTGGATGCTATCATGGGTCATGAGAATCTGTATAACGCCGGTTGACTTCATCACCGAGTCAATTATGGATATGTACTGACCACCACGGATGGTAAACGGAGATTTCTCACTGATCTAATGTACGTGGTAAGAGTTGGGACTCGGCTCGGTAGAAGACTGTACACTTGTCCATTCCAATCTCTTGACCTGTATAGGAATTCCGGTCGACATGACTTGATTCATGATCTCCTGTCTTTCTTTTGGTTACTTTTATATGTCTCAACGACAATTCCCAGACGTTACCTCGATACATGGGCCGGGGAGCAGAGCCTAAGTACAGGCCTACTCTCGCATAGTAACAAAAAGGCCATCGCTTCCGCTAAGCCGGAAGATCGAGACGATATGATGCGCAATCTTGTCAACCCCGATTACATGATTTTCCGACCCGCTCTCTCGGCTCTCCACGAAGAGATTTTCAGGTCGTAAGTCCAGGTTAGTGTTAGGGAAGATCATATGAGTCGTCTTCCGAGCGAGTGGTACAACCGAATCAAGGGAATCTTTCCGAGGAGCATCTCCTGCGCGAAGCAGTTTCAACAATACAACGCAAGCGATCCACTGATTGGCCTCGATAAGAGTGATCATCCAATTTACTTGTACAAGAAGAATGGCTGTCCCTTCCCAAGACCGACCAGTTGGTCATTGATTACCTCGACTAAAATCCCGAGGGGCTTCCGCATCTTTGGGATTCGCAGACGCATATTTCAGTCTCTATTGAACAGGAAGAAGAAGCAGCGCCAGAAGGTTGCTAATCCAGCGTCTTCTCAGGCGACGATATATGGTGCTCAGTCTACAGTGACCCAGACAACCCAGACAACCTATAATACTGCAACGACAGATCAACCCCCAACCGCGACATATCTTGCTCAACGAGCAGCACGGAGCACTGGTGATCACCCTGATCTGAATCAAGAAGGCCAGGAACCCTTGAAATCTCAGCTTCAATCCATGCCTTCGCGGTCCTGGAACACTCTGAGCAAGTCGGTTGAGTTCTCTGATTCGTTGCGCCGTAAGTCCTCTGCAGTCTTCCAAAAGTGTTGGATATTAAGACTGTCTAGCGGATCTCAACGTTCGGATTCTTCTGGGACTACTGGTCCACAGGGTTTAACCGGGACGGGGAGAAAAAGTCAGGGCGATGGTTATACAACTTAGAATTCTGGGAATGATTAGCTCCCAGATCCCATTGAGCCTACTAAAAACTAAAACCTAGCAACATTTTAGAGTGCTGACTTTGTGAACTAACACCTCCGTTTCCAGTTGTCTGGCTCGCCTCAAATCTCGCCTACGCATGAGAATCAGAACTTCTTCGACGACTTTTAGCCTCCTGTTGAGATTGTTGATAGACAATACAACACGATGAGCTCGATAATTCTAGATCCTCCGGCATCTGTTTATGGCGATGATGAGGGCGATCAACCTGAGTGCATGATTGAACAAACAGCTGGGCGAGGACACTTTGTTCGATCAAGAGCGCAAACGATTGTTGGATTGGACTATGCAGGCAGCCACCATATGATAGGTCGGGCGGCCAGCACTGCGGACTTTTGTCGTAAGACTGCGTGTAAATAAAAGGTGAAACTCATGGTTTCAAGTCAGCGGTATTCGGATCCGATAGTTTACTCAGGTTTGGAGCGTCCGGATGGAAATGATTGGACGCTAGAGGAGACACATGACTAGCTCAAGGCACATTTTGGGGGGATGATATGGCCTCGAATTTCGTGGGATTATGCCTCCATGAGGAGTTGAGTGAGAGACCGTCACCGCGTAGTCGGAGGACAGATGGAGGTGGATAGTATGGTGGTATCAAGAGGTTGGGTTTTGTACTTGGTTACTGAGACTCTGATAGTGCCTGACAGAGTGATGATGAGTTACGTGTGATGACATGAGAGTTGTTTTGTTTTGTCTTTATCTTTTGTTGCGTCCTTGTTGTCTACATTTCCCTTGTCCTGAAACCTAGACTTTCTATCACGGCCGACGATTAATATACGATTATGACACCATTCTTCAGTCCTTCTTTGCCTCTTTTGCTTCAGTAAAATATCCAACTTGAATCCAAATTATTTCGACGAAGAAATTGTCAACATGTTGGTTACTATATATGTATCTCCAGTGTCGTCATGGCCATGTCCTTGTGAAAAGAAAACGAAAAAGAAGAAGCAGGAAAAAATGCCTTATAAATTATGCCTCGATAATCGGTCTGGCTGCGAAAACTGGCCTGCCAGGTCTAGATCCTCCATGCATATATGCATGAACACTGGATAGATGGATGTAAAATTCGCTGTTCCAGGCCTGTTCCGGGGCTGAGGGGGGTTGTCGGTAGTGCGGGTGACATCATGGAGGTGACGGGTGGACTGAGGTATGTACATGTTTACATATGTATTAATGGCGTCAGACACAGACATTGGGCTCCTAATTATCGTCTTTTGTGTTTTTGGCTATCTGTCCATCTGTTCACTTACGGAGTACAAGAATGGCAAAAAAAAATAGAATAAAAGAAAAAGAAATACATATGGCAGGCCTCAGCTGTATATCGTGACCATCACACACACAAAATGGGACATCGTTCTATTTATTTTTTTATTTTTTGTTTTTTTGTTTGAGTCCCCTAGCCTAATCCAGTCGAGAATGGGCAGCAAAATGCTACCGTCCCACTGCCTTTGCCAGTCTCTCCACTTTTTGGCCCCCAAATGGTGCCGGCGATCATACATATCAGCACAAGACAGGACAGATACAGACACAGAAATCCACCAGCGATGTTCGCGGGCGTTCTGTCGGCCAGATGCCGGTGGGGCCGAGACAAAGGACGTAAGACGAAAGATGAGAAGGATATGAGGCGGTGAGTGGATAAGTGGATGGATGAATTGTCGCTATACAGGGAAATAAACGAAAAAAATATAGAAATAAATATCAAATAACCTCACACAAAGTCAGTCGTTACATCGTACATATGCAGCAAAGCCCTTCGGATCGAGGCGTTGTCCAGCCAGAGCAAGGCCCCCATGGCCTTCACTGAACCAATCACCTTCGCTCTCCTGACCCGACAGCCTGGGTCGGCGCTTGTGGTGAAAGGGGGGTTCAGAACCCTAAAGGAGACAAATAGTGTTGCACAAGATTGGCACAATTAGTCCTAATTAAGATTAAGATGTGCTTAATGCACGAGTGTCTAGGGGGTCCTTGTCTTGTGTGTGGGTTATAACCCTAAATAGGTACAGAAAGGATGTAACTTTGATTCTCAAACTTCCTGAGATCGGTTATTAGGTTGATGGGTTAAGTTAATGTTAGTGTTGTGATTTGAGAGTTTTCCCTGGGGGCGACTGCGTCTCGGGGACGTCTAAAGGGCCAGTCAGAGAATAGGGGATTGCTATGGGTGGTTTATAGGCGGGGTGGTGATGTTATGGGATGGAATTGCCGCCAGCGAATGTGTTGGATGGAGGGGAGACGGGTGTGCAAGGGGAGAGATGAGGAGAGGATACGGTGGTTCCAGAGGGGGAGGCGATGGAGGCAATGGAGGTGGCAGCTGCGGAGGAAATGGTGTTGGCGTTGATGTTGGTTGCGAGGGGTGGGGATTGTTGGGAGGTAGGCGATCAAGAGGGAATGTTTTTTTTTTTGCTTTCTTGTTTGGCAGAGGGAAAATGAAATGAGATCATGACGTGATGGAGTGGAGGACAGAGGTTGATCTTTTGATGTGTAGGTTAGGGTGAATGTTTTGGTAAGGGTAACCGAAGAGCTGGATGTGTGAGTAGTTGCTTTTGACTCGTCTTGCACAATTTTCCGATACATTGTACCTGAAGCAGTAGCCCGAATAAACATGGACTGTAACCCTAAATCCACTCTATCTTATTCTCATGCATATTGGTCACTTGCTTTGGTTCTTAGCGCCAGGTTCCCGCAGCTGTTGAGGTGGGGTTACTATCTCATCAGATCAGCTTCTGAGAACGCATCAGGGAACTAGATTGAAGTATCTGGTTGGCTGTCTGTATTATAGTCGGGGCCATATACCTTGCAGATAAGAACCTCTTCCACTTAAGTGTCACAACTAATATGAGTTTAGATCCAAATTAATACATGCATGTGGTATTCACTGTTAGAAGTTCAATGTAGAATAGAGGATGCAAGCAACAGATTTTACGCACCATTGCCAACGCTGTCCAATATACCACTGGAATAAGTCCCAGAAAATGATTACTCAACTTTGCGCGGTGAAATTTTCTATCACAAGTGCTGTTTTCAGACATGGCTGACGCAAGGTACCCGACTGCGGTGTCTGTCATTCACTCGATGAAGTCCTGAATCTCGGAACTTTTGCCTCGGTTCCATAACCCTTGACCCTAATATTATTATGAGAACTGAAGAGAGGGTCAAAAGTCATATACGGTATCCAAGATTCAATTCTAATGAACTATACTAAAAAAAAGATAAGAAACAAAAAACTGTAACATTATACTTTTGGGTGGTGCCTGTCTTGCCTGATTATCTGATTAAACGTAGCATTGTGAGCCATGTCATGTCTTGACAGGATACACAGACTAACACCAACGCTGCATTGCCCTCTTCTGGCTGGCTCTGCACATCTTACCCAATTCAGCAGCGTTTTTGTTGTGTATTTGGATCAACGTTGGACTCTGCCGTATACAATGAATCTGCCTCTCAATGGACTTCATCATGCCATATTTGTTGAATGCTTATCAAGTTGCCACACATGTGCAGACTTGGCCAGGACAAATGACGCACATGGCCGCCACATCTAGGAAACACAATGGGCCTCATTCAATATTTTATTTGTTGGTAATGCAGATATAGTAAGCCGTCAGTAGAGTATCTGGATCCAACTCTTCAGGTCCAACGGTGGGATGGGCGGGCTGTTGCTTGCTCGGATTGCAAAATGAATCAGCAGAGGTTTTGTCTGCAGATAACTAGCTGACCGGTTTGAGATTGAAGTAAGTGAGATATGCCGGCCTATAAATAAGTTGGTGAAAGCATGATTACTAAGCAGCACAATGTACGGTATAGGATTAAATTACTAAGAGAACAAGATGACGGAGCTACATAAAGTAGTGCGAGGGCATAATACAGGGGCCGCAAAGCCTTCATTCAAAGGAAGACCAAGGTGCTTACGGTACCTGTGCCTTGAATGCAATGACATCTGACAGGTCCAAATTTCAGTAGAGGAAATCTGACTCTACGAGAGAAACCCAACTTATATAGGATGTTGTTTTTGTGATGAGTGCTTACTTTGCTATGATTTGCTTTTTTTTCTTGTTGAGAAAAGAACCCCGATAGCAATATCCGGACCAACAAACGCGAGACCGAGCACAAAATGAGACATCTCTAATCTTTCATCATCACTAAACCAGAACAATATCCAAGGGACACACCCCTCCCCGTCTCTCCTAAACCCTATCTCCAGGAACACAAAAAGAGAAAAGAAACTCAATCACTATCACCATCATGCCACATGATCTCTGATCTTTGATGCAGCGCGGATATTAACCGCACGTTGGCGCGCAGTTGTCTGGCGTTTATTCAATGACCCCTGTCACATGGAGGATCCTGCCAAGGACACAACAGGAAACAGGCGAGATGGCAAAGGCATATTCACATATTTCTCGGTGTGGATAGTTTGGTTGATGGGTGTGTACATGAGTTCCTGGATTATTATTGTAAAACACAGTGTTGATATGTTTCTTGCTTTCTTTTGTTCATAAAGTGATGAATATCACCTAGAGACCTGTACAAATATGTAGTTGGAGTCCTTTACGTCTTGTCTTTTCGGCGGCCCGGACGTTTCACTTTAACATTCACTTAAAAAAATTATCTTTTCGAAGTTATCCGTCCTTTCTTAAGCTCATCATTACCCACATCCACTAAACCCTTAGACCACCCCAACTGTCATATTTATCAAGTCTACACCGACTCCCTGGCACTTGGCGGCTGAGGGCTTGTAATGTGTGACGTGCACCAACATTAAAACTAAAATCCTCTTGTAAAAAAAAAGACAACAATCCCATCGGATAACTACAAAACCAGTGAAAAGAGAAAAGAACACAAATCCATATCCGATACTACCAATGACGTTGGTTTCTGCGGCCGAGCTAAACGCCCTGACTCGCGGTCGAAGGATCGAGGGTCATTAAGCGCACCCGCAGATGTCAAGAAGAAAGGAGCGAGGAGAGGGGGATATCTGTGCGTTGATGTTGATGTTGACGTTGACGTTGACGTTGATTTGCGATTGAGTGAGTGAGTTATGGGGCGATATGGTGGTGGGATTTGGGGGTTGGCTTGTTTGATCCGGAGTGTCGGGCCAGGAGGGGTGATTGCGGCAAGAGAAATAGAGAAGCTACCAACTTATTTCCAACTGGGTGAAAGCAGGAACTACCATTTCCGAATAGACTGATTTGTTAGTGGGGGTTTGCCTTTGAAAAAAAGGAGAAATTCTCCAACCCCCAAGGTAGTTAATGGTATACGGAAACCAAGCAATCTTATAGAATATATGCATATGTACAAACTGCCGATAAACTGTTTTGAATTCCGGCATTATTACCACCCACTACATTCCCTGCGCCATGAGCCCCTGATGTCACCTTTTCCCCCTCTTTATTTTTCCTAGCCCCCAACTCCACCCATTAATCCTCCATCTCTACCTCCGCCCACCATACCGCGCCTCGATCTCACTGATGGCAGGATTCAACGGATTCAGCCTAGGATCCCTGCATCGTAGCATTGACTCAGCGCAGGAAATCCTCAATCCTCACGTGTGGAACCGGTGCAGGTCTGGAAGAGGGCTGTGAGTTGATGGAGGGGTTGATAGGGAACAGAAATATGGATAATAATATATATATATATATATGTGTGTGTGTCTCGTGAAACAAATTTGTGGCCCCCAGAGGAGCGATACGAATGTAGATTGTTGGTGGAGATGAACTTTGTGGAATAATCAGAAACAAAAGAGAGACAATCAATGGCGAGACTTGAGGGGTTTGTGCTCTTGACTCGTCTCTTTAGGTGATTCACTTACAACAAACTTAGTACACTAATACTCCTTACATTCAATTTCACATTCAACCATATGTTTAGGCACACAAATAAATATAACATACCTTGATCTTGCAACCCTTCACACCAGCACAAACGCCGATCGATACCTTGTCTGCATCCACCATTCCCACGTCACCCCAGATCGTCCCGAGCCCCTTACCCGATCCCGTATATTCCCGTAACTAAATTCTGACCCTACCTTTCCGCCTCATCTCTATTTTTTCTTTTTTCTTTTTTTTTGCCGTAAATCATGCCATTTCAGGACCCCAAAAACACATTATTTTCTTTCTTCACTGAAGCTAATCACCATTTAGAAAAGACTTAGACGCGCGCGTAGATCGACCAATCACATGCAACTCTGTCCGATCCAGCCAATAGAATAATAGCTATTTAGCGTCCCTGTCCCTGTCATTCTCTGTGAACAAGGAAAGAGCAAATAATGTATCCTTCCATTGTTGTGTTCCTTGCGGATTGATCAGATTTGGATTAGGGTAGGGAGATCGAGAAGGATGCTTTGTTTGTTTGTGAGTTTGCTTGATGCGAACAATAGGACAGTGAAAAAAAAAGATAAAAAGGATCAGTTCATGTTTGTATTGTCTACTGCCATGGATTGTTCAAGGTCGTCGCTGTGGGCATCATTGTGGCCCTTTTGGTGCTACCTGTCAAGACAGAAATCCGGCCCTTTTGGGCAGCCACTCATAAATGATTTCCAGAAGGGGATAAAGGGTTGCATCTGTCAGTAACGAGATGCTTTATGAGGGCGTTTTTGTGCTTTGAGATAGCATTTCTGTGTCGTCAGATGATAAATTCTGTGGCGTTATTTCGGGGGGGGGGGGGGGAGGGGACTTTCCCTATACCTTGCTGTCGGGCCCTTTATAGCTGTTGCTGGGGCACAAATCTCAAACATGGCTTCCGCCAGATTTGCTGAGTGTGTGTTTGTAGTGAGTATATCCCATCACAACATGCCATTTGCTTGTTCCTTTGCCCTGAATCTTGACATAGAACTCTGATCCATTCTATCTGATTAGTCGATGCGAATATCTGCCCCTCTACAGTCATACATTCCGCAATGGGCAATATCCCTTTTAGATTTATTATTATTTATCTATTTATTTTCTCCTTTGGTTTTCCTTGTTCCTTGCCGCCCTACATCCCTGAAAATTATGGCCCCACTTATTCAACCATCCAATCTAAACTTGTCTTGGGTACCGACTGAACGGATCGAAACCGAGGCCGAATGGCACTAAAGCTTCAAGAGATGCTTGCATGAGGCATAGAAATGAGAGGTAGACATTAGGACATGAAAATATCATACTTTGTCTTATTTCGAGAATTCTCTGGTGTAGATTAAATGTAGCATGTGGCCGGCAGGATATTTAGCAGTCGTATGCGTGGTATCATTGATCCCGACTGATTTGATTTCTATACTTGCCGGACACATTATGAAGGTACTGTGTTGAACCAGAACCCTAAGTTCAACTTTTCTGAATTTTCCAAGCAAAGCTGGTACCTTGGCCCCATCTGACCAACAACAGCTCCAACCCTGCTTCTCCCCCAACCCCGAGTAAAACGAAAGGCAAAATGTTCATTGAACCAACATAATTCTTCATCACTTCTTTAGCCCCTAGTGAATCTAAGCCAACTAACATTTACCAACACTACAAGCGTATAGACGCATCCTGTGGGGAGAAACCTTGCGCTGCGTCTACCAAGAGTTAGACGCTGCCGCCTTGCCGACTAGTAGCTTTTTTGGTGCTATATCAATTTGCTGGCTGGCTGCAGACTTGGGCAACAATATTCTGCAAGCATGGACAGGAGATATACTAGACTCATAGGGTAAATATAAACACTATAGTCAGTAATAGGTCTAATATTTAATATGTTGGGCATGTGTTTCTGAAAACACTGACAGGACCGAACTGTTGTTTGTGATGTTGGCCACACTCAGGGAAGTAGACAGGCACCAACTGAAGCTGGAATATTTCAAGGCACGGCTTGGAGATACGACACATAGATATCTATACACAGTTATTCAAAGCAATTACATCATATCTCTTATCTTGTAGACCGGAATATCTGCACTACGGTAGTCTTTGTGCATCCAGCTTTATCATAACTGTTTTGTCCTGCATCCCATAAACTGCTCTGTTGCATCACATATAAACTAACCTTTTCGGTATTGTTCTCTCAACATATTTGGATCTCAGCGAAAATCAATTGTGCCGTTGTTTAATCACCTATATTTTTAACTATGAGCATACAATGTGTTCTATAGTGATGGAGTGACGATAGAGTTGAGGGTAGATGACAGTTATGGAAACCCTAGTCCAAATTAAAAGAAGCACAGTCTAGGCTAGGTACAGACTTGGTTCCGGTAAGTCATCTTCTCATCAAAATCCTAAATTTTGACTTTTTAAGCCTTGAAACGCACCAGAAAATAAAATACGGCATGGGATCCATAATTACATTGTATTCACTCATCCATATTCAACACTAAGTAGAAAATAACCTTATCTATTATGCAAACACACACTTGACACCCGTCAAACCGCCATCAAAACCTACCCCACTGCCATCTCACGTTACCCAACGCCTTGACATGCATCAATTCCATACACACACACACAAAAAAAAATTATAAGTGTCCTTTTACTGCGGGATGGTTGTGTTCCATGCAGCAGCCATCAGAGGCCGGTTTGGGGCCTGAAGGCGTGAGGGCAACCCTGCCTTGTGAAGACCAGGTTGGGCAGTGGTGGATGGGCGTGCTAGATTTGTGAGTAATTTTCGAGGACGTCTGGTCTTGTTTCTACCATGATATTTGGCTAAATATAAGTGTAATATTGCCCCAAATTACATGTTTGAGTTCATTACTTTTATGGAAAGCTCTTTTTAACTAATGCACAATTTTGACGTTGCTAACTACATGCTATAATTTCAACTTTTGGATCTAGGCCCGAGGGTTTCCCGAGTTTGAGGGCTATTTACTTATAAGATGGCACAGGGATCATGATCAGCGACAGGGTTAAATTAGCTTAATTGTGGCCTGTGAGCTGGTCTGCAGAACCCTCACCAGAAAGTGTAGGCCTTTAGTAGTAGTATCATGAGATCTCTTATGTGACCAACTGTGACTCTGATTGACATACTGCAAGGTAGATTGAAGAGGGTTTTTACTCCAGGGAGGCCTTTGAGAAGAAAGAATTGCATTCTACAGAGTGTTATCGAGATGATGATAGTTCCTACATAGTTCCTACAGTGTTCCACGCTGCACTTTCTCGACTCAGCCAACCCCTGTAAACCCGTGTCATCCCACCGTTTCATACCTTTGGTATGGAGCCCACGGCGCCGCTGGCCCCCGCTCCCTCTGTGATGTCTGCAGGCTCACAGTCAAAAGGCAGACTTGTAGGATTTTTTTTTGAGACGCGTGTGTAAATGTTTCATATTTCTGGATGTGGAGAGATGTGGCAAGAGGACGGCCATGGGGAATACTTGGTTCTCCGCCACAGGTGGTGGCCGCTTGGAGTGGCCCATCGAGTCACTTGTGGCGCAGGGGGTATGTCTTGAAAATCAGCAGCTGGACGACATTCCATGAAGAGTAATTATGTTGATTAACATGCACACTTGTGTGTCAATTGCATACACATAGGCAGAAGTAGGCTTTATTTATTATACCACACATTATATGCATCCTATACATTTATATCAGAAAGAAAACTCTATTATCAACATTCAATGCGATTAAAAAACAATGCTGGTAACCCTTCTGGGTCGTGTATGCACGGGTGCTGTCGATCTTTAGGGCTAATAGAGGAAACAGCGGAGGCCGAATATGACTAACTGCACGGACGGCCATTTCCCACGACCCCAAGCCAGGGATCCACGCAAAGACACTGATTGGGCTGACAGACAGACCAGGCATGTATGTATGTGTGTACAAAGCTTCTTTTGATGCTTCATTATTCATGAATTGAGTTGAATAAGAATTAGTATGCCTTGGTAGTTGGATTTAGAGACAACTGAAGAAGATGCACAGGTGTTAATCTAGCATGCATAACATAAATCAAGAGGAGGAGGAAAAACACTACTTCTGGAGCCTTGTTTTGTGACGATTCCTGATGTTGCACAAGTGTGTAAGTTGCAATACTTATTCGATTGGGCTCCAGACAAGGTGGTGTTGTGGGGAGGAGATGAAGTAATTTCTAGTAATGGAAAGAATATACTATCTTATGAGCTAATCACCCAAGTTGGCCTCATTGTGCAAGATGCTTCGAGGTTAATATGGACAGCGGCGCATTCCTGTAATGAGGAATCGTGCATGTATAGATTCCAGAATGCAGCAAGTTGCCAGTCATAGCGAACAGTCGTTTTCGCTTCCTCAATCTTCATCCAGGGCATTACTATAATGAATTGATAAAGGAGAATATCCAACAAAGCAATCATAAGTGCTGGTTTTACTATTGTTGGCTTACGTATTTCCGTAGATAGTGAAAAATGTTATTTGTTTAAGACTTCGTTTTTAACATGCTTTAGATTCACGCACATGAATTAAGTATTAGGGTTAGGGCATTATAGTTCGCTACCTTGGACCCATGCATCCTGAATTCAAGTGTAGTTTGATGTGGGGTCAGGGACTGATATGCAGCAACAGGACGGTCATTATCATACTATATGTCTGTTATAGTTGTACGAGCTCTCAAGGTTATCTCCTATGTAGATGATGTTGAAGAGCCTTCTCAGATGTCTGAGGAAGGTACCACAAAGTAATGTGTTACCATTGTTTTAACAAAAAAGGGAAAGCGCATGATAGCCCATCAAACGACATGCCTGCAACAAAGGACACAGAACCTATGTATCTGATTTTAAACCCCGAGAAAATAAATAAGGGGGAAAAAAGTAATCAATTTTTCTCAAAGAGTAGCCCTGACTTGACCATCTTCTCATGTATCTTCCCTCTTCGACAATGTATACAGCATTACACTCCAAGCCTGTGCGGTCTTTCAAGCGACCGACCCCGGCACCAAAGGTGGGAGAAGGGGGGTGTGCAAATAAGAGCTTGACCGAGCATCCAAAGGGGCGTAGGGGGCGTGTAAGTATGTGTAAATATGTATCTATTCTCTCTTTGTGTGTGTGATGGGGTTCGGCGCGTAAGGTCTGTAACCTACTCCTCCTCTTGCTCTTCCCTGCCGAGTGCGGTACTATCAGTATCAATTTTGGTGGAAACCCAATCTAGCTATTGTGAATGTACGTTGTACGTAGATGGCTACTTTGGCGAGCGCGCTTCGTGGAGAGAGTGTGGATCATGGACTGAATTGAGTGAGGGTGAATGAGAGGCCATAAGCGCGAGGGGGTGTGAACAACAAAGAAAGACAAAAAGATAAAAAAAAAAAAATAAATAAAACTTGGCGGCGAAGAAGATGCAGTAAAGTAGGATGTCGACGAAGACAGGTATTATATGTATATATGTACGATATGCACTCGCCATTCTTGTCTTCTTGCTCTGGAGTTTCTTTCTCGCCGCAACTTGCACTTGCACTTGGTGCAGTATTGTCTTTTTTATTCATTCGCTAGCCTTTTTTTACATCTTTGCCAGCTTCAGTCGCTACCATCGTCATCATCATCTACAGCAAACATAACAACCACACTTTATATCGGACATATTCTTTTTTTTCCCACACGCAAGTTGTACACTAAGCCTGTATTGCTACACGATATTCTTTTACTTTTTTTCTTCTCTCTCCTGGTGACTTTCGACCGAATAACTCGACCGGCTGTGTCTTTGTCTGCAGCCACCAGGACCACCACCTCCCCTTGCTCTGTAGGCACTGCGGACATTCCGGCACTGTGCTTGTTTTGTACACAGCGGCGGAGGCAGTCTAGTTTTGTTCTCGACCTCGACTACATACATATAGACTTGGATGCCCCTCATCCTTGTTGTTATTATCATTGCCATTATAATCATCTTGTATCTTCTCTATCCACTCTAGAGACCTTTTACGGCCCACGCCGAGACCTAGAACATTTTTTCATTGGTCTTGTATCATATATATATATATATCAATTCTTGTCCTCAAAGGACTCCTCCCACAATGGACCACGACATGTCCCTCTCTCTCATCCGCGGAGCCGACCCCGCCATTTCCTTCCCCGCCTCTTCGCGCTCTCTCGTCCGCGACCACCGCCCGTCGTCTCTGTGCCCCACCTCGCTGTCCCCTGAGCTCTTCCTCAACACCACTGTCTCGATGCAGGCGGATACTATTTCTCCGGTTGAGATATTTTCCGACCTGACTGGTTTCACGGTTGACCCTGTAAGTATATTTTCCTCCAGTATTTTCGTTTTAGTCCTTTTTGTTTTGGAAGTGTTTCGACTACGCCACTATTCAAGTTATCATGTGTACCCTTTTGTACCAAATATCACTAGCGGTGGCCCTTGTTGGAACTCGGTGATTCTGAACAAGCGGCTCTCGCTATCTCTTGCCAGTGTTTTCCGTCATGATGTCCAGTTCTTTTATCTTGGGCAAGGCCACATGGCATAGAACTCTAGCATCTGTTACCGACTATTAGTTGTTGGGACCTTCCCCCAAACATAACATTTCGAGCTATGGTCTCTGTGTGCAGACCGGAAGCATCACTTGATGAGTGCTGTATTGGTTCTGCACCCGGATACTCCAGGAAAGGAACATGTTCCCATGCCTTAGGCCCTAGAAGCTCCTTTAAGCCTTGGGCTTTGGGCTTGCGGTGACATCGCTTATGCATATAACCATTCCATGGCCCGGCTACACCTTGCTTAAAAGATTTACCCATATGCTTACTCACCACACACACACACACACATACTACTTCACATGCCTCGTCAGCACGCCTTCTTGTTCTTTGTTCTAGTGACAAGTGACAGTCCATCATTCCAGTGAGACTATCTTTGGCCATCGTGCCTTTTAGCACAAATAACACATCATTGTGCAGATAGTCTCTGCATTACGTACCCACAGCCTAACTATCACGTTCTGCCTAATAATAATCAAACACTTTGGTGTTTCTTTGTTCTCGACACTCTTCCTTTCGGCCTGAACCCTGCTCTGTCCTTGTTTCCCTTTCACTGTGGTCACCCCCATTGCTGTATATCGTCCACCCCTGCCAGCGTCCCACCCTAAAAGAAAAGAAAAGAATGAATGATCTGTCATCCAGCACAGACTATCCTTTTCTTTGGCATCCCCTCTATATTCTGCTCATTTACACTAGGCCTTCTACCTATTGTAGTGGCTGTTCTCCTACAGATAGCGCCCTTTTCGTTCTTTTGGCACACTGTACCTTGTCTTTTCTCTTCCCTTTTATAATTCGTCACTTGTCCCCACGGCCTTTTATACACACACACACACATACATACACACAAATCTCTTCTTCATTGAGGTCCTTTTTTTTCCAACTAACATTAATTCTTCTCCTCTTCTTCCCTCTCCGCAGACTGCCGTTTTTGACTACCCGCCGCCCTGTGACTCCGTCCTCACCCCCAACTCCGGCTCGCTGTCCCCACCCATGCCTACAGTTGGCGATAAAATGATGCACGGCCAAACCTACCACCACCACCACCACCACCACGGCGGTCCGGCAAACCAACAGCAGCCCACCCCTCCTAGCTCCTCCAAGTCCTTCTGGCACTCCAACTTCAACCTGCACGCCGCTGCCGCCGCTGCCGCCGCCGTCACTGTCGCCTCTTCCTCTTCCTCTACTGGCCAAAGCAGCCCCTCCCTCGGCGCATCAGCCCCCATATCCGCTGCCGCCGTCAGCACCGCCACCTTCGACCCAGCTATGAATACCTATATGACCACTGCCACCTCGGCAAGTCCCTACTACACCAGCCCCTATGGCGTCCCCACCAAGTCCGATCTTGACAGCAAGTCCTACTACCACCAGCCCCAGACCCACACTACGTCACACGACGGTGCCCCGGGCCCCTCCGGCTACTCACAGTACCCAACCCTCACCTCCAGCATGAGCCTCATGGTCCCGAATCCCCACCAACAACAAACTTCTCACACGCTATCCCCAACCCCCCTGGGCCAGCCGGCCTCGATTGCCCCGTCAATGTCTCATTCGCACTCCCACTCTTTCACCCTGCCCTCCTCAACACACTCTTCCCCCCTTGAAATGTCCCCCTCTCTCCGCTCCCGCACCCCTCACCACCGCATTGCTAAACCGCCGCGCGCCCCCGCCTCTACTGCCCGTCGTGCCGCTAACGCCCGCCCCAAAAACACCACCCAAAAGGTCCCTCTGGCCCCCCGCGATATCCACCCACTCCAATTCAAGCCGGGCGTGCCCGACCGCGAGCGCGCCGTGCTCGAGCTGCGCCGGGAATACGACGGGAACAAAGGGAAGAACATGTGGGATTTGATCGGGGCGACGTACAAGAAGTACCAGGAGTACGAGGCGAGCAAGCCGGAGAACCAGGGGAAGAAGGAGTATCTCAAGGAGCCTTCCAAGGCGACGCTGCAGATGCGCGTGACGAGGGCCCGGTCTCGCTGGATTGAGTGGCCACAGCATGAGGTAAGTTTCTGTCAAACAGAGGATATATTGTGATATGTAATGTAGCACCCAAAGGACTCGCCTCTCCGACTCGTTCACTTTGATGTGCTACAAACTCGAGATCCTTCCCTTTTTTCCCTAACCGATCTGTCTGAATATGGCAACTTCCCTTTTTTGGTCCTTCCCTGCATCTGCTCATTTGGACAGCCACTCAGCGTCGCACATATTTGTGCAGCACAAGGATGTGGGGTCCTTGTATATGCCTCTTTTCCTTCTCTTCCTCCTCCTCTTTAACACATCCGGCCTCTCGCTTCTTTACTTTTTCTTTATCTGGTTTTGTCACACCAGTTCAAGACTCTACTTACTCTTTGTTTCCATTCCTTGTTCCGGCTCCAGTTTTTTCTCAAGATTGGTTCAAAAATGGCATGGATATGCCCCGGTGGTTTCCTTCCTTGCTTCTTACCTTTTTATTTATTATTTTATTTATTTTTATTCCTCGACCCAGGCTGTGCTTGTCAGATTGGATGGTAGGCCCCTTCCTTCCATTCTGATCATGTCGGAAGCCCGTGCACGCTGTTTCCGGTCCTTCCCTTATCCTTACTACATCCTTGCCCTGTCTTGCCTTTCCCAGTGCAACATTGTCTTACAACAACTCATGACTACCGCCACCACCACTTGTCTCATCACTGGCATTTATCCATGAATACACTTCTGTCTAGCAGCAGCAATAGCAACACAATAATGAATACCAATAGCTAACCTTCCCCCCACCAGGTCGACCTCCTCCATCAAGCCTGGGTCCAAATCGAAAAAGACCGCTACAAACTTATCCGTGCTAAATTCGAAGAACTCGGCGGTGGTAGCTACATGGCCTGGAACGACCGCAACATTGAATGCAAGCTCATTGAAGATGGTCTCGAAAACATCTACTACCATGAAGAAGCCCGCGAGCTCATCCGCGCCCGCTTTAAGTCCGAGGCCGCCCACAAGCAGTGGAATGCCTACCCGTTAGTGCCCGGGGTTAAGAGTCGGAGCTTTAACCCGATGACGCAGATGTATCGGGCGAATTTGGGGGATCCGGAGGTAGAGGCGGCAGGAGGACCGGTTAATCGTGGGATGGGGGAAATGCCGGAGGTAGGGATTGATAGTATTATGTCGGATATTGAGGCAGTGCGGGGGGAGGAGATGTGGGAGGATTGCGATATGGAGACCGGGATGCAGTAAATAATGCGGTTCTGGGGTTGAGTTGGTGACTGTCTATTGGGGGGGTATTTTCATTATCATCTGCTTTTTTCATCTTTTATTTTTTGCCTTTCCCCTTCTTTTTATATCTTCATTTTTATCTTCTGGCATTTGAGATCTGGCCCTAGCATCTTATCTTCTCATTCGTTTCTTCCTCTTCCGGCCATGATCCTTTTCTTTTCTGCTGGCCGGTCTTGTTTTGTTTATTAAGACGGAGACCTCCTGATCATTGGCATTTTTTGAATTCTTTTTTTTTTTCCTCTTCGTTATTACACACACCATTTCGGTACATCAAACATACCAAAAACCTCTTCGGATTATTGCCTTGTGTTTTTCCAAGCCTTTCTTTTCTTTTCTCTTCTTTTTTTCTTTTTCTGGCGGCTTTCCCTGGCGGTTTTCCCTGGCATTCCTGATGTGATCACATCTCTGTCATCACATCTCTTTCCTTCGCTTGTTTTCATCTTCTTGCTTGATTCCCTGCCTTGTTTTGTATTACCCAATTTCATGCTCGTATGACCAGGGTTTGTTCTTTGTCGGTCTCGGTTGGCTTTTTTTTCCTTTTTCCATTTGTATTTTACGCATTGTATCGGATGTTTATTATGTTTGTTGAGTCTTTTTTTTCTTGTTTCTTTTAGCATCTTATGATCTTATTTTGTTCCTGGCTTTCACTGTTTGTGGGGTGGCTTGGTTTATTTTTAACGTTAACTGCAATTTTGGACAAAGGGTTCGTTTAAACAGTTATTTACGTCTATATCCCATTTCTGAGCACAACCAAAACAGAAAATTCCAAATAATCTCAATCACGGGCCTAAAAGTCATTGTCTTGTCTTTGTGATTGCATGTTCTAATCTACATCTCAGCAATTTATACGTTTATTTATCAAGCAGTGACTCTATAGTAATGGAACTGGACCACCTCCCGCTCTGGAAGATAGTAATATTCCTGCTGGTGGCATTGTTTTACTCATTCTTTCTGTCACGATGTAATTTTTTCAGACCATGAATATCTCTCTAAAGAATAACTGTATTTCTGAGTCTACGCTATGCTTCCTAACGAAGTCAGCCAAGGGGTCACCCGTTTTCCGTAACCGAAGACCCTTGTTGTACTAGACCAACCCCATAATGCAGCAGGCTCGATGTGAAATCTTTGGCTTCGTACTTTCTGGCCTTATTTAAATAGCTTGGGTACACAAGGTTCTTTGTCCTGTTATTTAGATACATACATACTTGGCATTTAGTTAACTCACTCGTAATATCCCGATGGGGTAGATGAACTGGAGGCTTTGATTGGCCAGTTACTGCGGAATGCTTTTTTATGTTTGTTTGTCACTATTTCGTCACAAACCTCATGAATCCCTATGGTCTTTGATGAGTTTCTTGTCAAATCATCGGCACGTTAGCTTTCTCTCTTATGATCTTCCCAATATCTATGTAGATAGTTATATTATGCCGTATATTTACTACATATGTATCCATAACAGTAATATTGCTCTATGTATTTGAGCAAGTCAACCGAAGCAGGATCTGAAGCCCGCGACCACATATCGAAATGAGGAAAAAGTCATATAAATGCCACTGCTCTACATTTAACCACGGAAAACCGCCCTCTTGAATTCCCGGAGCCGAACATCAGATTTCTTGGTCATATCTACAAGCCCATATATGCATCTCAATGACGTCCAAACTTCCGTTTCAATCTTCATATCCATATAACTTGAATCTATATAAAAATATACACTTATATATATAGATTTATGTTCAGATGCCAATACTTGCTGCACCCAAGTCCAAGTCCAACGGCTGGCCTCAGGCTGTTAGCATATGGGCGACCACCATGCACCAACTTGCAGGCGCTGCCTATCACGGGCCTGCTAATCTATAGTCTGATATACAGTCTCCACATCATAACGGGTCACGTTGTGGGATATATGTGTATGGGTGTGTGGGGTTAACCCCCTGCAGATTGACATTATATTTTTTACATACATGTGTACATGTCCATCCATCCATATGCAGATATCAACACTGTTGCTTCCGGTTACAACTGGGGCTAGAAGTCATCAGAGGGCGGAGCGAAAGCGGAGACTGCTTCGTCGATTCCAAAGACTTTCATAGCCAAGACCTTCTAGATGTTCTGAACTATACATCAATATATTCACACATGTATATGAGGTCTTTCGGCAGAGCAGTTCCAAGAGAGACCTATACTTCTTTAATTCTCAGAATATAGACCTAGTAGATACTGTTATTTACACACAACTACCATCGCATTCGCTTCCCAAGCCCGAAAGCATTGGCAAAAACTCCGGATCTAGAAAAATCAAATCGTCTTGTTTCAAAATGAAACTTTATTCAACTTTCTGCTGGTAAATCATAATCTCACCCTAGTTACTAGGCACATCTATCCTCCCGCCATTTTGATCATGGACTTTGTCATTTACCCCTGTGGTTAATCTCACCGGATGACATGTATGTTTATGCATACACCGACAAGCGAGATGTCGCAGTAAATAGCCAAACGAGCCACACGTATTTAGTATATCAATATCAAATAAAAGCCGCTTCTTAACCGGAGCCCAGCTATGTCAGACATTATTAAAGCATCATACCTACATTCGTATTTCGTAGTTCCAAGCGGCAAAAATTGTGAAAGAAAAATAAAAAATAAAAAATACTTGCACGCTTGGACCAACTACCCAACACATGCAGGTCAAAGGTCAATAACACCAAAAAAGCAACCCTTCTTCCCTGTCGTTCCCTTGACTGACAATCACCACCCTACCTATAAAACCATTATCCATATGCGAATATACCTATACAAGCCCCGCACCCGCATCGCCATCGCCCTTGCCATAATACTTGTCCGACGAAGAAATCAATAAAAATAAATAGCGAGGCTGACTTGTCTTGTCTTGTCTTGCCAGTGTTCGCTTTCTAGGGTAAAACCAAGACCCAGTTAATCCTAACTCCGAACCCCTAAACCTAGCCATGATCCGTCTTAAGTTCGGGACAAGTTTGACGGCTGCAGGACACAATCGTTGGGAACAGAGGTCATGCCTGTCTGTCTGTCTGTCTGTCTGTCTGTCCATGGCCCTGCCGCTTAGACAGGGTTGAATTTGAGTTTCTATATAGTACCCAAGCTCAACTGTTCATCCCGATTGGGCAACAACACTCAGCGCGGAAGTCTAAATACTTGTCCCCCGACACAGTAAGACAAACGGAATGATTGATGGTCGACAGGACCAGGATGCTGATCCAGTTCGTTTACGCGAGGAGCGAGATTCGTGGACGTTGATGGTGACTAGGGGGGAACAAGGGCCTCTCGAGAACTTTGATCTGTGCTTGGGCTTAGGGTTCGATTATATTTGTATACATACGAATAGTAATTGCTAGATGAGCATCGACGCCAGTAGTTGGTCCAAATTAGATGGACATGTCCAGATCAGATCCGATAGTGTTTGGCTGTATAATTAGGTCACATCGCATGCACACAAACCTTGCACCACACGGCACCTCCTCTTTATTCATCCGTGGCAGGCTTGCCAATTATAGATGGCCACATTATAATCTCACTGTCCTATATCAAACCATACTTGATATCAATTTGATCTATAATGGACTCGTCTTTTTCAATCGGCCCATTACCATTACCATTACCGCCCGCTTTTTTGGACCCCCAGCAATTTATTAACCCAGCACGCTTTGAAATCGTAGCCTCATAAAAACTGAATGTCCAATGTGATAGAGGCCCAAGTAGAGTTTCACAATGACAAGAGGTCTGAGAGAAGAAGCTTCAAAATGTTGAAAGATATCACCACAGTCGAGTGACATTTCTCATGCCTTTTGAATCCAATGTGGCTCAAATAGGCAGGGTTTGATACCTCGAAGTAACTTAAGTGTGTGACATTGACAGTCTACCTGCAGAATAGCCAGATCTGGGCGTAGTTGAATTAGGCGTCTTGCACATATACCAGAAGTCAACCGCAGAGGGTCTCTGGTCTTAGATGGACTTGGATATTCTTTGATTCCAAGTATCTAGTATCCGAGGCCTTCATAACGTCGTGATGGTGCAGCTTGATATACCCTTCGGTTACAATGGGCAAATCAAAGTACCGGAGGGACCACTTCATCATACGAGACTGGCCTAGTCTGGAAATTGTTTGATATGGGTGTGCGGTAAAATTTTGCATGCCAGACAATATTGCTTTTGGTGCATGGTAGATGATGCGCCAGAAAGAGATATTTATACTTGCTGAAGCTTGGCATTGACAGGAAGTCCGGTCCGGATTCGTTTCATGGGACATACACGACAAGTTCCAGTGGTTGCATCCACTGATAGCAATAAGGACTTGCTAGGTCCTCTTGGCTAAGTGAGGCGTATGCAATGCAGTGACAGTCCAAGGCTTCAAGATTAGGCGCCTCGAGTGATGTGTTCCCATTGGGTACCTCTTCCACGGTAAACTATCCACGCATCACGCACTGAATCTCCGCTGCTCTATACCCTTCTAATACATACCTTCACTCGGTTTCAAATAGACAGATAACACGTAGATCGCATCGCGCCGGGCCTCCTCCCTTCGCTAACTCAAACACCATCAACCGGGGTTTGCTCTTTCAATATTGATCCTTCTTCCATCTCCCCTCCTCATCACGTATGGGCCCCCGCGATGTTGAGCATCGGAGACACTTTTTCCCGAAACGAGGCCCCCGGTGAAGCATCCGCCACTCCAGTCCAGCACGGCGGGAGAAGGCTGGGTCAGAGCACCTTGGAATATGAGAATATGGTAACCGCCGACAGGTTCCTGATTGAGGGTATCCCTGTTATCAAGGAACTCGGCATCTTCGCGTCTTCGTGAGGCAAGTGGTTTTAAGTGACAAGTCACAAAGAATTATTTGATCCTAAAGTGTCCGTCATTCATGTTTGATCCGGAAGTCTGGTCCAGGAGGCGTTAGTGAGTCCGGTTGTATCAGGGTATAGCATAGGATGTGCTTTTCTACTGATTTCAACAAAGAATCTAGGGTATTCTAGGTAGAGCTATTATGATGCCGAACCACGAAAAGGTACAGCATGTCAAATGACAGAGAGAAGATTTCTTTCGAATTGGCTGCTAGTAGATTATTTTATGCAAGTCGCATTAAGATAACCAACACTTTAGCTATTCATCACACCGTCATCCCCTGAAGTGACGAAGAATCTACATCGTCCAGGCTACCCTTTTCCCTCTGTTAGGCCGAACATCTTCAACTTCAGGGCCTGTTGAGGACTGTTTTTTGAGGAGAAGTCCGTTCGCTGTTGTACATTGATCCGTTGATGGCATTTTTAGATCCCATTCCAAATTATTTGTATCCAGAGAAATATCAAAATAGTCCCCACACTTTGAGTGGTCTGAGTTGAAGAGTATTAACGATCGGCCCTGTTCGCCATCAATTACTGAGGATCCCCCTCAGTCGAATGATAAAGCGTCAAGCCTCTAGTTTGTAGATATCGAGCTTATGTCCCGCAGAGGTTCTGTTTCTTGCCCTTCTTGGTCATTAGATACACATAGTTAGGTAATTTGAGTCAATGTGGTGATAGCACCGGTATTCTTGGGTACCTAACATACGGCAGAACATTTTGTGTTGCACTTGTAGATTATCATATCTGTGATTGTCCACTGACTGGTACAATGGTACGGGTCTTGAACTTCATCCAACCAGTCATGTATACTACTTACTTGGTAACACCATCCTGTCTGAAGGTTATGCTCAAGCTCTTCCGGGTACCTGTTGCGATTGACTGTAATACTCAAACATTGCTTATCAGCAACTCCAAAACTATGGCAGCCGGGTTTATTCTGCAGTTCCGATACCTCAACGGAATTGTGAACACAGCGGCATCGCAGGTCCTTTTTGGGGATCTTAATTAGATATCATGCCGGTGTCTGTGATCATCTCGAGGAGAGTGTAACCGTATCAAGGGCGCTTTCCGGGATACACTTCACGGGAGCAGTGATTTCGCCAATAGGTATCGAATACCACATGCGTGCTTTCCATCGCTTGTCAATAATCTCACATGCTTTTGGTGCGAATATTGATGCATAGCCTGTATGTGTCAAGATATCGTTCCGTAAGACTAAGATGTTATATTAGCATGTTTAATAGCTTTTATCTCGGAATAAATATTTAATAGTTTAAGGTTATACTTATCAAATGGACTAGTGTCCGTGGGGTGAGTTCAAGGCCCCCCACATTGCTCCCTAGTCCGAGTGTGGGATACTGGTGTAAACGGGCAAGGAACCAGCTCGTCAATGTCCACAATCGTACTATCAGGAATATTCAATTTGTTGTGAAATAGGGTGCGGAACTAGATTTTTGTCTATAGCTCGGTTGGAGAGACAAGTTCATCAGGAGTTTCTGATGGAAATATTTCTGATAGGAAGTCCGCATAATTATCCTGTAGAGAAAAGTGGACTTGATAGATCCACAAAAAAGTAACTTACACATAGGCAATTAATCGCAGATGGGTAATAATTCCAGTATGAACAGAATTATGATATAGTTGGCCAGAAAAGATATTAAGGACGATCGATTTACAATGTTTCTGTGTATTCCGTAAAGCCCAAACCAAATGCTAGCCTTGCAGTCATGTAGTCCACATATTAAAATTGTAACTACGTAATTGCAATTATGGGTAATTTCAACTTTCGGAAACAAAAAAATGGAAAAAAAGACAAGCTCAGAACCGGAGTCGAACCGATGACTTTAAGAACTGCAGTCTCACACGCTACCACTGCGTCATCTGAGCTTATCTGTGGTCATGTTATCGGTCCCTTTGTTGTCAGTTGGTTAATTGTGGTGTTGCACAAAGTTTTCATGTCCGTCTTACATCAACAGATAGGAATTCAGTAGGGTTAAGGGTGTTTTCAACCGCTGCAGAATTTTAGGGTTATATCTAAAACATTGAACCCTAGAGTGGACGAATTAGAGAACTTCCTCTGGACCATCTGGCTAGCAATATCTCCATATTGTAACGCGATGGTGTCATCAATAGAATTACACAACATACTTAGCTTATGCCTACGCCCAAGCCTGTTCGCAGCAAGATATGCGGTCAACCCAGACCCATTTTATGTCTATATCCGCAAATTTGGTATGTGGTGAAAGCTCACCGACCAAAGGATGGTCCATATTCTGTTATTTGCTGCAGGGATTATGCATGACATAGTGGGTTAATTTCACAAGGTGGTGGAAGGGCCACGAGTTATTAGAAACTTTTTTTTTCCGACTCAGATACATAGGATCTGGGAGCTTGATGACAGCGATAGAGTTATGATAGACGAGAGCATTGCATAGCTATTATCAAGATGCAATGTATATTGTGTACCTTTCCTGATAGAAAAGTGTTGACTAAGACGCAATATGTATCTAACATATTAGAACTATATAACACCCAATGCTAAGATTTTGAGTTACGACAGAGGGGATATACATATATGCTGATCTCTGCGCATTATAGAGCCACGCAAGCAATGTTTCCCTCATATTCAACTGCACGGCCCATGCCGCCAGATGTAGACCTTCCTGAAATGTCACAACCACAAGCCAAGAAAACCATGATTTTGCACCTTGTCGTGATCGGAGAGCAGGATTGCGATAGGACCACGCTTGTTAAAATCCAGACACAAAAACAGTTAGTTATCACAACTAGATTTCTACTAGATCTCACCACAATGGTGATGTTGAAAACTCTGGCTTCTATAAATTTTCCATTACAGAAAGAGGGCGATCCCTTGGTTCGTTCCAGAAGGCAATTACCCCGACATTTGTATACACAAGGTCGGCTACCGGAAGCTCCTTCCCTGACTGTTATACCTGCCATCGGACCTGTTACCCTTATCTGGAGCCATTGATAACGAATACGCAGCAATATATTTTTTCTCAAATCGCAACGTAATCAAGTCTAAAACCCCATGAAGACGGGCAAACAAGCAGAAATCTCTTACACTACTTTATCTTGAATGTTATTTCTTTTTCTATTTCTTCTTGTTTGATTTATCTTGATTCGAATATTGGCCTCTTCAAGCATCTTCATCCCCTCCTTCCGTCTCCAAGCTTCAAGCTTCAAGATCACCTGTATCAGTTTTACAATATACAGGAGACACGAGCGCAGATCACCGTCAAATCCCCAATTTGTCTCGTATAAAAGCTTGCCGAATCAATGCCACCAACACTAACTAACTCACAACACCACTTTTGAATACGGTCCTCATCACCATGTCTGGCCCAGTCCCTCTCAGTTTCACCCCTAAGGATATTGCTCAAGATGTCGAATACGCCCGCTCCTCGGGGTCGCACCACGGCAATGCCCTCGGTCTTGACTCTGTCGAAGACCACACCGGAGACATTGTAAGCTCCATCGAGAACCACTCCCTCAAGCGCGGCCTCGAGCAACGCCACCTGTCCATGCTGGGTATTGCCGGTGCCATTGGTACCGGTCTCTTTCTGGGCCTCGGTAGTGCCATTCAGACTGCCGGGCCACTGGGTTCGCTGTTGGGCTACCTGACGATTGGGTTGGTTGTTTGCGCGGTGCAGTTTGCAATGGGTGAGGTAACGGCCTTTCTGCCTATTACAGGCTCTTTTGTGAGACATGCTGAGTTTCTGGTGGACCCTTCGCTGGGATTTGCCGTTGGTTGGATTCTGGTATATGGAAATATCCTGTCGATTCCGTCCGAAATCACTGCTATCTGCGTCTTATTCGAGTTCTGGACGGATATCTCGCCCGCTCTATTCATCTGTATCTTCATCTTCTTGACAGTGGTAGTTGGAATCTCCATGGTTCGCATTTTCGGTGAAGTCGAGTTTGGCTTTGCGATCCTCAAAATCATGCTGGTCATCTTCCTCATCATCCTTGGTCTCGTCATTGACCTCGGCGGTGTCCCCGGTACCCCTCGCATCGGCTTCCACTACTGGAAAGACCCCGGCCCGTTCGTCGAGTACATTTCTACTGGCAGCTGGGGCAGATTCCTCGGCTTCTGGAGCGTTATGTCTGGAGCGGTCTTCTCATTTGCTGGTGTTGAGTCTCTTGCCATTGCCGCTGCCGAAACTAACAACCCTCGCCGAGCCATTCCCCGCGCTTGCAAGAACGTCTTTATCCGCATTGTTCTCTTCTATATCCTTGCCGTCCTCATTGTAGGCATGCTTGTCGCTAGCAACGATGAACGTTTGAACGACGAATCCGGTACTGCCGCCCAGTCCCCATTCGTCATCGCTGCCTCTGCCGCCGGTCTCCCCGCCATTCCCAGCGTCGTCAATGCCGTTGTCATTACGTCTGCCTTCTCTTCTTCAAACCAGGCGCTGCTGACCGGTACACGTACCTTGTTCTCTCTAGCTCTCAAGAAACAGGCACCCCAGTTGTTCTTGAAGACCAACCGTTGGGGTGTCCCGTACAACTGCGTTCTTCTGTATACTGCCTTCATGTTCTTGTCCTTCATGACTCTGTCGAACTCGGCCATGACTGTCTTCTGGTGGTTTGTCGATCTGTGTGCAGCTGGTGTCTTGATTTCTTGGTCTACTATCCTGTTCAACCACATTCGCTTCAGACAGGCGTTGAAGAAGCAAAACATTTCTCCTACCCGATTGCCGTGGTACAACTCTTGGACTTACGCTAGTTCTATCTGCGGTCTGACAATGTGCCAGATCATCCTTTGGACCGGTGGCTTTGCTGTCTTCACAAAGGGAAATTGGAGTGCCAGCAGCTTTGTCTCTTCTTATCTGTAAGTGTCCACTTTATCCTCACTATACCAATATCTTGTCAAGCCACTAAAATATTTTTAGTGTCATCCCAATTGTTATTACCCTCTTTACGGGCTGGAAGGTCTTCAAAAAGACCACGTTTGTTGACCTCCAAAATGTCCCCTTACTGCGTGTCATTGAGCATATTGAAGCAAACCCTGAACCCGAACCCGTCAAGAGTACAGGACCGATCAAATGTATCAGCTGGATCTGGGAGTAAAAGTCTGAAAAAAAAAGAAACGGTATTTGTACGGAGATATATTATAAAGGTGCACGAGACGGTGCCGTTCTCACCGGCTTTTAACAAGTCAGGATACTATTTGTTTGTTTTTATATTAGTGCTATTCAACTAAGCCCGTCATTATGACGTCATGATACCCATTGTTGCTAATGATAGAGAAAAATAGATAATTCACACAATTTGAGCTCATGGTATATTGAATGTAAACACGTGACAAACCTGATTATTATGAAACTACAGTATAAAAAGGAAAAGAAAATGAAAGGGTATTATCAAATAAAAACACCAAAAACCACAAATCAACCCACAACCTATCAGCCATATCACCTCTTAAACTGCAACCTCACAATCGAAAACATCATATTCTGCAACACATGCACTATTACCGCCGCACTAGTCGGTACCAACTCCGGCCAAACAATCAAATCCATCTTCCCTTCCAAATCCACATCCACCCCATACCCCCACCTGATTACCCCCCTAACAATCAGCTCCGCCGCCACCTCGCACACCCACGTGACCGTCGACGAGATATACGTTAACCGAAACGTATACGGCTCCCCAGGTTCATCAAAGGCAAAATAGGGGTACATGTCCTTGTTGGAGCCAAAGTGGAGGATAGCGATGGATCCCAGGAAGGCGGCCATGGAGGCGTTTTCGGCAATGGTGCGAATAAAGACATTGCGGAGACAAAGCTTTTGGTAGCCGGGGTAGCTTTGGGTAGTGAGGCGGAGGATGGTGAGGAAGCGGTAGAAGAGGGGGTGCATGGTGAGGGGGACGAGGACGATGAGGAAGGAAGATGACATGAGCTGAAGCCAGAGAAACTGGGAGGGAGAACGGAGGCGGGCATAGAGAGCGCGGACGTAGGTTTGGTAGGTTATTATAAAGTACCTGATAGACAATGTTAGTGTATATGTATGCGATGTGCGACGTATTGATAGTTGCGATGACAACTTACAGTTTGAATGTCCAGCTGAGTGGATAACTTCCCACACGTTCCCCTTCACGAACACCAAGAATCCACCCGGTCAAGATATCAAGCAGATGGATCGTGATAACCCAGCTGTAGACATACATAATGGTATCCCAAGAGTTATGCGGGAGAGTCCTGAGATAAATCTCCACGTAGGTTTCTCCCAGCAAATATGCTAGCAACCCCACAATCAAAGCCATACAGAACCAGATAAACCTCACAAAAGATGCCGGTAACCAACTCCTCCTCATAGCCACAGTTCCTCTTCTTCTATTTCTGGCATGGCGGCCAGTTCGGAGTTCGCAATCACTGGGCTCATAGAAAAAATATGGGCCGATTGGTCCGCGATCTCTCCATCTGGATTCTTGGTGCGTAATAGTTTCAGGATTCCCGGTCCACCACGACGATGTAAATATGCGCTGGGTATCGGACATGGATTTGCGCAAGCCCAGATGACGTTCGTTAAATGTCAGGATCATAAAGGCAATCATAACGGGAACAGCCATTATGACAAAAGACCAGCTAATCCATGCTGTGTTGTGCTCAGTGATCCATTCCCAATTGTCGTTGTAGTATATGGGAATCGGCGCCACAGTCCCGAGAATTGCCACTAAACTCAGTGTAAGTGGGAATCCTATGCGTTTAGGCCACCAATTGAGATTGTAGATATTGAATACCTTAGTGATCCACATCAAGGCAACGACATTGTACAGCCCGTAAAAAATAATCAAGAAGAACCAAAAGTTCAGGTCTACTCTTGCCTCGCCATGCCCTGGCCGAGACTTGAAGATCCGGGACGCCAGAGCGCCGAACAAGCTCATATCATCTTCATTGTCATCCCATTCTATATCGTATTGCGGAAATGGAATTGCACACCAAGCTATTGTCGCGATCGCAGGCAAAAATACCATGAGAAAATAGCGGCTATACCATTTGGTCATTGTGCGCTTGACAGTTCCCTGCTGTGGTTTCACATACAGATTCACAAATTTGTGACGTAACCTGCGAAACCCTCTCTTGACACTCTTCGATATTGCCCACGCAAATTTCCTAGTTCGTCCTGGTATAGATTCCGCGTCACCAGCTACATTTCTACATTGCGCATTATCAAATGGACTTTCAAAAGTTCCCCTTTCTTCTGCATCATCATCGTCATCATCACTACTGTCGCTGGCCGAGATATCCGGCACAACTATAGCGCCATATCCGGCGTGGATGCTGCCTCCCGTCGAAACCTGATGAAATGTTCTGTTATCGATTTTCTGTTGATGGCGGCGACCCGGATGGTGCTCCGAGGCTAAAAGCCCCAACTGCGGGCGACTGAATGGTGGCTTTGGCGTACGTGGGGGCACAGCGCGGAAGCGCCCTAGTAATGGTTCAGTGTCTGGCTGGTAAAAAGCCGCATTGTCAAGACCCTGTGTGAACTCAAAAAAAGTAGGCATTATGAGGTCATGGTTTCAGACTACAGGAAAAAACAAGATTTCTCAGAGCAGCAACAGAGACAAAACACGGAGAAAATAGACTAAGAAAACGAGAAGGCAGAAATTGTCCCACAATAAAAAGCTAGAAATATCTCGTGATTGTTTTGTTGAGCTCGATGATGCGGAGAACGTCACTAGGTCGGCCACTCACTCCTTTCCTCTTTCACATGCGCTTTTCCTCAAGAGGCCGGAAGGGATGAAGTGACAAGGGACGTTAGTGGTCAATGGCACTTGGATGACACAAGCGAGGATTGGCTAGTTAGAATGGACCGTTGCTGGAAGGGAAGGGTATCGTGCCCACGTTTATCATTCTCTGGCAGAGTTATATAGCTGCTTATGCAATGTACCGCTGAGGGCGGGAGCCCGCAAGCTTATCGTATCAAAGGGAATGCCGTAGGGATAAAGGCCTGGAACCTGATGGATGGCGGCTGCTAGCATCAACGTTCAGTGGCCGTGCAGTGGACAAAAAGGAAAATTAGGTGGTGGTTGCGGTGAACAGAGAGTCGTGAATTTCGAAATAACGGAATATGAGGATGTCGCTAGAATTGAAGATTTCCAATGGTATTTCCAAGAGAACAATGAGGTATTCGCCGGACTGAGACTAGTTGGCTGGTCATTAACAAACGATCCCATTTAGAAAAATGTGAGAGCTCATTCAGGTGAACAAGATAATGGATTGGTCGATTGTTCTAGCAGAAATACAAAAGACGCGATCATGACAAAGCATTATGAATGTGTGGGACTGTGAAATATGACGTGGAATTCAAGCTTATTAGAGGGGTAAAATGTCGTCAGATCACATGACGACGTGAATTTCTATAATAGAAATTACCACAACTAGAAATATCATGACGTCCTCTGATTAGCGATACAAGGAGGGTTAAAGTTTTATACTGTCGAAACCCTTATTAGGCCAAAGTTGTGCTTATAAGTCGTCATGTGCTTCTCAAAATAATGTCACATCTGTGCCGATTTGGTAACGTGACACCGACGGGGCTGCTCATGCCGGCCAACGATGCCGCGAACAAATATGTGCATATAAATGATTCCATGACATACTGACCATCCGTATATGATTTTTCCTTGGCCAACTTGATTTAGGGCAACCATGGTATAGCCTGAGAGGAGATCTTCTGTGACTCGAAAATGGCCTCTTGTTGAGCTGAATTAATAAACATCTAAAAGTAGAAATATTCTCAAAAATGTCGACATGACTACCTCAGATACCAAATGCCTATGACCAAATTCGCCTACAAAGAGACTTGAAAAGTGCCCTCCAACAGATACTCTAGTAGATAGATATGTGAATTTGCACCAACTGCATTATGTCGGTTGACTGATCTCTTAATATCTTCTACTGCATTCTTTCATCTTCTACTGCATTTATAGCGCACCTACTGTTTGGGGACAAATAGGTGATTACTGAGCTAGTAAACTATAATCAGGCTCTTGGTTTTCTTTTTTTTTTTCCTTCAATCTGCTTTAGAACTACAGAATTGACATCCTCGTTTCATTCTTCTTCTTGAACCCGACTGCACGAGTCATTTATAGACCAAAATCCAATTCTCAGTACACGCTTAGTTGACGTCTTATCAGGCCTTCAACACTTCTATCTTGGCCCCACATCCCCACTTTCTCTAGTAAACAAGCTCTCATAGGCCATCCTATCAATAGCTTTGCGTAACACACGGAGCCAGCCTGGTCAATCCAAAAAGAACAATAGTGCTACAAGGCGCATCTAATCGAAATTTCTAATAGAACCCATTTTTCTACGCCGTGTTTCTGTATTCGTATCTGCTACTCTCTATCGCAATACTAGTCAACACAGCAACTACTACTTCTCACGAGTATTCGCCACACATCGCTCGTCAATCCAACCTCAACACCAACACCTCCCGACCTTGTCTCGTCCACCTATATTGCCATGTCCGATAACGGAATTTCTTTCAAGGTTAAAGCTGGTACCGATGCGCCGATCCAATTCACCGTCTCCGATTCCCTGACTGTCGCCGAGCTGAAGCAGCAGCTGGCTGCTGAAGACAAGGTTAATGTCCCCGCCGAGCGCCAGCGTCTCATCTATTCGGGCCGTGTCATGAAGAACGATGATGCTCTTTCTGTCTACAAGATCAAAGACGGTAACACTATTCACTTGGTAAAGAGTGCTGCAAGCAATACAGCCCAACCTGCTGGCACGCGCTCGGTTCCCGCGGCGGTCCCACCTATGGCTGCCGGCTCAGTTAGTGACCCGTTGACTAACTTAACTGGTGCCCGGTACGCCGGTCTTACCAGCCTGCCCAGTGCTAGTATGTTTGGTGCCGACGGTGGTGTAAGTTATTGCCTTATTTGGATCTACTCTTGTGCTATTCATTACTAACATTGGACTTTCATGTCTAGATGGGCGCTCCTCCTAGTGGCGACGACCTTGCCCGCATGCTCGACGACCCTGCCGTCCAACAAACTCTCAATGCCGCTCTGGACAACCCCGCATTCATCGACCAGATGATCCGCATGAACCCTACCCTTGCTAGCATTCCGGGTGTTCGCGAGATGTTCCAATCGCCCATGATGCGCCAATTCCTCACTAATCCTCAGCTTATGCGCATGACCGCTGAAATGTCTCGCAACACTTCTGGCATGGGCAACAGTTTCCCTGCTCCCGGCCCCACTACTACCTCAGAATCCAGCACTGACAATAACAACTCTGCTTCTACTGGCGCCAACACTGCGTCTCCTTCCTCTCACCCATTTGCGGGAATACATCTTGGCATGTTTGGTATGCCTCCTCCCGACGGTGTTTCTGCCAACGCTTCTCAAAACCCTTTCCTTGCTCTCTTCAACAACGCCGGTGCCCCTGCTGCAACCCCCGCTACAACTACTGCTGGTGCTACCCCCGGCACCAACACTACTACTTCCGGCTCTAACCCGACTCCCAACATTACTACTCCTAACCCGCTCAATCCCTTCGGTCTCAATCTGAACCCCGCTGCTTTGCAAGAGGCGTACAACCTCATGGCATCCGGTCAGCTTGGTAACCTATTCCCCGGTATGCCCAGTGGCGTGGGTGCTGCTGTTGCTGCTCCTCCCAACAGACCTCCAGAGGAGTACTACGAACAGCAGCTGCGTCAGTTGAACGACATGGGCTTCTTCGACTTTGACCAGAATGTTGCAGCTTTGCGGAGAAGTGGCGGTAGCGTGCAGGGGGCTATTGAACACTTGTTGGGCAGCATGTAACGGGGAATGTCTCTGATAATGTTTGAAAGAAGGATTCTTGATGTCTTGGATAGACGCTTTGTTCTTTTTCTTCTGAGGGGTGGGAGTTTATTTGTAAATTTCAAGCTTTTTCTTTTTGTTTTTGGCTTTGGTTGGGCTGTTTTGCGGTGACTGTGGTTATAATTTGAATAATAACGGTCTTTTTTTTGTCTGGTTTTCCTGTTAGGCTTTGGACACCATCATGTTGTTGTATCCATAAGTAACAAATTAAGAGTATATTTCTTTTAGAGTACAGGTGTTGTGTTGCCAATGCCATGCTTAGGGTTACCACAAATCCACATTGGGGTCCACAGGCCACTAGAACTATCCGGGAATGAGAGTATCTTACTATTGCAACACCAATTAACCCATCTCAATCTATACTTGTCACTTTTGTACTATTATATCTGAACAAAAGTGCTAGCCATGATTCAAGGCATCTTCTACGCGCGCTTCCTGCGCGAAAAGGGTATGTTCACATATTCTGTCCTCCATCCAATGACCCTGCTCTAACCTTCACCTCCAGGTCCCACCATCATGGCTCAGAGCCCTTTCAACTGCTTCGGCCCCACTAACACCAGCCTTATTGACTTTGATGTCGTCCAGGAATATATCATCCCCCGCAAGCCCTTTTGCAACCGTTTCCTAACAGTCCTGGGTCCCCGCGGCAAATATGTCATCCTCGGCTACCCGGTGCTGATCGCGCACTCCAAGTATGCACGGAACGAGTTCATTTTCAACTTTGGGCTGGTGGTCGATGTGGGAGTAGTGCTGGAGCCATATGAGCGAGTGGTCAGGAGGTTGGCGGTGACATTCGCGGAGATGGAGAAGCAGAATGAGTATCTCTCGGGGCAGGAGGATGCGGATGGGTTGGTGGGGGGTGAGGAGAGTGGGGGGTTGAGGATTTCGAGGGAGAGGAGGGCGATTGATGTGTTGTTGGAGATTGTGAAGTCGGATCTGAACAACTATGGCGAATGCATGATCCCGGTGGGTAAGTATTTGTTTGTCTCAGTGATTATTACGAAGGATAAAAAGACAAAAAAGAAGAAAAGCCAGACACTGACCATCTAAAGACGAGGCTAACACGGTCAACATGAAACTATTCCCATATCACAAAAACCCCATCATGGTCGAAGGTTGGCATGTCCCCGTCGCCAAAATGAAACTCGCCGACATCATCGACCCCACCTGGGACCTCACCATGCAAAAAGTCATCGCCCACATCGACGGCGTCTCCGACGTCCGGCGCATCGCTTGGCAAGCCGATGTTGCCCTCGACCTCGCCAAAGCGGCCCTCCGCCACCTCCTGTACTACGACACTATCTTGCTGCTGGATATGTTTTTTTTCTCTAGTTGCTATGCGCCGCAGCCGGATGGACTGAGAGATTTCATTGCGAATAATGATGATATTGTGGACGAGTGTATTGCGTATACTTGCATCCACGAGAAAGATGTGCGGTTGACGCATTTCCAGATGAAGAGGCTGGTTAGCACGTTTGTCTATGGGCGGTCGGTGTCCGAGTGGCTTTGGCTGCATGCGGAGGCAGGTCTGGATGTCTTATCATTTATCGACGTGCGGAGGTTGGTGCAATTTGGCTGCATCAAGGGCGTTTTGTACAGAGTTCACAAACACATTGTCTCGAAGCAATATCTGGCGCATCTGGCGACGGGGCAGTCTCAGCCGACCAAGGACGGTGACCCGTTGCAAAAGTACACGGATGGCTGCCATCATTTTGACCAGATTATTACGGAGACCAACATGACGAATCAGGAGATTATACACAAACTCAGTTCGCTGAGGCTTCCGGCAGGAGACTTGACATGGCTATACTACTAGGCTGGGGGGGGAAGATACTTAAGGGGGTATAATAGTACAAAACAATGTCGGACTTTTTAAATACCAATCTAACCAAACAGCAGATGCAGCTAAAAACCTACAAATCGTGACGACTAATCAAAACAGTAATAATAGTACACTAGGAGTACACTGAGGCCTGAACAGCCTAGACCATCCCATCTCCCCAAACCCAAATTCAAACCCCAAAATCCAACGATTATCAATTATCATCATCATCGTTCTTTATCCCTCTTTTCCGCGCATGCTTCATCCATCTGTCCTCCCCATGCTCCGGTGGCAGTTCAATATCTTCATTGTTCGTCAACCGTACCGGATCCTTTAAACTCAACACCCCGTCCGCCTTCATCTGCTCCGCCAGCTCCTTACGCAACTGTGTGTTACTCTTGATCTCACCACTCTCCAGCGCCTCCTTCTTCAGCTCCTCCAGCACCGTCCGCAGCTTGCCCGTGTTGGGTTCACCGGGGTACGTCTGGCCACTGGCCTTCCATTCCTCATCGCTGATAATCTCAATGATGCGAATGTTCCGCTTACCCCGACGGAGAATCAGCAGCTTATCGTCAATGATGAATTTCTTAGTATCTTCAGGGAACCAATTCTTCATGGGCGTCCAGTCTAGGGAGCCAGGGGTTAGGGCCTGCTTCTGCCCAGGAGCAGCGGCAACGTAAAGGCCCCCGTCGTTCAGCAGGCGATGGGCCGCAGACGTAGAATGGGCGAGGCCAGCGGCAAATACAATCTTGGGGATAGAGCGACCCATGACGAGGTCCTGGGGAAGCTGCATTGGGATCTGCTGGGCAAAGTTGCTGTTGTTCTCGTTGGGTGCAACGCTGTTACCCAACTCGACGGCACGCTCAAGATTCTTAGGGATGGTTCCGGGAGGCATGACGATTCGATCGCCGCCAAACAGGTTGACGTGTTGGCGTTGTTCGCGGATAGCAATCTCGGGGCCGTGAATCAAGGACACAACCTCGAAGGCGAGAGTATGCTGGGCGACACGTTTGTTAGGATTGGCCTGGTGCTCCTTGACAAGAGTCTCAATGGTGGAAAGCGGCATAAACGTGAACATTTTCAAAAGCTGTTCTATCTCAGCGTCGGGACGGGAGACAAAGTAGCCATACAGGTCGAAAGGGGTAGTCTCAAGAGCATCAAGCCAGACAGCATTACCCGCAGACTTGCCAAACTTGTTACCGGCAGAATCTACCAGGAGAGGAGTTGTGAAGCCAACGGGATCATTAAGCCAACCTTCGGGCATCTTCATCCATGGGACCTCTTCATTAGTGCGGCAGGTTTTCAAAATCTCGATACCGGCAGTGATATTACCGTACTGGTCGGAGCCACCAATTTGCATCTGCACACCAATCTTGGAGTACATGTGCCAGAAATCCCAGCCCTGCATAATGGTATAGGAAAACTCAGCAAAGGACATGCCATCGCCTTTTTGCAATTTGTTCTTGACGGTTTCCCTGGCAAGCATGGGACCAATACGGATATGACGGCCAACTCTCTTTAACATTTCGTAAAACGGAAGCTTGTTGAGCCACATGTTGTTGTTCCAGAGGAAGTGACGGCCAGCCCACTCACCAGGATAGCCGTATTTGCGGCCAAGGTCCTCAACATTGTTCCAGATGCGCTCAATCTGGTAGTGGATTTTGGTAATATTCCTTGAAACCTCGGCGTTGCTGAGCTGAGGTCTGGAGTTGAGGCGGTCCGTAGGATCACCGATACGGGCAGTGGCACCACCGATGAGGGAAACTGTGGGGTATCCGTGGAAATAGAGCCAGAAAAGGGGCATCATGGCAATAAGATGGCCAACATGAAGAGAAGGGGCAGTAGGGTCAAACCCGGTGTAAGCACCTATTCTCTTCACCCGAAGAAGTTCCTTGACAGACTCACGGCGGCTGCAGATGCATGTTAATTCAATGTGACATTACAAGACATACACGCAACAACATACCCTGCAATATCCTTCACAAGACCTCTCTCCTCAAAGACATCCCACACATTTCTAATTTTGCCCTCTTTGATCGCCCGAGCTCTGGCGGCAAATTCTTCGGCCGACTGCTCCTTCTTGGCCAAGTGTGTTTTTGAAACATAACGAACACCAGGCTGCGTTACAATACGCGGGATTGTAGCCGCCATCATAGCCGGGGCCACACCGGCAACTCTGACCAGCATCGACGGCCGGGCCGAAGCACCGATCCGGAGGCTGGCCAGCGCTATCGACCGCCCAGAACGATACATAATGATTGTGAAATAGAAGTTGAGTCTAGATAAACTAGAAACAATGAAGGATCAGGTGATAATGTGGTATGAGACACCACTTGATGAATAGATCTCTAACCACAAGCAAAAGCAAAAGAGTGAAGCTTACCACATTTCAACATGCAGACCATGAACCTTTGAAAAAAAAATTGATGATCTAGGATTGTCTGGGTTATAATGTGGTTAGGGTCCGTTACGCATGTGACTTACTGAGATGATGTTGTTTGTGGGTCGCTTATATCAGCAAACATTCTGACTAAGCCAAATTTGATCCAAAATGGGTAAAGTCGATTCCGGTATTGTCGCCTGGCAAGTTAGGCCGAAATACAGCTGTTCCCAGCTGGCAAGTCAACCGTTCCAGCCAATCAGCACACAGATAATTCTACCAGATCCTCGGCAATCCCACCAAAAGCTGGGGCAATAGGTGACAGGAGGGTCATTTGCAGGCTTGTGACAGGTTAGAATTCATTGTTTCTGGGGGAGGGCACAGGGCATTAGAAATGATCTGGAATGCCAGTGGCCCAGATAGTGACTTGAGAATATGCGTGGATTGCCGCCAACTGGGAAGTACTCTCCGTGCTTTCACACTCTCTTTCTTACCTGGTTAAGCTGTCAAGTGACTTCAGAGCTTGGCAATTGCACTACAGAACTTGCATTTGACTGGGATTTAACGATTTGACTTCCGAGTCGCCTTGGTCCTCACTAACCGGGTATACAGCTATCTTCTTCAATTCCAGCCGATTACACAATTCCGGGGAACGGACATCCCTTTTTGTATTATTGATTTTCCTTTGTTCGGTGATAGATTGAACCTTTTTGTTTTTATTTTAATACTCAGCTAACTCATCGCATATATTCACAATGGCTTCTATTGCGCGCCAGACTTTGCGCCCCGCGGTCTTCGCTGCCCGGGCTATCCACATGCAGCGTGTAGCTGCTTTCACTACCACTAGCCGCAAGAGCCTGCTTCCTCCGGGTCCCCGTAAGAACATCTGCATATATGCCGCGCATCCTAACCATGCTGGGCGCCGACGCATGCGCGTGTTGGGTCTGAATTGGTTCAGCGATATTTCATCATATCAAACGGAACATTAGCTAATCACCTTCTTCCTGCAGAGATCATCTCTGGCACCGGTATGCCGTCCCCTTCCCAGTTCACAACAACCCAATTGCTTTGCCTAACCTCGCTTGTCCCGATTCCTTTTCTACGCCAGTCTATATAACAAACAAATCGTAGTCGTTACTAACCCAATTCTCAGTCAACGATGCCGCTCCCGTCCCGGAACCTCACCCTTCCCACGGCTCCTACCACTGGACCTTCGACCGTGTCCTAGCTCTCGGCTTACTCCCCCTAACTTTCTCTCCCTTCATCGGTGGCTCTCTCAACCCCGCTACCGATGCCATACTTTGCGGCCTCATGCTTGTCCACTCTCACCTCGGTTTCGGCAACATCATCACCGACTACGTTCCCACCCGCCAGTTCCCCAAATCCCGCAAGGCCGCCAACTGGGGGTTGAACGCTACTACTCTTCTGGTTGGTGCTGGTCTGTACGAGTACGAGACTAATGATGTCGGTATCACCGAGACTATCAAGCGTCTTTGGAAGGCGTAAAGGCTGTGATGCTGTGGTGATGGGATATGAGGATGGTTGTATACTACCATGATGCTGTTTGAAAGAAGCATTCTGCCACCTGGAAAACAGCAGTAGAACAGTTTCAGTTGACGTCATTGGACTTTGAGGAAGAACTAATGAACGGTGGTCGAATATGTACCAGCCGTGATCGTACTATCCGTCACTCGACGTATGGCTTCCTCGTTTTCGTTTTATTCATTTATAGGAGTCAGACACAAGGATCTGGGTTTTCTTTGTTTTCATTTCCTTGAAACTTCAAGAGAAAGTTGTAGTCTCAACAGAAATGTTTTGTACAAATCAGTATTGTCATGATGATGAATTGGTTAACTTTCTTGGCCAAATATTATTGAGGTGAGAATTCATGTAGAGTGAAACTCGCCAGCTCCATGGTGTGTTTATGTAAACGACCCTGGTCACCTACACAAATTGAAAACTGGGCCTCAGCGTTCGGGCGTCTCATAGTTGGAAGAAATTTATGCAGGATCACCACAGGCTTGAAATTGATTTCAAGGTTTTATGGTGTCAGTACACGTGTGTGAAGGGTCTGGTTTTCTATTCATTGAAATGTGGGGATCTCAAGAGATCTTTCGATCTTCTCTTGGTGATGTAATGGTCAGTGGCTATGGTTGGCTATGGTTGGAGTCTGGGGATGGCCATGCTTTCACCAGTTGGAGATGATGACGATTTCGTCGTTTCTAAGAAAATAAAGGTTGACTTCGTATTGTTATTTCGAGTAGCAGAATCTTATGCATGTAATTGTGAAATAGAGTGGCGAGTGTTCTAGAGACATCGCTGTGTTATAGACATTGGGTTGGGTCGCCTTGAAACTGAAACACTAGTGACCATTTCACAGGGCCTTTCTTTCTCTATGGCTGATGTCATTAGCAAACTAAGTACAATATCACTAAGATTTAGACTATCTCAAATTCTATCAATAAGCCTTCAAGATCAACCCCCATAATAATTACAATAATTTCTTGTGCTTCCGCCGGCAACTCTGCTTACTTGCCAAGAAGATCGGATCCTTCCTTTAGTCTTCCATCTAATGCATGTCCCTTCCCAGTTCAGCTCACCACGCATCCGTGATTGACTGCGGCGCTACCTCCGCATGTGCGCCTTCCACGTTTTTTTTTTTCTTCTGTTGGGAGTTTTGAAACTCGGATGACCAAGAAACTAAATTATTGGTCAATAGATACTCAAAAATTATGGTCTCCGCCTGATTTCTTTTTTCTTCGTTGCATCGTCTGCTTTTTGCTTGTTTTACTTTTTTCTTTTCTTTTCTCTGGAATCTGCTGTTATACTTGACATCATTGAGACGTCAAGCACTGTATCTTTTTTCTGGTGTATTCTTTAAAGATAGAGTTTACTACGATCCCATGATTGGGTGTCGACCGCATAAAGAACGGGGACCACGTTTTAATTTGAGGCTCAAAGCTTCTCCGTAGCCATATCGACATTGTATCGTAATCCACGACTCTTCGCATGTTTATTTCGTCCTTCTATATACTTCTCTTTTACCATCATATTTCCACTACTGCTACCTCAAATTACCTGTCTTGCGACATCAATTTTATTCTAATCACCGACAATCTACTCCCCGACATTCATTACACAAACCAGAACTGACAATCACGTCATATAATCAGGAACTCTATCACGAACCCCTCGATTTGAAATAAAACCTAATAAATAATTAATTAATCGTCATGTCCACGCCGGGCTCTTTGTTGATCGTTCCACCTCCACTGCCGGACACCATTACCTCCGTAGAATCTTCAAACCCCCCCGAACTCATCACCCTCGATAATCGCCCATCCTCCGCCGACAGCGCCCCCCGCGACTCTCCGGTTGCCACTGCCTCTGTATTTAGCGTCGCCGAAAGCACTGGTACCGATGCCACTGCTCTTCATACTCCCAATAATTGCAACACGCCTCCCTTCTGGATGGCCCCATCTGTAACCAGTCCGACACCCTCATCAGTCCAGTCGAGCCCACGGTATTCGAGTGCCCCGAGAAGTAGCAACGAGGCAATATTGCGCAGACATGGAGGAGGCAGTGGCGCATTGGTAGCAAGGACGGAGGAGAGGGAGTTTGGCGATGATGCCGACTTCGGAAGTGGAACGCCGGCAATTATCATGCATGATAATGAGACCGATGATCTGGATGGGAGGGGCGCGGCGTGCTGGGCTAAGAGTGTGAGGGTGACGGGGTGGACGATGGTAGATGGGACAGTTGGAAATATCGGGGCATTCGTTGTGTGGACTATCTGGGTGGAAACACAGAAGGTAAGGTAGAATCTCTGTATTACATGTCACCAAATTATGAATGATTGACTGACCTTTGGTAGGGTGCTCCGATGGAGATTCATAAGCGGTATTCCGAGTTTGACAGCTTCCGGGGAAAACTTCTGAAAACCTTTCCAAGGTCTGCTGCTTCGGTACCGGCACTACCACCCAAAACTTTCTTAGCACGAAATGACAAGAAGTTCCTCGAAAAAAGACGAATGGGTTTACAGCATTTTCTTAAGTAAGTTACGATCGTACTAACTACCATAATATGACCCTAATCCTTGATAGTTGTATCTTGCTCAATCCCGAGTTCTCGGCGGCGCCCATCATGAAAGAGTTCCTGTTCACAAAATGAAATGATGCCCTGGTAAACCAAGCCAGAAACTAACCATAGTTTGCAAGCCTGGCCTCATCTGAGCCACCACCACCATATCAACACCGAACTTCCGGCATCCGCGGCCTCCGGTTTCGGAAGTCGGCGCCAACAGTTGCTCAGCTTTGTTGGTACTAAGATAGAAAATGTCATAGTGTTGACTTCGGCCAAAATACCTTCGATGCTATAGTATTCAGGAAAATATAAGCGTCAAGTTACGAACGCATACTTGAGATCTGCCCACCTGCTTTCCCATTGTTCTGTCTTTGACCAGCGTCAAGACTTAGCCGCGCAACTCTTTTTAAAATCAAATCGCTTATGATTTATTATAAACCTACTGCAAGTCATGATTAATGATAATATCTGTTTCTACTTTTTTCTGCATAATCTACTAAAAACGCATTCCTATACTGTGACTAAAAAAAAAATGAGTGGCCCCTATGATAATTGCGACTATCACCATTATCATTCGAGCTGTTCGCAAAAGAACCCGAGGGCTTCTTCTCTCATGTATAAATCAGGCCTAGCAACGCCCATACAGGTCTTCGCAAAGATTGTACACCAGTTGCATGACGCCTGCAAAACAGAGTCACAGCATCCTGAACACCGCATCCGACAAAACTGCCCTACCATCCAAGTCACATCACCAGATGCAAAGCACATACATAAGCGAAAGAGGGTATCTTGCAACGTTCAGAGTCTTGATCTTAATGAGTGACATTTTTATGGAATGAAATTGCGAGGATTGGACAGTAATTTGAAGGGGTCTTTATGACGTTTATATACAAAGTTAAGTTAAACGCTATGTCAGTCAGACGTCACGGTTGTGCCGATTTATCCGGGATGCGGATCGGGCTGTAGTGGGGGCCATGTCTAGGGCACGAATACAATGGAAACGATAGTAAATTTATATGTAGATAGCTTCTAGGCACCAGAATTTGAGACAAAATAGGTAATATCAATGGTGAACTGGTGGATTGGCAAAGTACTTTGGGGACTTGTGCATGTGGTTTGGGGTTTGTGGTGGTACGGGATGTCGAATGATGTGAGGTGAAGTCTTGGCGTACGAATTTGGCATTGGTTGGTTTTTTAAGTTGACGTCGACTTGTCAATTGCTTGGTAGTGCAAAGGGTCCGGCGACTAAAGCTGTAGTTCATGTTGGTACTTTGATGGTATTTAGCTATGAGATAGCCGTTATATCCGACTGTGTTATGATCTCGACTGTCATTGAGCGTCTGTCAAAATCTTCTGCTTGGGATAACAAACGAAGGAATGGCCAAGGTTGATAGCGGAACTAAAATATGCTGCACACGTATTTCTCCGGAAGCTAGTAAACTATGCATTTTTAAATTATATACGGACATACACGCTCAAACCCGAGTCACCGATGTGCTAAGCATCAAGCCACATACTCAGTTTAAGTAGTTATATGGACTACGAATGTCGCCCGGCTGCCTCCTTCCAACCCGTTGCAACTTCCATATCGGAGTTTTTCTATTTTCCCCTTCCTTCTTCTGATACAAATACAGTGGTTCATTGCCTCTTGCTGCGCTTACCGAAACTAACCCAAGGGTGTTGACACACACACACACACTTATTTCTTATGTAACAATTGGTAGTTGGCTACGCAATCACACTTTTCGCCTGGGTATCAGAAACTTTTTTTTCTCTTCCTCGCGATATCAGCTGCGGATTTATAGCTCTCCCTTTTCTTTACTCTTCTTCCTTCCATCATTTTGCATCTCTATTTCGCTGTTTAACTGTGAGATATTTTACCACATCGTCGCAGACTACTTGCAACTGCGACACCAGCGCATCTGATCTTCGGAAGTTTCTTGTAACTTTATTTTATATAGCTTTCTTTGCTGGCCACCACTGACATCATCGCAACGTGTGACTCTGCCTGCCCTTACTCCGCCCAGCGATTGATTATTCTTTCATTTATATATCCGTAGTTCACTCTTCACAAGAGGTGTTAATCGCCAATCCTTTGTTCTTTGTCTGCACTCTGCCCCCACAATCCGGTCTTCACCCACCTTTGTTTCTTTTATTGGCATCAAATCCCATCTTTCTTAGCCCAGTCTGCCTTGTGCATCCTAGCGACCCATTGTCGGCATCTCTCTCCGTACACACTGCATCTGCATCCTACTGTCCCATCACATCGTTCTGGAAATTCCGGTGCCTGTCAATCCGCACGCTACCAAGTGACTTTAGCTCGGATCTGCCCTAAGCTCTCCGCTCTTTTTTTCGACGGCATCTCTTGGCATTCAAGTGACTCGACCGAGCCACTACACTGCATCACCCCACCCTTACCAATCCCAACCACGTCATTACGTCGCTGATCTGTCGGTACCATCCAGAACAAGCTCTCGCTTGTATATATAAGCAAATATAATTCCGCCCCACCCGAGTCGCAATAGTTTGCCTGCAATGACTGCCCTCGAAGAACCCCCTGTTTCCGCTGCCGTTTCTTCCGCGGCCCCACCAAATTCCGCTACCATTGCTGATGCCGTATCTGGACCTAATATTTCAAACGATCATCTTAATTCACCCTCCCGCGAAGCTTATCTTCAGTCATTACAAGCTCCTTCCGCAGTGGAGCTCGCTCGTATTACCTCTATCCAACAAGAACGCGCTCGGGAACGTCGTCACTCCTCAGCATCCCGCCCCACCAACTCCACTGACGCCGCTAACGCCGAGCTCGCTCAAGCTGCGCAACTTATCCAGCGGACATATCGTGGTTACCGAACTCGTCGTGCTCTCAACGGAATGACCATTGATGCTTCCTCTCGTTGGGTATCAACTGTGCAAGATGTGCGGTTCCGGAATCACATGGCACCGCGTCCGTCTGGATCGGAACCGACCATGTCTCCCGGAAGCCCTCAATCCCTTGCCGCTGCTAGATGGCGGAAAGCTGGTGCTGTCTTCCAGCGCGCCGGCAATGACATCGATCCTGAATCTAATGGCGACTCTGATTCTAGTTCTTCATCATCTTCTTCTTCTTCAGACGATGCCTCTAGCCCTGAGGCACAGAGAAAGAAGGAGGAGAAGCGCCGGAAGCGTGAAGAGGCCCGTCTTCGCCACAAAAACCAAGCAATGATGATGAACATTTCTTACTTCTTGGAGATGGTTGACCTCAAGCACCGTTATGGTGGTAATCTACTCGTCTATCACAACGAGTGGAAACATGATACCACCACTAACGAGAACTTCTTCTACTGGTTAGACTATGGCGGTGGTAAAGATCTTGACATTGATTCTTGTCCTCGTGAGCGCTTGAACCGCGAGTGTGTCCGTTATCTCACTCGTGAAGAGCGCCAGTACTACCTGGTCAAGATTGACTCGGAAGGCCGTCTGCGCTGGGCTAAGAATAACGAGCTCCTAAACACCACTGAGGAGTACCGCGACTCCGTTGAGGGTATTGTTCCCATCAACAGTGACGTTCCCGGTTACTCGGCTGGTCCTGACACGGCCCTTGTTACCAGTGTTAACGACTCCCTCAGTGACAGTCGCCGTAACAGTGCCAGTTCCATAAGCTCTGTGTCCATCCGGCACTCCCCGAGATCGTCTCTTAGCGGCGATGAGAATGCTACAGCTCATAGGCATTACCCCAATCCCGTCCCCGAGGCGAAGAATGGCAAGGCCCCGAGCAAAACCAAGCACATCAAGGCCAGCCATTTCTCCACCACTGCCGTTCTCAACAAGCTACTGCGCAAGTCAATTCGTGCAAACACGTGGATTTTCGTCGCTGATACTCGATTTCGTCTGTACGTTGGCATCAAAATGAGTGGAACGTTCCAGCACTCTTCATTCCTCCAAGGCTCTCGCATCGCCGCCGCTGGTCTCATACAGGTAAAGGACGGGAAGCTCACGTCACTGAGTCCTCTGAGCGGTCACTACCGGCCACCAGCCAGCAATTACAAGCACTTTGTCAAGAGCTTGAAAACCGAGGGCGCCGACTTGTCTCATCTCAAGATCTCTAAGGCGTATATCATCCTCTCGAGTATAGAGACGTACGCGAAGACGAAAGACAAGAGTAAAAAGTTTATGGAAAAGCTAGTTGGGCATAGGCCGAAACATGGTGAAGAGGAAGAAATTACAGAGAAGAAGGGAAACAAATGAGTGGATTTTGATGTTTTAATGTTAGGTATACGGGTTGGAGTTTATTTGTGGTATTATATAGGTTGAATTGATACCTTTTGCGTTTAGTTTTAGATTTTGTTAATGATATAATTAGAACAGCAGTAGTTAATTTTTCTTCACATTGTGATTTTCGTCTTGAATACATTTTACCATTCCCATCACTAGTAATACAATTATACACCTAAACTTTGATCCGCCGACACCATATCCCATGTTCTCAAATATTTTCTTCACAAACCAAGCAAGCTTGTCTTGTAATGAAAAAGAAAAAAAAGCGGCGCGTCTCCTGGAAGTAGTGTAATACCAGGGACACTATGAGCCAAGACATGAGCAAGCACAGCGGCCAAGGCTCGAGAACCAAAAATAGGTATAATCACGATTGTGTTCCTTAGAACACTTTCAGAGATTAAACTGAAAAGAACAGATACTACACTTGATCTTAGCCAAAAGGCAAAGAGAGCTAAAGAAGAAAGGAGAAGAAATTTCAAAAAGAGGGGAGGACTTGAGAGGTATTTATAGAAGGAATTGTAGACCCTGGTTGGGTTCGTTTCACCGCTGGGGGGAAATGCCGGCAGAATTGGGGACACCGCTTGGGAGTATCGTGAAAGGGGGTGAGGTATAATAGTTCATGTGGTTGGAGAAACAGGGAATTGGAAAGGCTCGGAGGCAGCAGTGCAAGGCTAAGTAGGTTGGTGGACCCTTACGGAGATGTCATTGAGATCAAGATTAACATTTAGAGTGATCATCGATTCGTATACAATATATGTATTAATAATTAAGTTACAATTTCGTTGGCTCAATCTTCATAAAATGGTATCGTAAACATCCGCCTCCTTTTGATCTTACACTTTTTTTTCCTTTTTCCTTTACCACTCGAAAACATCGTGGATAGCCTCAATGGGTAGCCCTTCCGCCAGCAAAAGCTGCAACTGAATCCTCGCATGCTGCGGGTTCAAGAAGCCCCCGCCCACCTTCAACCCCTCCTTCGCCGCCACATACCCCCATGTAGTCCTCCGCGAGAAGACGGCCGGAACACCCGTAGCATTAATGACCTTCTCTAACTCCTCATTTCCCTTATCTGACCAGCCGCCCGCGCCCATACCCGCCAACACCAGACCCTTGGCGCCATTCGCCACGGCAGCATCCATCAGCTTGACGTCCAGGTCCTGGTGTCCGTACAGAATGTCAACCTGCGGCAGGCCCTCCTCGACAGTGATGTTGGAGACGTCTGTGTGGTGATAGCCGTAGGGACGGGTCGGCGGGTACCAGAATATGGGCTCCAGGTTGTACATGACGCCCATGTAACCGTGGTCGCCAGGGTTGAAGGTGTCGACGGTATTGGCATTGATCTTAGTGGCGTAGCGGGGGCCGGCAATGCGGTCATTGAGGAGGATCATAGCTCCGCGACCCTTGGCCTCGTCAGAGGCAGCAACGGTGGCTGCGGATAGCAGGTTAACAGGGCCATCGGCCGAGATAGCCGTCTAAGTTAGGTTGAAAAGTTAGCACGTAACCCTAAGATATAAACCCTTGATTACTTACAGCAGGACGCATGGAACCAACAACGACAACAGGTTTCTCAGACTTGACAGTCAAATCGAGGAAGAAGGCAGACTCCTCGAGGGTATCAGTGCCGTGGGTGACAACTACCCCAGTAGTAGCGTCGGAGTCGAGATCCTTTTGGATGGCGTGGGCGAGCTCAAGAAGGATAGTCTGGTTGACAGAGCCGGAGTCAACATTGGAAACCTGGATACCGCGAACATTGGCACGTTCGCACAGTTCAGGGACGGCATCAACAAGGGTGGCGACGCCGAGTTGACCGGAAGCATACTGAGCGGTGTTGGTAGCGGAGTCGGAGGAGCCGGCGACTGTTGGTGGGTGGTTAGTCAGAGGGACGAAAGGCAAGTGGGTTGATAATGGGGAGCGATGGTGACTTACTAGTGCCACCAGTGGCGTAGATGGTGATATTTGGGAGGGAAAGACTGCTGTTGTAGCAGAGGAACCTGGAATCGCGACGGGACAGGCCGACGGGGGCGGAGTAGGGAAGAGCAGCAGCCTGGACAGTGGCCAGGGCGCTGAGGGCGGCAAGGGACTTGGAAAGCATCTTGAGGAGATGTAAGTGTGATTAAAAAAGAGGGAAGATGACAGAGAGATAAAGAGAGAAGCCAAGATACTTTGTTGCTTAGGGAGGTAGATGATTGTCTGTGGAGGGAAAAAAGAAGAGGGATATGATGGGGTGTCCTGGAGGACTTTATATACTTTCTGGTGGAAGGTCGGACTTGTATTGATGGCCGGCTGAGATATATCGGGACTGTATTGGGTTATTGGCATCAGAGCTAATCACTTGGTCTAAGAAGCCGATATTCAATATTCCTTTCTAGCCATGATCCCATCGGATAGCGTCGAGGTGACTGAACGCCGGTGTGTATCCAGAAGCATCTACAGTCCCCCCCCCCCTCCCCCCACCGTACTTTTTGACAACGTGGGCCGATATGCGGGATGATGTATATACGACCCGCCAATATCTTTGATTGTATGCTAATATGTGTACATATGTGCGTGTATGTGTTATTGTCGGCTGGTAATCCGGTGAGGTTGGCCAAGGCAGAGGATTGGGGTGTTGGATGTTAGTGGGTGAAGGAAGCGGGCAAGATGGGGGGTATGGTATGTCGATCGATAAAGGGACCCTAGATCGAATGCTTCTGGAAGAAAGAAAGAATTATCTACATTAGTACGTAAATATGGAATCCGACGATTAAACTTGTCGGGGAAAGACCGATAGGGAATATCAAGGGCAGAAAGGAATACGCCGGTCTGGAGAGAAGATAGTTTTTTTTTTTTCTGAAAGAAGAGTGGTGATGGTTTTGGAGACAGAGAGATAAGCCTACATCTTGGCTTCAATATTGGAAGCCAATAGTTCTAGCATTAAGTCTAGCTGCAAAAGATAAAGAAATATAGGCATAATAACTATTAACATCAACGATAAGGCAACCCCGGGAATCCCCCTTGCCATTTGGGACGCACCGCTACTTTCAGAAGAGTTCCCAATGATGTTGGAAGCACTTAAAGTGAATGCTCTGATCAGTCCAATACTACTTAGAATTGCTTCTGCTCTGTACAGAATTACCGGCTTATCTTTCCACTATATACGTATACATGTATACACAACTCAAAATACGACCCCGGAATACCCCCATTGACGTTGGCTTGCTGGGCTAGCTGTTGACCCCGCCAATAGTCGCCAAGACGGATATCAACTGATGGTGACTACTCATTATCAAAATATCGGAAGCCATTTATTGGGATTGTCAGTAGATTGTACATGGTGCAGATAAACACGAGCAGGGCGTAGTAGATGTTATCTATTTTTAAGGTTGGTTATCTTGTCCTCTTACTTAAAATGTAGGGGTAACAGATAGTCAGATAATTACACTAACACTTGTGAATATAGACCCTAAAGCACGGCTTATCGGTAATCTCTTTCCTGACCGCAAATTAAACCTTCATTAGGGTTTTTGTAGAACTAGGTCACCCTTGCAGACACCTATCGGAACAACGATCCCAACTCCGACAATCACCTCTTCCGAAAAAAAACCTCAAAACCTCAAAAACCCAATCACAACTAAATCCTAATGTTATGTCTTGAATCCCACCTTACACATCGACATCGTCATCACCACTGACACATCTTCAATTTCCACTACCCCCATTAAACCCCCCAAAAGCACCACCATCCGCCAAGACCCGCATCCCGCTCCCCACAGCCTTCCTGCCTATCCCGTAAAATTCCATCGTCTAGCCCGGCTACTATTATTACTTGATAACTTCCAGCCTTCCAAATCCTTCCAAAGTTGTGCGACCTGTACGCTCGCATCGCATCACATTACGTTGAGTCGAAGTTTCTTAATGCTTAGGTAAGGCTAAGAACAGACAAATGGTGATCGGCAATTACTACGTAGTAACTTGTTCATAAGGGAAATAGCTAAATGCCGTAGTGTGGCCGGAGAGTGGAGCAGGAGAAGGGTGGACTCTGATGATTTGGAGATGTTGGTCGATGGGATTAACCAACTACTGATGATGATGAGGAAGAGGAGGAGGTTAGCGTTAGAGATGAAGTGTAGAAATATAGGTTGTAGTGAAGAAGGGGGGTATGGGGGTGGAGAATGGAGCTGATGACGACGACGACCTGCTGGGTATGTTCATGGCAGAGGCTTTTGGACGATTCCGTGGGACCTCTTTTCTGCAAGCTCTGGAAGACATCTCTGAAGCCATTGCATAGTCCTTGTATATATTTACTTTTTCTCTCTATATCTACGATCTAAGCTACTGCTAAAGATACATGCTACCTGATATAGAGAACGTAAAATCGTCAAGCTACACTTCTTAAACTTGTTATTGATCAGCCATCGGACGGCCGATCTAACCCGATATTCCCCGATATCTATTATGCCCTGTTTTCAGTTGCAAGTTTGCATCGTTTTATATATCTGCGATTTAGATATCTAGTCGTCAACTAGTATGTCCATAAACATTCTTAGGTCCTGAAAAGGTGTCTAGCCAGACGGATTCGGATTTCTCTTTCCCCATGCCATGGCACTAAACCTTGTACCACGCAACTCACCAACCCACATCAAATCCCAGTCCTCCCCTAATCTCTCACGTAAACCCATCTCGTCATCCCATCGCCATCATCAGCACCAGAAGACCAAAAACAACAATTGAATCACTAAATCTTGCTATCTGACCTTCTTCTCCCCATTCCACCGCACAAAAACAGGAAGGTAGAAGCCTTTTCCTCAATTTCTCGCTCCATCCTGTCCGTTCTTCTATTATCCTTGATCACCATCTACAAATAAACGAGAAAATAATATGACCACAGCTAAAATATCCTACTATTTACCCATCAAAAAACAGACCCAAACCATATAACAATTTAATCAATTATAAGCCTTGTACTATTACCAGCTTGGTCTTGTTTCAACTTACACACAACATGTACAACGTTGTTATCGAATTGTCACATTGAGGGATTCTGTTATTCCGCTTTTGACCCTGTCGCCAGATAACGGTTTGTACTACAATCAGATCTCAATCTTGTATGAGACTATACACGACTAAGTCGCCGGTGAGCTATCCAAGGTAATCAAATCATATCACAAGAACCAAAAATTAGCAGACATCACCAACAAAGCAAATCATAAAATAGAAAAAACCTGCGCAACCAGGCGTGGACTCGAGTCTACACTATTAGATACAATGACTATGCATAATAATACCCCTCACTTAATCAATAAATCACTGCGTCACCCCCCAAAAAACCCCACTTTCATAAAGGAATAAGAAAGAAATAAACACCCCCATAATCAATGCCCCACCATCCCTGGCCCCCACTGTCCTGGTTGAATCCCCGGTATCCGGTTGCCCAATCCCCCACCCATCACACCCTGTTGCTGCCTCTGCCTCTCCCGTTCTTCCCCCGCCTGTCTCTGATTTCTATAGTACAGGATCGCCATGATCAATAGGACGATACTAAAAACCAGCATCGAATCAAGGATCGAGTCATCGTAAACCTCCATATTCTGCTCATCGTGGTATGAGGGCTGCTGTTCAAACATGGCGTCCGAGTACTGTTCATAGTAATGGGGCTGCTCCGCCATAAAGGCATTGACCCATTCACGGAGGGATTTGTGGGGGTTGTCATCTAGGAATCCCATTAATTAGCATCCATCTATCACATCGCCACATGGCTTGCGGGCGTTAAGCCCTGTATCCACTTCGTTTAAATTACTTACTCGGATCGTCCTGAATAGAGTGGGCCGAACCATGCGTCAGCGTATTCCATGCCGACCGCATCCGTAACCTTAACAAACTCAGCGTAACAGGCAGATACGCTTCGGGACTGACAGTCAGCGCCAAATCATAGTATCTCTTGGCCAAATGAAAATCCTGCTTCAGACCAAGCCCGTTCTCATGCATATACCCCAGGTTCCACAACGCCTGCGCGCTAGCCTGGTGTTCCGCTGCTTGAGTGTACCAGCTAGTAGCTTGGGCAAGATCCTTCTCACGGCCAACACCGTAATAATAGTAGTCTCCGACCTTGACCGTGGCATCAATGTTGCCTTGGTTAGAGGACCGCACCCAGTACAAGAAGGCTAGTTCGGGGTTAAGAAAAGGTCCAGATGGCCGAGGATTCGATGCAGTAGCCCCAATAGGGAGACTCAGGTTCAACCACGACTTGGCGGGGTCGATAAGATAGGCCAGATTAGTCTGAGCACTATCCCAGCCCTGTTCCGCCATAACAATATAATGCACAAGTGCAGTATCAATGTCTCCATTCTCATAGGCTTCATTTGCAAGCCCCCAAGTAGCTACTAGCGGTTCCACCCGCTCGGCGACCCGCTTGAAGTAATGAGTAGCCGACATGCAGTTCTTATCACGTCCGGCACCCTGATAAAAGATCTCGCCCAGGTAGTAATAGGCTTTGAGGTTGTGACTTCTCGCTGCATGGTCAAAGAACATAATGGCAGTCTTGACATCCTTCTCAGTGCCATGCTGCAACAAAGTCTTGCCAACCTCCACCTGAGCAGGGGCATAGTCCAGGCTTTCTGCCGCCGTCCGGAAACTGTTGAACGCTTGAGCATCGTCTCGGGGCCCATTTAGGCCTTCCCCGTGCATGATTCCCAGCAAGTAGTAAGCCTGCGCTTCGCCTGTTGATTTTCCGCGCAGAAGCCATTTCTTGGCTTTCTTGTAGTCTACAGGAACACCCTCGCCCCGCAGATGGATACGACCCAAGAATGTCGCTGCCTTACCCGCCAGTCTGGCAAGGCCGGCAGCAGGCTTGTCTACGATACGCCCGTCCTTGCCCCAGTACTGACTAGCCACCATCAAAAAGTACTTCCGAGCCTGCAGAAAGTCACGATCTAAACCCCGCTGCCCTTCGTAGTAGATGCGCCCAAGATTTAAGGAAGCTTTGCTGTCTCCCTTCTTGGACATCAGATCCAGATACTCAATCACGTCGTCGATATCGGCGTTGGCATCGGAATTGGGGTTTGCCTTGATCGCGTTGGCGCCGGAACTAGAAACACTGGCTCCATTGCCATAGACTCCACCATGCTCCTCAGGGATAAAATACGACTCATACACCCAGTGCTGACCTCCGGGCGGACCGGAATCAATCCAGTCCACTGCCTTTTGGGCAACACTGCGGTAGTAGGTACTGGCTTTCTCGCAATTCTTGGGAGTCGCCACGCCCTGGTGATGTCGGAATCCCATAACCATTTGCGCTCCAGTGTGGCCTAGTCTGGCGGCGGCCGTGTAATATAGGTGAGCCCGGGCTTGATCCTGGGGAACTTGAGCGCTTAGCCCCGTCGAGTAGAACAGCCCCGTCATGAAATGACCGTTGGAGTGGCCCAGATCAGCCAGCTGCCGATACAGTCTAAAAGACTGGTCAAAGTCACGCGGCCACGTAAAGTTGCCGTAGAAATATAATTCACCCAAAAGGTTAATGGCTTCGGGGTTCAGCTGGTCGGCTGCCTTTTCTAGAAGATGCACAGCATCTGACAAGTCCTTAGGTACACTCTGTTGTTGCGAAGAGGCATCGTCAGGGGCTGATAGTGAGAAGGACGGTAATACACTAGCGAGTGCACTTTGCAACAAGCTTTGTGGTTTGGCAAATCTCAGTTCTGGTGGGTTCAGCTCCAATTTGTTGAATAGGTGTCGTGCCTGAATGACATATTCGGTGCCTATATAGAGATACCGGTTAGTTGAGGTTATGGTGGGGCTTCCGGGATCTGCAAAGCGAATATCCGGGATATACCTGGTGGTAGAGTTGCACCGGCATTCTGTGAATTATCGGATTGAATTTCGGCAATGTCTTCAGTTCCAATTGGTTGCTGAGCGGAATTGCTTGCGCCTTTAGGGTCGGCAGTGGTGGCTAGAGCGCCGAGATATTGTCCCAGGACTATCGGATCACGGAGTTGTTAGTCCGACCAGAATGGAGGTAACGCGATCATTGAGACGGAGTATCATACGTACGGACAAGGACGACGCAAGACGCTCTCATGGCCGCAGGTCAAATCGAAATCTCGGGTTTTAATAAGGATATTATTCAGGGAGCTTCGGTCGATGTGGAAATGTTGTGATGTAGGTGGTGGGCAAGCTTGTTAACTTGCTGAGATCATGATCCAGCGAGTCCAATCGATAGCGCTTGGATGTATATCTGCGGTCCTGAATGATGTTTCAAATTGGGATAGTGAAATGATTGCAAATCACAGCCTAGGCAGACAATCTCAATGGGAAAAGTGATGAAAAAGGCGGACAAATGTGCTTCTAATTATCGCAAGTCTTCACCAGAGGAAAGAACAATCATCATCTTCTTGTCTTGTCGCATAGCTCATGCCATTCTCAGAAATTAGCTTGAATCCCACCACCTATAATACCTGGAAACTGCGCCAACCCCAAAGAAGCCAGCATTCAGCTTGTGATTGGCCAGGAACCACTTAGTCAGCTGTCACAAGCCATGACGTCTGTAGTAGATCCACTTTTAACTGCAATCATGGAAATTGTTTTCTTTTTTTTGGACAGGGTTTGGGAACAATAGATGCCGCTCTAAGTTTAGCCCATTGTGATATTCCGTCTTATAAGACATATTTGTGTTCTTCTACGGCAAATTCGGATTTTGTAAAGTCTAGTTTTCTTTATTATCTTCTGGTTGTTTTTTATTGTAGTCACTTCGTCATAATGTACTCCCTTGAGAACAAAGTCACCTACAACTTCACTAACCCTAGTGGTAACAGTGTCTATGTCCTAGATATCCAGAGATTACAATCCGCAGTTATAACGATTTCCTCAGATCAGAAACTTAATGCTTTTGCTTCTGACAAACTAAACATCGGCCCCATCTTTTCTGCTAGCACTTCTCATGGCAACTTGTCCAAGTTTAGCATTATTGACGAGGCGAGCTCTCTGGTGGCCACCACCGGAGAAAACAGCGCTGTTTCCATCTGGGATCTAAGAACTGCGCCGGTCCAAGCCCAGGTTGCCCAGTTCAAAGGTAAGTTATTGTTACTTCCATTAATCAAGCATGGCACTAACCAAACTTAGCCGCCAATGTCTCCATCCTGTCAATGGCATGTGACTTGAGAACTCACTCTCTTGCCGTCGGCACCGAGTTCCAAGATAAAACAAACTCTGGCTCCATCTTTATTTGGTACGAATCCCTCATAAGCCCACTCAAAAACCATGGCTCCGCGACACTAACACCACCCAGGGACATTCGGGCCACCCCCACTCAATCCCGCCACTACACCGACATACACTCCGACGATGTCACCGAGCTAAAATTCCACCCCACCACCCCCCATATCCTCCTCTCCGGCTCCACCGACGGCCTCGTCAACATCGCCGACACCCGCATCACCGACGAAGACGAAGTCATCATCCAAACCTTTAATCACTCCGCCTCCATCCACCACACTGGCTTCCTCTCCACCACCGAGGTCTACGCGCTCTCCCACGACGAGAAATTTGCCCTCTACAACATGGCCGAGGTGGAAAAGGGGAGTGCCTCTATGGATGTCGGGGACCTGAGGGTGCCGCTGGACTGCCTGTATGTAGCAAATGTCTCGACCAAGACAGATGGTAGTGGGGCGATTATCGGGGCTGGGGCGCAGAATGTGCAGACGTTTAAGTTAGTTCATATGGCGAAGAATGGAGAGAATTGGGATTTGACACCGGAGTCGGCGGTTATGTTGCCAGGAGCTCACGGGGAGGAGATTGTTCGGGGGTTCTGCTTTTTTGATGAGAGTCAGGCGATCTTCACCTGTGGCGAGGATGGGGCTGTTAAGGGTTGGGCGATGCCCCAATAGAGATCGAGCAAAAATAAATAAAAGCAATGAAGTCACGACACCGAAATCCGAGATCTAATTGTTGTACTTGAATGGCCGTAGTGGCCATGGGTATCATTTTTCATGTCTATATGCCAAAAATTCAGTAAATCACCTAGTAGCCTAGTAACTGTATTTGTCATGCTTCCCCTTTGCCCTCAACCTTAACAACTGCTCATAGTAATCTCCCTCCTGCCTCGCTCTTTTCAACATTTTCACTTCGTCATCCTCCAACTGTCTCCCCACAGCCTTTTCCAGATCCCTCTTGCTAACTCTGTCCTTCAAACGTTCCTCCTTCTCCGTCTTGACTTTGGGTTTGAAGCGGGATTGCATACGTAGCCATACAGTTGTATTGTCGCTATTTGATGTTTCGGCATCGCCGCGGATGACGAGCTTGGAGTTTCCGGATTCACCCTTGATGGATGTTGTGGTGAAGTAGCGGCCTGGGGATGTGCGGATGTGAAAGGCGCCCGGTTGGCCAACGGGGATGATGTAGAACGTTTCAAGTGAAGAGATAGCCTCAGACTCAGCGGTCAGGGCGCCACCAGAACTGCAGCTCAGATATCTGTATTTCATTAGTTAGCTTACGTTGATCCTGCTGATAGTATGGCGGTAATTCAGCGTAGACATCAACCTACCTTCCGTGCGCCCCCTTGAATCGAAAACCCTCTGTCCCAGTCACCCTATTCACCACCCAAACCTGCCTCACATCATGCGGCTCCGCACTACTCTTATTCCCATCCACAATATTCTCCACCTCAATCGCAAACACCTTCCCCGTCGCATCACACGCCAACGCACTCGGCTTCCCCCCCGGCAACACGACCATCAACGGCCCCATGATTTCCTCTATCTTATCAACATTTACCCAGCCATCTTCATCTTCCGGATTGTGGACGATTTCGGGGGCAGATTTATCATCGGGGGGTACTTCTGCTGTCCGGGAGGACTTGGAAGGGCCGGAAGAGTCGTCAGTGCGCTTTCTTTTCTTGGGCTTCTTGTCGCCCTTGAAGACGAGGGCTTTGACCATTGTGTATGGGTTTATGATGATAGATTGAGGAGGATGTCCGTAGAAAAGTTCGTCAGTTGTTGATGGTTTGTTAGAGAGCTTGATGTTTTGGGTAATCTCACTTTTGTTGCGCCTGTTGCGGCGATCCTACGCGAATGCGCCTGGCAGCTGTCATATGCTTATTTGAGTAATTGACAGCTGTCGATGATGGCCGTTACCGAAATCCTACTCCACAGTGCCGAGACAAGCTTTGGAGACCGCGGAAACTTTGGACTTAGAAAAATTGAAGGTATTTGATATTAATGGGGGCTTACAATGTTACTCCGTGGTTATCTGGAGGATGAAGAGATAAACTGTTTTGCTAGGATTCCAGTATAAAACGAACAATTCAATTGGTGATACAAGTTTAGCTTCACTCTGTTTGATTTCGACTAGCAGATTTTTATATACTTCAAACTCTGAATACCTTGATATTTTCGTGACATTATGGCTCCTATCGCAGATCCCGTTACAATCTCATTGAAGGACCTTGAGAGTGGTAAGTAACCATGTATCATGACATTGTGATACTGCAGCATCAATCATTACCTGTTATCATCATTTAAACTACTAATTTAGCTAACAATTTCTCAAGGAAACATTCCTTTTGAAACCCTTCACGAGGCCTTTGGCCCCGAATCTCTCGGCATCCTCGTTGTCAAAGACGTACCTGAAGGTTTCCTGGAACTTCGTCACCGCACTCTTTCATATGCTTCATATCTGGGAAACCTGCCTGCGCAAGAACTTGGTATGTATCAAAAGAAAACTCACGATAATTCGCATATGCAATACACCAATACTTAATCTATGGTTCCCCCGGATTCCGTTTCTATACGGTGAACGCACGGGGATCCGTTAATTCCCCGGCTCAGTTGACATATTAAACCCTATATTCCGGTCATTAGGGTTAATAGCATCAATGATTCACTAACACCCACATAGCCAAACTCGAAAATGTCGAAGCCAAGTATCTCACTGGGTGGTCTCTAGGGAAGGAGATCCTGAAGAACGGTAAGGCCGATACTTCCAAAGGCTCATACTATGCCAACTGTGCCTTCTACGTAAACCCCCTCCTTGATACCGCGGAACCCACTCCCGAATTCAACCCTTCCAACTTCCCTGAATACCTCTCCCCTAACCTCTGGCCCTCCGAATCCATCCTTCCCGGTTTCAAACGCAGCGTCTCCGATCTCTGTCACATGGTCATTGATGTCGCCGTCCTTGTCGCGCGCGCCATTGACCGGTTCAGCACCCAGGAAATTCCCGAGTACCCTCCCGCGTACCTCGAGAACGTCGTCAAGACCTCGTCCACGACAAAAGCGAGACTCCTCCATTACTATCCGCAGGCACCCACGACGGACCCGGCGGCGGGCGCTGCCGATGACTGGTGTGCGACGCATTTAGACCACGGGTGCTTGACGGGGTTGACGTCGGCAATGTTCATTGATGAGGTGGAGGCGGACCCGGCGGTGCCGGTGGGCAGTGCGGAGAAAAATGGGTTTTTGCCCAAGTTGGCGGAGTTACCGGCTAGTCCTGATCCGGCGTCGGGGTTGTATATTCACTCGCGGAGTGGGGAGACGGTTCAGGTGAAGATTCCGAGGGATGCGATGGCATTCCAGACGGGCGAGACGCTGCAGTTGATGACGGGGGGACGGTTCAAGGCGGTGCCGCATTTTGTGCGAGGGGTGGGGAGGGAGAAGGGGAGTGAGGGGGGGAGAGCGATTGCGAGGAACACGTTAGCAGTCTTCACACAGCCGAATTTGGGGGAGATTGTGGATAGGAAGGAGGGGTTAAATTTTGGGGAGTTTGCTCGGGGCATAGTTGCGAAGAACACTGTCGAGACTTAGAGGTTTCGAGGTCGCCAGGCAAGTGAATCCAGAGCCTACAAAATGCTGACAAAGCTTATAAGAGTTCTATTCTAGTTTGCAGATAGCTACTTAATTCTAAAACTAAGACATTAATGTACTTTTGTGTTTGCGTCCGAACGTCAACACAACTTTATCCCCAATTTCCGATGCTTTTCGAGCCCTGAGCTTTAACACGGCACAGCACGCAATAAATCCCACCCCGGAAAGATTATTTGTCAGCAACTTCCTACATTGCGACATCCAGCAATTGCGAATCCGTGACGTGATTAGCCAATGGGAGCTCGCCACCCATTATCTTATACAATATAAATAACCTCGCCTCTCTTGTACATCTGTGGTCAACATTAACAATCTATTTCATCCACCACCCTACAACTCTTTTATCTCTCTTCGCATAACACCAATCAATCAACATGGCCGTCGCCCCCAAGTACGCCGCCACCCGTCTCACCTTTGGCACCCCCACCTCCGTCGCCTCCGGTGTTCCCCCCGCCGCCCACACCCTCGAGATCTTCCTCGACTACTGCTGCCTCTTCTCCGCCAAGATCTTCCGTACCATCACAACCATCGTGATCCCCTTCATCAAATCGACGCCCAGCCTTGCGCCCAACGTGCAGCTCATCCTCCGCCAGCAGGTGCAACCCTGGCACCCATCATCGACGCTGCTGCACGAGGCGGCGCTGGCGGTGAACGCCGTGGACCCGAGCAAATTTTGGGAGTTCTCGGGCCGCTTGTTTGAGAGGCAGAAGGAGTACTTTGACGTGTCGTTGGTGAATGAAACGAGAAACAAGACGTATGAGAGGTTGGCAGCGCTGGCAGGGGAGACGGGGGTGGATAAGGATAAGGTTTACGAGCTGTTGAAGATTCCGGAGACGGTGGGGGGTGACAGGAGTTTGAATATTGGGAATGGTGTTACAAATGATTTGAAGCATGCGGTAAAGACAGCGAGATTGGTTGGGGTTCATGTGAGCCCTACCGTTATTTTCAATGGTGTCGTGCAGAACGACATCAGCTCTGGGTGGACCGGTGACCAGTGGAAGGAGTGGTTGACCAAGAACATTGTTGTCTAAACAATCTGTCATCACCTACAGTACAAATTAAATACAACCCGTTTTATTTTCATCATCATAAATATCGTGCCTATCGTAATCATCGCCTTCAATCATAACAATCACATGCTTCCAATTCATTGTTCCCCGCAGCCCCACTATTCAGAGCTTTAAAAAGCTCACCCCTGCAACCAGCTCACACAAACCCCACTTTAACCAATCACATCGCACCATCTGTAGCTCTCCCGACAGGCCTCAACCTTGCGGCAATTCTTTGCTCGGCGTTGTCGATCACTTAAACCCAACTCGGCAGTCTAGACTTGCAAGTTGAATTGAATATCAGATGTACATACACAGGATCTGGTCCACGGTTTGACTTGTGGGCATTTTTTTAATTCACCAAAATGACTCGCAAAGTTAATATGAGACAGCCAATCAGCCGGCTAGTCCTTCCCCTCGGCTCACTCCGGGCGACCTCCGGCGCTGTCGGTGCCTTTCCCCGCCTTTCAAGTCGCCTCACTGCCCTTCCCCTTCGACCATTCATCAAGCCTCAGGTCATTTCCACCCGCTCCTTTTCCTCCATTCACCCCCGCCTCCTCGCCAAACCCACCGCTCCCGCATCCACTCCCGCCAAGCACACTCAATATGGTACGCCGTCATCCCCACGCTAACCCTTACGACCAACGGCTTATGGAACTTAACGCTGTCTTATAGTCCTCCCCGCGCGCATAATGATCTACTCGGTCGGCATGGGCCGCTTCGTCTACCTCGGCCTCGTCAAATTCACTATTACCCTCATGTCCTGCAGTATGATCTTCTTCGGCGCCCCCATGATGCTCGAGCACGCCCCCGAAAACCCCGAACTCCTCGCCGCCAGCAGTAAGTCCCATCATTCAATCCCTTAAAATTTCGTCCACCCCCCAACTAACATGCTAACTCTTTCCTAGTGATCGCAGGCGGCATCTTCCTCCTCACCTTCATCACCTACCTCTCCTCCCCCCTCGTCGCCTTCCTCCACCTTCACCTCCCCCCCGCCGCCCGCATTTCCCACCTCTCCCTAACCACCTACGTCAAAAACCTTCCCCCGACCGCCCTCCTAGACATCACCACGCTCTCCCCCATCGCCAAACCTCGCAGCACCACCGTCGAGGCATCGGCCCTCCGCCTGGCGATTCCGCGCCGCCGCATGGGCATTGTCGATTACGTGCGGACGGACGAGAGTGTGGCGAGGGAGGAGGAGCAGAGGAGGTGGTGGATGTTTAGGGCAGTGAGGGAGTTGAGTATTTCGGGGAGGAATAGGGGGGTGAAGGAGGGGTGGGTTTGGGAGGAGTTGAAGGGGAGGTTGGAGAGGGTGGCTGTAAGGGAGGCGGGTGTGAGGGCGGGGAGAAAGGGGGAATTGTTGAAATGAGAGGCGGAACAATAGCAAGTCATAGAAACAGATACCGACACAGATACAGATATGCTCGAGTGACATAACAGTACTAGACAGCAACAGGTATATGTAATCGTATAATGTACAATATTCACCCTAAATCTATCCCATTCCATCCAACCCTCGCCTAATATACAAAACAAAGTCATAAATTCATAAGCGGCCATAAATCCAAACAAAAACCACCCTAAATCAAAACTCTACCTCTTGGACTCAGACCCTCCATTATAATCCCAAGGCCGTTTAAGCCCGCCCTCGTAGACACTAGCTACGGACTGCTGCCACATTTCAGGAGTCATAAATTGGGTGGCCGCTGGGAAATTCGGTGCCGGCATCACCTGTGAAGCCGAAATTGTGCCACTCGCCGTCATCCCCAACGAAGTCATGTCCATGTTACCGGGAGAGTTGTTCATGTTCTGACTAGAAGGAGAGCCAGAGCCGGCGGGAGAATGCATGATTTGTTGGCCAAAGGCGGTATTCCATTGTTCGAAGATGGGATTTGGGTTCCATACGGGAGTCTGGTTCATAGACATTGACGCATTCATTGAGCTTGCCTGGCTGCCCTGTTGCATCGCCATGTTGTGGTTTTGCATATTCGTAGTAGAATGTATAGACGTAGTCAAGTGACCAAAGTTGGCACCGGCGATACTATCCATGGACGCCGGCATGGAGCCTGGCGATTGCTTGTAATTGTTTTCAGGTGGTGACGTCGGAGGACTGGAATGGCTGGATGCCGGGCTTCCGTAGGGAAAGCTAGGCTTAAGCACAAACGGCTTCCGGATATCAGCACTGAATGCACGACGCAGAGCGTCAATCTGCTTCTTGACGTCAGGAATGCTCCAGTTGGCCATAATTTCTTCCAGTAAACGCATGTGCCGAGAAAAGAACTCGCCGGCGTCGGCACTAATCTCTGGATCGGGCGAGGTAAGCGCCGCCAGATGGATTACGATGCTGGATAGGCCACAGTAAACAACATAACTGTAGCCTCTCAGCATGCCTTGTAAACCAATCAAGCCAAATTGGTTCATGACGGATTCGTGGAGCTTGCAAATATTTCTGGCTGACGCTGAGCAGACCATCATGATCTTCTTGTATCTTCCATCAGCCCCGTTAGGATCGCACAATGATAGCTGTGGCCTATGAAGCAGAATAAATGATAAGAAGTAATAAGTCAACAGGTTACCAGTAAAGGCTGAAGGAAGCACCGGCGGAGTGTTATCGGCCGGAAACGTGACCGTCAGACCATCAGCAAGCGACATGTACCAGGTATTCAGAGCCGGGCCATGTTTCAAGAACTCTGGACCCGTCGCCCACGAACCATCAGTCATCTTCTTCTTCATCCGGCCATAGGTCACATTCATGTGGCCAATTTCACGGACCAGACGAGCAAAATATGTAAAGTTCCTGCTGATGATGTACTCGCCCGGATCTTCTAAACGGACTGGAGTATAGCTCTGCATATCCACTTGCGCGCTGTCAATTGAAAGTTGAGTCCGTCCCTGGGAAGATCCAATCATAGTTTCTAAAACATAAACTATCTGCCACAGTCGAGTCTTTAACCGGCACTCTGCCAGAGAGAAGTCGCAAGGTTTGCCAGCATTATGATTTTCACTATGATCATCTAACCCAAGCTCGCGAGCCATCTGGATCGCAGCTACGATATTCATCCATGATCTGTAATAGTATCCTTTTTGTGGCACAGACTCACGGGCCTTCATCAACATCATGACTGCCTGTAAAGTGCTGAGACGAGGGACATCCATAAAGATGTCCACATGTTTAGTGGCTAACGCAAGCCATTGTTGACCACCAGACCCTTCATCCGCCAGTCGACTTCCGAAAGCAAACAAAACTTCGAGGACCAGTGGCGATATCGACTGTCTGTTATTCTGCCACTGTTCATAGAACAGGGGCTTACTCAGTACTGGCAGATAGGGGTGTATATGCTGGAAATATAGCTTAAAGTATCGCAAGGACTGTTCCTCAGTAGGCATCAATTCTGGAGGAACACGAATCTTGCCAGCACGCATTGGCGGTAAGCTTTGGATTATTTCATCGTCTTCATCGTCTTCAGGCGGCGGTTCTTCGTGTCTTAGAGATGCCTTGTTACGTAGATAAGGGGCTATCGTGTGTTAGTTTTACATAAAACGTGCAGGGTACAAATAAAACCATGTACTACTCACCTGTTCCTGTGGGATTGATCTCAAGGTTACCGAGACTCTTAACCAACTCGGAAGTGTAATCTGTTTGAGTACTCGGAGTAGGAGAATTCATATCATTGAACTGCGCATTTGTTTGCGCAGGTGGTGTTGGTTGATAATTCGACATAGATGGCAACGAGATAGACTGAGGTGGCGGCTGCGATATACTGGGCGGTGTTATCGGGTACATATTACCAGTACCTGTGACAGACGACCCCATAGGCCCGGAGACTGAGAAGAAAGGCTGGCCGTGTTGCTGTGTTGTGAATGACGAGTCCGAGATAGAGGATATCTGTGATAAGCTAGTTCCCGACATTGTGGGATCCTGCTGGAGTGATTGGTCTTGGAAGTTCAACTGATCGTACAGATGCGAAGAATCATACTGAGGTTGCTGTTGATAAACTCCAGTAATAGGAACGGCAGGACTTGCGCTAAAAGATGTCTGTAGGAGGTCCTGTTCCGAGAATGCGGGCGCGGGTGCCGTCGCATTTATTGACGATGACGGCGCAGTAGTTGTTTTGTATGTGGTAGTGTCAGCGCCATCGAACCCATTAGGCTTCACACAATGCAATTTAAGCCGAATGCAAGCCGAGCAAGGCCAAGTGTTTGTTGTAGCGGCATCACATTTTATTTTTCTTCGCCGACATCCCTCACAAGCCCTCATTACTATAACGGAGTCAGTGACCGAGTACTACAATAAGAGAACTGAATCGACACAATACAACTTACCTTTGAGTCGCTTGTGGCGATTGTGCTCATCAACAAAAACATAATCTATGCAATGTCAGTGGGTCCTGTTCAAGTCTCACTAAAGATGGTGAAATTCATACTCTTTTGTGTCTCTCTTTGTTGTTGTGGTTGTTGCGGCTGTTGGGGGGGGAATGTGTACGCCGCAATTTGTGGGTTATTCGGCATCATCTTGATTGATTATCCCTCGACAGTCGAGGTGACTGTTTGTTTAAGCTTGCTCAACAGTTGACTGCGAACAACTAATAGATTCGAATTGCCACAGTTTAGAAGCCCAATAATAGATTCAAGATGAGGGTTTATATGCACTAGATGAAAATTTATGTCGGAGTCGGTCAATTGAGGATCGTCCTAACGAGATGATATGCACTAGTGTAGGACAGCGTGACAATCTAAAGTCGAGAAACCGATTTCAGTGCAATCAAGTTGGTAAAAGATGGCAGTCTGTCACACAGTGGAGTCAGATGGCGATATAATACAGGCCGATGTAGACTAGCCGATGTAAGGGTGGGTAATCAATGTCAACTCAGACAAGATATTATTCTAGTAAATCCAATTCAACCTGAATTAAACTGATGCGCATTGGATCAAACGGGACAAGAATGCGTCGACCAGAAACGGCATTGAAAAGAAGCCGTCACTGGAACGAGCAAGCAGCTCAGGTCTGATGTACTGAGCACAGGCGGGCAGCGTCTGTTCTCGTGATGTGCGTAGCCGATTATTATAAAGAGGATGAGGCTGGAATGGAAGCGGCAATATATAAGGTTATGTTGGCTAGCTTCCCGAATCCGTTATCTAGTAACTATGGTCAGAATCGTGTCTCCGAAGATTTCCGTCTCCCTCAAAATCGAAAATTGGGTGAGTTCCGAAGCACTGGAGTTGATTGCGGAGAGTTAAAGTCAAAGATCGCGGGCTATGTTCTATATGTAGTTTCGAATTAAACAATGTGAGTATCAGTGTTGATAAAGTAATGAACCTTGGCAAGAAAATCCCACACAAGAAATCTCAACAACGAGATGCGCCAGGCGAAATGCATACAAGTCGAAGTGCAGATGACAGATATAATGGAACAAATGATAAAAGGTGAAGACCAAAATATTGCTGTTGCTCTCCGAGGGGGAAAAAAGAAATATCAAGTTCACTCAACAAGGAAGGAAAGAAACAAGGATCGAGGATCAAGTCTGCAAGTTCTGCTGAAAGTCCGGAAGCCGTCGAAATCCAAGGCAAGAGCAAGCGTTGAAATCTTGCAACTACTGGATTTGATGTGATTGAATGGGAATGGGAATGAATTAGGAATGCACGAGGTGCGGTAGATACAGTCCCAGTCCCGGGGAGTGTGTGTCGGCCAGCTGATGGATGAATAATTGGATCGCTTTCAATGCATGGCTTTTTACTTCCGGAAACCCCCCAGCGAGAAAGAAAAAAATCGTTATTCGAATGAAGAAGCATAGTCCCAATCCGGATTCATTTGGATGCAACTATTACTTTATGTGTATTTACTAAATACTACTGAACAGAATCTCCATGGTTCTCCCGACAACAATGTCAAAGAGGGAGAGGAAACGCTCGTCCTAGATTCCCACGAACGAATGTCCGCTCGCCCCAATCTCTCCTCTATCTTTTCGTTATTCTATCTTGTCCTGTATTTCTATAAAGTGACTCCCGACCGTGGAGACAACAGCAATAAATCTGGGCGAAAATCAAAGAACAAGGAAAAAAATCAATGCAACGAACGACTTGCATACATACCAAGCAAAGCTTGGTTCACCTACCCAACTCCTCCCCGGCACCCCGGGCACAGGTGTGATGATCCCGGTTTAGCGTCAAGTCTAAGGGGAGGTCACTGCAACCGCAGCTCTGGGACAGACGAGTGAATGATTACGAATGGGGATGAGGTCCCCACTGAGAGAACGCATCCGGGTGGCATATCACTAGAAAGGAAGACGAGGAAGATGCGCGAACTGGGGATTGAACTATCTGGTATTTAGTAGAAAGGCTGGTATGGTGATGGAGGATCTAATAATGCGAGCAATATCTGTCAGCAAAGTGGAGAGATAATATACTGATGCCTCGCTACTTGGTGGAAGTCATCGTTTGCTGGTCGGTTGGATGATTGCTGAAATACAGAACCAAACCTGCAGGACTTCCTCTCGCTAAATCTGCAGCACGTTTTAGAGCCGCGTGGCGATCATCAAGATAACTATATTATGCGTGTTGGTGATGTTTAGATAATTTAACTCTATATAATTCTCACTAAATACAATCACAGATAAGCACGGTGCTCAGAAATTATTAGGTAGACATCGTTCCCGGGCCGAGTTTTGCATACAGCAAGCGGAGATGGGTTGGATATACATAACTCAGTGTTGGTTTTGGATTTGCACGGCTGATCAGCAAAAAAAAAAAAGTTTTTTGGGATTACGAGTGGGAAACAACCTTCCTGCAGTTACCATCATTGCTACAGTACAAAAGCAGGCTGTGGAGCGTCTCTCGGCTGGGTGCATGAATGCTAGGGGCAGAAGGTGCATACGTTGGCAACAGCTAGTTATTGCTATCTATGGAACATAATATACAAATATACCAGTACATGGGTATATACTTTCATATCTCAGCCAGAAACCGCTAGGGTTCATCATAAGCCAAGCTTTACGAAGCCAGTTACGAGGACTCAAAGCCATGCGGGAAATAGGGCTAGGCCATCATCATGGGGCCTTTTATCAGATGTTGTACTAAGTATTTTGATAACTCTTGGGTGCGCCAACCAAGTTATCTGGGACCTAGACCTTGACTAAACACCCTCCTATTAGTCAATTCCGGTCATATAAAACCCAGCATCTTGTCACGCCCTTTTGCAGCGACCGAGATTCACGTCAGGAATTTTAGGGAATGTACATAGGGAGGCAGCGAGGCGGGGAAGGGGCGGGAACTTCCAGATTATAGTGCAATCATCGTTCCTCTTTTTTGTGTATCTGCTCTATGTACCAAGTCCGAGGAATGGAGATAAAGGAGAAAAGAAGATGCAGGTGAACTATATATTTTTTTCCTTTCTTTCTGATCGGATGGCAAAGAAGTAACGAGTATGCAGAGATGCAGGTGATATGTTTTCAGCTTTTTATGTGTATATATGTGAATACAAATCACATTGTGAAGTGACTATTCAAGATGTAGCCCTCTTTTGATTCTTTTTGTCTCTGCATGATTTCCAATTGAATGATTTCAGTCATGTTTTTGCCGCATTTGTAGGTGACTAAAACGAGTGAGTGATTCTTTAAATCTTTTGTTAATGTGAATGTAGCAGGACGTGGAGTGGACATTCTACCCTACATCTTCATCCTACATCTATCTGGTCTCCTCTTCCTTATGTGGGTGAGGCAAGATAATCCCTATATCTCGGGTCTCATAGTGTAACACTTTTGGACATAAAGTCCCAGGCCTGTGATGTTGTGAGCAATATTCTAAAATGTTTCATGGAGATCCTGGAGCCTGCAATAGGGCAACACAACAAAGTACTAAAACATAATGCTGGTGGAAAGGTGGTAATCCGCTTATAGCATTCATTTTCCTCGAACTCGAACATCGTATATTCCTTAGACCTTACAGACTCGAGGTTGTGTATTTTAATTACCCAGCCCCATCTATGAAGAATTTAAGACATCATATGTCAAGCAAGTATGGGTCCAATGGAACCACACTGGTGAATGTGATAACTCATGGGCTTTGCCAGATTCTGTCACACTATCAAATTCATGCAATCCAACTGCACCCATACTGTCATAGCCCAGCAGACCTAAAGGTCTAGGTGACTATAAACATGTTAGCTTTGGCTATGGGATCAACATATCTGTTTAGTATCCAAGATAGCTGAGTTCGCTCACCGAACCGACCACCGCCGTGGGTCTCCAGCACATAAAAATAAGCCATTCTCAGAACTCCTAATAATTATAATGCCTCACCACTCTATTACATCTTCTACCACTACATTCCTCTTGGTTGTCATTCTCATTTTATGTTACATTTCAGATGTACTAGGCATGCAGCCTGCATATTAACAATTCACTGTCATTTTCTTTGTTTTTGTTTTCTCAGTGGGCGAAGGTGGTCTCCACCAGACCTCGAGCGAGTTGAGGTCTACCCCTTTGGAGGAAATGAATTGTATAAAACAGTAGCATTGATGTTATGTCTTAATGGCTAATGTCGAGGTCACATTATCTGGCTGCTAATGAGTATACATTGGGTATATATGTATTTATCTGTATATTATCCAGACTTCTAACTGTATAGGACTTTCTCTTGGCACACAGGAGATCGTCGTTCCTTAGCGGTATACCAAAACAAAAAATGGAGACTGGTGTTGCAGTGCAGAAGTTGTCTTGGGCCTAGACTGGCTGGACTCGAATCAGAACCCGGAGATATCAAGAGTGAATATGTACCTATGATTTAACTAGAAGCATAGCATATGGGATCATAGTTGGTATCATGTATTTTCAGATATTTTATGTGCTATCGTACTTGTTAGGGTTAACTTGGTATCTATTTAAATATATTATCGGCCCGGTTTTATATGAACAATAAGCAAGACTCGGAACTTTCAACGAAAAAGGACAAAATGGCCAACTAAATTGGGAAATACCGTAAATTTTTAATTATTGACCAATGACTGCAACAACGATGATGTCGGTGACAATACCTTATATAGTATCTAACACAAACTTATTAATTGATTCATTAGCAGCCACTAACCCTTACACCTGTTGTATCTATCCTACAAAAATCCACAGCTGCTATAGCGTCTGTCCTCCCTTGCCTTTCTATCTGCTAAAACCACTAAAACTGTTAACTCTAGTACAACACTTCAGCGCCCCAAGAAGCAAAAAAAAGCCATTAAACCTATCCAGGAAGCATCTCCGATGCGCCTCATTCCGCCCACCACATTTCAATTAACCACATCACCACATCTTGCCGTCTCAGTACACGTAGGGACATCCCACCGTCCTGGCCATCGGATCACGGGGGGCTTAACGATTGGCTGGATGGTTGACTGAGTGTGGCTTGTATGCGGGGGAGGGGGGAGGGAGAAGTGCCTGATCGGGGTGGTTCGTCCGGCCGTCAGGAGGGCCGGGGTGTGGATTGAGGAGGATTGCGCCGCTGTCAGTAGATGCAGTATGTAAGGTACCGTGTTCAAAGGTGGGATGGATGGTGGACGGGTGGGGAATTCTTGTTTATTCGGTATGTCGCGAGGAATGGAATAGAGAAAGAGAAGGAGGGGTAGCTAACTATGATGACGGACAATCCCGAGTGACTATTTACTCGATAACCGCCCTCCGGACGTGCAAGTCAAGTTCCCGGTGATGCACACACATCGTGAACCATTGCGAATCTCTGCGAAATGGACTGAATTGGAACTGGATCTGGGCGGGATCGAGAAGGTGGCTCGATTGTCGATTAAATTGGTTGGGCTGCAGAACCAACTGACTGAGTTCCATCGGCGACAGATCCAGATATGGGAACCATCTCCGTTGGCGTCGAGGTAGCACAATCTGTAGTGCGGGAAGCATAAGCACGCCCCCCTACTAACCCCGCATCATTGTGCTTGAGTGAGTTTGGGATTGGAAATGGATATGTGGTTCATGGGAATCAGGTATATATCGTGGGACTGGCGGACTGATGGTGTGGTTATAGGTGTATATTGTCTTCATTTATGACTTTCATGGCCTGGGTTTCAGGTTATGATAGTTTTCTATCGTTGTTACTAGATCATTAAACTAGTGTCTATTGTCCACAAGTCGAACTCCATCATAATCTTGTTTTCTCCAAATCCCCAAACATGTGGCCAAATCTGATAATCTGATATCTCAATCACCGTCTCCCGCCCCAGATGACAAAACATCACATCTGCCACCTTCTATTCGCCCACTACCTGCGCTATAACCGCCATACGACAGCAGGGTTCTAGCATCCCTTCCAGCGCTAACCACCTGTATATCCACTGTAAATTGACCCGCCTGAATAATTAACTGAATCCTGATCGCAGGCTACAGATTTCTCCCTTGTCTTGTTCGACCAGTCAGAACATTGATAATTATCGTGACAATTTGTTATCACTGACAAGCCTGAATTTGGAACTGCATCACACGAGCCTCTACAATCGTCAACCACCACACATCAATTTCACCCACCACTGCAATTTCACCACATTTTCCAACCTACACATACCCACCAAACATAGTTGCCAGAATGTCCAAGGACAATGCCAACCCCACCGCCCTCAGCATGTCTGACCTTCCCTCCAGACATTCCACCAAGACCACCCGCAAAGGCCCCGACACCCGCTTCGATGACATCATCTTCTCCAGGCCCGCCCATCTAGCCCGCACCCTCTCCAGCAAAACCCTCACTGACGTCGCGGACCCCTCCTGGTTCTTCACCGACGAAGAGGACCTTACTGAAGACATTATTGATGAGCAAGAAATCTATGGTATATACCCTGCCAATCACCACTTTTGAAAATTCTTACACTAACGCCAATCTGCAGACCTTCTCTCCACCATCTCGGACCCCGAGCATCCCCTCACCCTCGGCCAACTCTCCGTCGTCAACCTCTCTGACATCTCCATCACCCCCTCTGCCGACTCCCGCCGCGCCAACCCCTCGCAAATTTCCCAAGTCCTCGTCAAAATCACCCCCACCATCGTCCAATGCTCCATGGCTACCATCATCGGCCTTGCTGTCCGCACTCGCCTCGAACAGGCGCTACCGCCCAACTTCCGCGTCGACGTGATGGCAAAGGAGAATACGCATAACCAGGATGAACAGCTTAATAAGCAACTATCTGATAAGGAAAGGGTTGCAGCGGCATTGGAGAATCAAGATTTGAAGAATATCTTGGATAAGATGTTGCAGACATGCACCTGAAGGGGTATCGATGGCCAATTCGGAGATCAAACAAATGAGAAAAAAAAAGTATAACGTTGGCTTGCCGCTCAAGTCTTTCGGGAAGATCCCGAAGCAAACAGTGTCAGATTCACCACCGGCCCCGACTCTAACAGGAGACACCCTCCAAGATACATTGGCCTCACTTAGCTAAATTCAACCTCATCCTCAGTCACATGCACGCACAAGACATCCACAGGACAGTCCTCACTGCCAGGCCGCTGGAAATGGAAAGCCGTGAGGTGGCCAGTGCGGGACTGACGTTGGCTACCCCCAGAGGGAGCCCGAGCCAGAGAGGTACGCATGTATATACATGGCATTTATTTGGCATTTATTTACATCTACATCAAGCGGCGGGGTTATGTTTCTGCGAGGGGGCTCTTAATAATGGTACATGCCTCGGCATAGCACAATGTCAATGTCGGTGGATGAAAGATCCACCTACAACAAGAAAAACTTAATAACTTCTGGACAGGACATAAATATTCTATAGATCGTTACGTTGAATGATACTCAAAATCACCCGTCATACACTATTGTGAACTGTGCACGTTGTCGTGATCGTCGGGATGGTCACTAGATTACAAATTCTGTCGGACTGGCACTGGTGAGGCTCTTGTGGGTGTGGACTACTTCGTGTTAACATCAGTCAGTTTTATGAGCTTCCATATCAGGATACGGTGATGATGACTACATCGTATCAGAATGCCTTAAGTCTCTATAGGCTCATGGTAATGGAGAGCTCATTCATCGTATTCACATCCCAAACCTCAACGGGTGAGGCCTCAACGATGCCGGGGCCAGACTGTGCCCGGCAGCATCATGTAGCGTCAGATATAGGTCACACTAAGTAAAATGTCACATCCTCCGCATACACAATCTTCAAGTTGTTAATTGACTATTCCATAGTCTAAATCTCTATATTGAAACGAACATGAATGAATGCCCGCCAACATTGTAAACCATGGTGATAAAGGACCATTAGGGTAGATGTGTCTAGATATCATAATTGCCTTACTTATTTCTCCAACCCAACGCCAAAAATACACGAAACCCCGCGTTCCGTCTATTCATCAAACAACCCACTCTCTTTAAGCTGCTGATAGAATTCCGGTTCCAGGAATGTTTCTGGTCCAACATCCTCACTAAGACCCTTCCGCCTTCTTGTCTTGAGGATGAAGTCTCTGGCCGTTGCTTGCGCACTCGCTGGCTGTAAAGAACGAAGCTGAATACTCTTGTCGAGAGGATCACCGGGGACAACGCTCCAACTGTCAAATACCAGACTGACCATGGCAGAGCCTTGGGTCATAATACGGAGATCAGTTTCGAAACCGAAACTGTCAATGACGGGAAGGAGACCGTTTATACGGTAAAGCGGGGTACCGGCCACAGGACCGTCAGACAACACGTGGCCACGACGCTTAGAAAGACTCATGTAAACCTCGGAGGCAGACTGCTCGGGAGCTGTGATAGAGATAGAGTACATAGGTTCCATAAGACGAGGAGATGCCATGAGGAATGAGGAATAGCAGGCACGACGAGCAGTAGGAATGACCTGACCACCGCCGCGGAAGATGGCCTCTTGCGCGAGGGTAACATCAGTAATGCGAAACTTCGTGTTACGAATAGCTGCAGTGAGGTTAATTGATAATCACGACTAAGTTTGCGACAAGTTGAAACTTACGTTCTTCGCACAGAGGACCTTCACGAGTGGCCCAACTGAAGCCTTGCTTGATAGACTCCTTCACGCCACGAAGTAATGTTCTGTCAACCTGTGATATGCATCAATGTTAGCTTCATGCCTTTCAGCCACATGTTGCTCGGTAAGTTCTGAAACAGGTAATACTACAAATAGCCTAGGCGGCGGCCAGCAAACAGAAAACATAATGTGAAACGTACCTCTGATGGTAGAGTATCATCTTGCAGGATGTTGGGACCGGTCTCATCCGGACCAAACGCCCAAATGCTACGGCCAGAAAGCTTGTCCCAACCGTAGTTGCTCTCGAAGAATTCCGACACCTTCCGGATGGGATCACGAATTTTGATAGTCCTTCTTTCAATATCTTCGGAGATACCCTTCTCGAGTGGTTCGGCAATCATGGTAATGCGGTTCTTCTTGTTGGGGGTGATGGCGTAACACTTGCTTAGAGACTGTTCCACAACAGTCTCACAGAAGCGGGTCACAGGGTCGGACACCTTAATGTCCATATCAGCATAGAGCTTGCGAAGATCATGCAAAACGCAGTCCATGTACAGTTCACCGGTTCCGATGATGATGTGTTCACCAGATTCTTCGACCTTGGTCGTAATTAGAGGATAGCTCTTTTTGATCTTGCGCAGACCATCCACCATCTTGGGGAGCTCCGAGGGATTAACAGGCTCAACAGCCACCTTCAAGACAGATTCAGTGAAGTGGGTGATAGGTTTGAAGATGTAAGCATCTTCGTCATCCGGCAAGGTGGGAGGGACAATAGTGGCGGTTTTAACAATAGAGTTATCGACACCAGTCAGTAACACCCAGTTACCAGCCGGCATACCATCAGTGGGAATATTGTAGCGCGACTCAGCAATAAAACAATCATTGATGGTGGCCTGAACCATATCTTCTTCATCATCCATGGAATAACCCTCACCAAGAACTCTGACTGGTTGACCAGGCTTAGCAATACCACTGAGGATACGACCAAAGGAGTAGAAGCTCTTGGCATCTGGAGTATTGAACAATTTGGTGACGTGTATCACCAAGGGGCCGTCCTGGTCGCAGGCAAGCATGGACTCTGCGACCTTCGTGTCCAACGGACCAGTGTAGTACTTTTGGAGATACCGCTCAGCAGCAGCCTTGGGAGAGGGAACATGGTTGACAATCATGTCTACAAAGCCATGGGATGGTCCAAAAAACTGACCACAGACAATCTTGAGCAAGTCTTTGGCATCGGCCTTGTAAGTTGATGGCTTCAGGTGAATTCCCAGGGACTCTAGTATAGGCTTGAGATCCTCAGGATTATCGCTGATCGTGTGAGAAAAGAGTTTGTAGATAGGTTCAAGTATGAACTTGAGGAATGACCTTTGCGCGTCCGGTTCCATGGGCTTTCTAGTAAAGTTGCGTTTTCCGGGGTTGAAGTAGATGTCGCCCCATAATCGCTTGGCAAAGTCTTCTGTATTGATGCCACCAAACTGATCCGCATACATCTTAGAGAATGACTGGAGAGTAAAGCACCACCCAAGGCTTGTACTGGAAAATAAGACATTGCCCTTTTCAGGGCTTATTCTCTTGTTAGCGCCCTTCCCAGGAATAGTATTTTCAATGACTGTGTTAACCTCTTCAACCATCAACTTTAACTTAAAGTAAGCATCTTTGGGAGGAATACGCAGTTCCAAGATCAGTCTATCGACCTTGTTAATAATCAGGGTCAGTGGAATATCTTCCAAAACAGCATGCTTAATAATTTTCTCGGTGTTGACCTGAACACCCTCGATAGCATCCACAACCAAGCAGACACCATCCACCAGACGCAAAGAAGCAGCAACCTCATCGACGAAGTTCACATGGCCAGGGGTATCAAGAATGTTGACCAGATGAGACTTGCCCTTGGTGCTCTGGAGAAGAATACTCATGGGGGCAGCCTTGGTTGATAGACCACGTTGTTGTTCGATGATACTGGTATCAGTGTAACGTAGTTGTTCGTCTCTGGCCTTCCCAATTCGTCTATCTAGTCTCTCGTTTAAATCATGGGTCTCAAGGACAAGCATGTCTAGAAAAGCAGTCTTTCCATGGTGTAGGTGACCGGCGAGAGCAACATTACGGATTTGCTCAGGATAATTCAAGACATCGGTCATAAATGATCTGTCAAAGTAGACCGGGGGGAGGTCGGCCTCTTCGATAGTGAACCTCTTCTGTTCGACGGGCGCAACGATCGGAACGGACAAAGGCTGCGCATCAACCTCTTGAACGAGAGTTTCAACTTCGGTACCATAGGTTTGTTCGGCAGTCGGGTAGTATTGTTTGTCTTCGTGGAGGATAATGGCGTTGGATGTGCTCTCTGTAAGAACTTATTAATATGAGACTTAGTTGTAGGCTTTTGACCTCAAACTCACCCTCTATCTCCATTTCCTCCTCGGCTTCTGGGGCAAAATTCTCGTTGTCAAAGTCATAATCGTTCACATCATCGCCCTGTTCTGAGGCAACGTCGGACTCGAGGTCCCTACCAATATAGTTACCAAACCTAGGCAATTGTTAGCGTCTTTGGCCTTTTGAAACTTGTACAAGTACACATACTCGTCATATAGGTCTTCCATGATTTCTGGTCCAAATGTGCAAAAGAATTGACTAATATGGAGAGCTATACTCGAATGCGCCCGCCGAAATTCAATATCAAACCCACATTAGCCTTGCACTTCCACCACCTTGCGCGCGCGACAAGAAACTTTTGGTGGAGCGCAAGGCTGCGTAGATTACAGTCACGTGTCAGGGCCCCTGCACTTAGTGAAAGACGGTTGGCTCCTTTACTGACCCTGGATCCTTTTAGATTTCTTTTGCGACGACATGTCAGATTTTGCCGATTTAATGCGGACTAGTTTCACACCACCTTTGTTTTATAAGTTGATATCCTCGATTCATATGTATCTCTGTCACATCCCATTGATTGTATTAAACCAAATGTTCCACTATTACATCTGGAACATCTTGAACTGTGGCATATGTTTGCAGCTTCAAGCTCTGAGGTAGCGATTAGATCCTTACCTCTAAGCAGCTGCATCTCTTGGTAGTCATGATCATTGAATGATTACTGAACTGCAAGAACTTGCTTCAGATATTAGTAATTTCTCCGATGTGGACGGACTTTTAGAGCTTTCTTTATTTCCTTCAGCATAGCAGAAGTCGTTCCGTTGGAGTCTCAATAAAATTAAGCAAGTCAAGCGTAAGCTGTTGCCGTATTGAGAGGTAACAAATTGGGGAAAACAGTAAAGAAAGAACGCCAGCTCATAGTCTGCGGCCCCACACATTCCAATTGTATGTGATTAAACTGTGAGAGGTGACGTTAGATGTTTCCTTTGTTGACAATGCCGTTGGTTATGCACAAATTACATCTAGGGAAGGTCATCAAAGAGAAGCTGAACATCAATTGCCTTTCTGGCAAAACTAGTTTGCAGGAAGGGGACGTTATCAATGATAGGGATAGTCATAGATGTCAAAGAAATCGCATTGCATCTTAGGTTATCTGTGTAAGTGAGAATTAATGTACAAAATGGGTGTGCCTAGGTACAGCCAGTGGCCTCTTGTCTTAATCCATGGTCCTTGAGCTATGGCGGTGAAAGTGAGATGGCGGGGCAGAGCTTTGACGAATAATAGCAAAGACTCTGAACTATGGCAGGGTTCGGCCACAAGTACTAAGACAAGCACCTAGGGGGGAATTGGCAGTCACAGTCGTGTCTCTTTTGACATTTACAGGCATTCTAGCGCTATGTGGTACCTGGACTAACACCACTACTAACTGCTTGGAAAATGCTGGGAAGGAACCTACGTCGGGCACTCAACGAAGTAGAGCAGGAACCAGATGATAGTTGGTCCGGCATGATACTTAGGATTTCACTACTTATTCTGGCCAATTTTCCCCTTTCTTCTCTCGATTTTCTTGAATCTCTTTCTCTCATCATCCGCGCTTCTCTTTTGTTGTCTTTGATCATCGTGCTTTTCTCAGAATCTTGATTTCAACATCCCCCAAAAGTCGTTACAATGTCTTCTTCTCTCCCTCCCGTTTACATCGTCTCCGCCGTCAGAACCCCCGTCGGTTCTTTCCTTGGGTAAGCCTTGGAATTGATTCAGTGAACCTGGCGGACATTTTAGTTTCGTGGAACCGCAAGCATCTAACAATCTTCCGTAATAGTTCTCTTTCCAGTAAAACCGCTACTGAGCTTGGTGCCCACGCCGTCAAGGGTAAGCTCACTGCCCCGCGTCCCTTCATTTCAACCCCACCATCACTACTCGCATTGTCGCTTCTGAACCGATCCACAACAACTTGTATTAACATATGATTACATAGGTGCTGTTGAGCGTGCTGGTATCCCCGCCGAAGCTGTCGAGGAGATCTTCTTCGGCAATGTTTTGTCTGCTGGGTAAGTAGTAATTTGCTGCTATTGTCTTTGAAATTTCCTTTATGGTGAGCTTTTGACTAACTTTCCCTGTTTGCAGTCTTGGCCAAGCTCCTGCTCGCCAGTGTGCTATTAACGGTGGCCTGAGCAACACCGTCCCCGCCACAACTATCAACAAGGTCTGCGCTTCTGGTATGAAGGCTGTCATCCTCGGTGCCCAGACCATCATGACCGGTAACGCCAGTGTCGTTGTCGCTGGCGGTACGGAGTCCATGTCCAACACTCCCCACTACCTTCCTAACCTCCGTACTGGTGCCAAGTACGGTGACCAGACCCTCATTGATGGTGTCCTTAAGGATGGTTTGACTGACGCCTATGGAAAGCAGCACATGGGTATGGCTGCTGAGCTGTGCGCCACCGAGCACGAGCTTACCCGCGAGGCCCAGGACGAGTACGCCATCAACTCGTACAAGAAGGCTCAGGCTGCTACTGCCGAGAAGAAGTTCACTGAGATCTACCCCATCGAGGTCTCTGGTGGCCGTGGAAAGCCCAACGTTGTTATTGACAAAGACGACGAGGTCTCCAACCTGAACGAGGCCAAGCTCAGGGCCATGCGTCCTGCATTCAAGGCTGACGGCTCCGTCACGGCTCCCAATGCTGCTCCCATCAACGATGGTGCTGCTGCCCTGGTTCTCGTTTCTGAAGCAAAGCTTAAGGAGTTAAATCTTAGACCTATTGCCCGCATTGTTGGCTGGGGTGACGCTGCCCGTGACCCCGAGCGCTTCACTATTGCTCCTGCTCTCGCTATCCCCAAGGCCATCAAGCACGCTAGTTTGACCCCTGAACAAATCTCATTCTACGAGATCAACGAGGCTTTCTCTGTCGTTGCTCTCGCCAACATGAAGATCCTCGGTCTTTCTGCTGATCAGGTTAACGTTTTCGGTGGTTCCGTTGCTATCGGCCACCCTCTCGGTTGCTCCGGTGCTCGCATTATCACGACTCTTACCACCGTTCTGGCTGACAAGAAAGCCAAGTATGGTGTTGCCGGTATTTGCAACGGCGGTGGCGGTGCCTCCGCCATTGTTATTGAGAACCTCCAGCTGTAATCATGTACCTCATTCGAGTGCACACTTAGAGATGATAGGCTCATGGCTGTTTTAAAAAAAAAATATCTTTATGTCTTATGGTTTTTAATGAGTGTCACTAACCAGAGCCTCGAGAATTTAGGATAAAAACTGAATATCTGATCAAGTGGTGGAGTGGTACAGGATGTCTAGTGCCTTTTCTTCTTTGTGTTATCATTTTCTGGTCCAAGTTATGGCCGAAGTTTTTTTTCTTTTGTATCGATATCCTAATTGATACGATTTTGTCCTGTCAATTACTTGGTTTGCGCTTGTCGTGACATGTTTCCATCTTGTGTCGTGCTATGCTAAAGTCTCAAAAGTGCTGAGGTTTATATGAAAGCTATCAAAAATGCATCACTAAACCACATGTCTTGTATGCATGAAGCTTATCCGTACATATGCACGCACGCACCTCATGCAGTGTCGACTTGAATAAGCTTGTCTTGATCCCCGGTGACGCGATCACCAGTAGTTATGAGTACCGAATCGTATCCCATCAAATCCAAGCATTAATCCCCATCCCAATGAAATTAATCAATCTTCAAATCTGCACATTTTTCCGAGCCTTGATCCATCCGTCCGTTCAATAACAGGATGTGTGCATGTTTGGACTTGTCAAGGGCCTATCCCGAGGCTCTCCGACATTGCATCCTACGAAAAAGAGCGAAGGGAGTGTCATGGCCAGGTAAATTGCGGAAATGCCTACCCCCTGGGGAATTCATGGGTAGTAATGATATGAAAGGGTGGAACTGGTTACCTTATGGAAATTGAATGGGGAGAGGGTGGGATAGTGGGGAGTGGGGATGGTGATGAAAAGGATCTGATAACTTTTTATCAGATGGGGATTTATAGATAAGGGTTAGTCGACGATGGATGTGGATGAGGGTATAGTGGAGTCACGACGATTGCACTATGATTGGGAAGAGGAGCAGAAATAATCGAAGAAAAATGTGCAAGAATATATTTTGAGACGTTTCCGATGGCTCTGACTTCAGATGCCGTCGAAAAAGAAATGAGAAAGAAGCTATTAAATACAAGAAACGCCGATCCAAACATTACAACCATTACCAAATAAAAGACTACCCCAAAAGAGATACACCACAATGAAAACAAGACATAAATCAAAAGAGCCCAAAACCAATAGAGAAAAGAACAAGAACCCATCACGCCAAGCCGCAGAAAGATTTGGATATCGTACACCCACAAACAACCAGTAACAATCTCAATGAATCCGTTTCTTCGAGAATAACTATCATTTACGTTCATGTCCTCACTATCCCGCCTAGGCCTCAATGGTGGTATCGGCCATCGTAGCATCGGCATCCACAATCGTAATGTCAGCGTCAACGTCGATTAGAGGCCCAGCCTTCAAGGCATTGAAGTTTGCGACGGCCCGTTCAACTTCCTCGACAGACATGTGCGACATCCACTCAGGGTTCTTAACAAGTTTCCGAAGGCAGCCAACGCGGTGGAGGTGGTTACGGCGCTCGGTTTCGAGATGTCGCTCCCAGTTCTTTTTGGCGATGGGGCGGTCGTAGATGGAGTATTCAGAGCCGCCGGCGTTCCAGAGCATCTTGGAAGATACGAGGCAGATGGAGGTGCCAAGGTTATGCTCGGATTGGATATTTTCGGCGTCGGGGAGAAGGTCGCGGTTGACGGGAGCGCTGGGATCGAGGTCGAAGGGGAGGTTGCGAGAGAAGACGACACGGGACATCTTGCCAATGCTTACGCCTTCAGTGAAACCATCGCGGAGATATGAAGACACATAATATTGCCAGCGCTGCTGAAGACGCATGTCGTCCAGGTGGAAGGTGTTATCATCACGTCGCAACCAGCGGGCCTTCATCTCGGTTGTGGCAGGATACCAAGTGAATGCAAAGACTTCACCGTCCTTGACGCATTTTTCAACAAACTTGCGCATGTTGATCTCCATCAAGAACGACGTCTCCTCGCGTTCACGAAACTGGTAGTATTGGGCGATGATGTCGGGCGTCTTCTCTTTAGCATCAGCGCTAGTACTAGTGAGAGCAAGGCGGCACAGTGTTTTCAGCAAATCTTGAATGGTGTACAGCTTCCAGCCAGAGTTCATATAGTAGTGACGAAGAATCTCCTGGTACTTGAGCTCCTCACACTCACCATGCAGGTACTCCTCGATAAGCTCGAGAGTGCGCGGCCAAAACATAGACTCATCATTCACCTCATGGGCCTCAAAGAATCGAATCCGCTCCTCAATGAATCCTATATCCTTGCCAGGCTTGGGGCGCGTCAAGCGAAAAATAGACAGCTTGACACCCGCGGTACTGTTCTTGACGTCTACGAGACGAGAGTAAAGAGCATGGAAGATGCTAAGGAAGACATAAACCGTCTGGTTGCAAAAGAAATTATACCAAGGACGCTTGAACATGCCGTCTGCCTTGAGCTCGGGATCAGCTCGTGGAGCCCCCTCAACAGTTGAGGCCTGAGCGACCTTGGGCACAGACGTTAGCCACGACTGGCAAGGTGGAGGACCGTTGTTAGCAGGAGCATCGGTGGCATCAGTCATCTCTTCATCATGAATTGAAGTAACATCCGGCGTGGTCTCTTTGGATCCAGAAGCGCTGTCACTCTTGTTACCATTACGAGACTGGCCATTGTTGCGGCCGGGGTCGAGAACGCCACGCAGAAGATCGCCCTTCTTTCCCACCTTGCGACGGTTTGCGCCAATGTAAGGGATATGCTCCTCCTCATCAGAGGAGTCAAGCTGAATCTTGGGAAGACGGGGAGCGACCATGTCGTCGGGTAGATCAAACATAGTGGGAACGAAGACCTCAAAGAATTCAAGAATCCTCTCCTTCTCACTGATACTATGTTGAGCACTGTTACCAATGTATATAATCATAAGACGCAAAAGATCAACGATGACATTCTTGTCCTCAAACTTCCACTCAAACTGGTAGCGGGAAGCTTTGCCCTTAATCACCCGCTCTCTCCTCTGATTCTCATACTTAGTTTTGATGAGATCCACGAGATGTTTGGCAGAGAGGTTCCGCTTATCGTTCTGTTTGACCAAGATACCCATATGATCCAAGCTTCTCAAATGCATAGCCTCGGTTTGCGAACGCCAGACCTTCTCCCATTCACGCTGCGAGAAGCGCCATTCCTCATCCTTGTGCTTCATGCGAGCCAGGAGGACCGGAACCACAGCAAAGGGATTGTTGTACAGATCGTTGACCACGTCAATACCGCGATCACCGTAGATCTTCTTACAAACCCGTTTGAAGATGGACGGGCTTTGGCCAGCCAATGCCGCGGGCATTCTGAAGGCTTCTTGTTCAGCGGGGTCCATAACCAACATCTGCTGCGCAATAGGCTCCAAAAGCTGGATGCATTTCAAGTTCAAACTGATGTAAAAGTCGTAATCATGACGCTCCTCCTCAATGCGATGCAAGCCCTCTTCAAAGGCATTCTTGCGGTGGGCAACGAAGCCTGAATCTTCAGAGGCCCATGTTGGGTGAGAAGCCCATTCATCGTTAAGGACAGAGTTGCATAATTCATCCCGCCCACTGCAGGGCTTAAGACGCTCCCTCTTAGGAAGCAAGCGGTAGCTCGGGCCATAACCGCGACAGTTGCTCAGTGAAATCTTATCCACTGGCGGGGCAGGACGGTTTATAATAGTTTGTTCCTGGGGCTCGAAATCCAAAAACTCCTTCCAGCTGTTGGTTAGCTCGGGATTACCGTGGATGTAAGTCAATCCCTTGTGGTAAAGAGTAGAACGGTCGATAATTTGCTGACTATAGAGATTGCACAACTTCAAAAACTCGGTGAGGGTAGACTTGTTTCCTAGGTACTTCTTGACCCGATCGAAGAAGGCAATGTCATCTTCTCTGGTGTGAATAGTACCATGGGAAAGGGGTTCCGGAACTAGTGGTGTCAACCTTGGCTCAATCGCATCTCCGCCATTCTTGTGAGAGATCTTTGCTCTCTTCGCACCGGTTAGTATTCCTGAAGTGCTTCTCAAATTTGAGCTAGCAACTTCCGCTGTAGACGCGATAGGGGCAATAGACCCCTTCTCAATGCGTGGCCGCTTCTTTGTGTCCTTGGTAGCACTAGCAGGAGGCGCAAAGCTGCCCAGAGGCGGCATCTTCTGGCCATCTCGGTTTGGTTGGGGAGTCTGCATAAGAGGGTTCATGGAACCCATGTCGTCACTATTTTGACCAGGAGCATTTTTAGTCTGACCCGTGTTGTCAGGCAAAAACTGCTTGAAGTCATCCAGCAGATCGGGGGCGGAGTGGAAAAGGGCAGTAACCTGTGCGTAAACCTCGGTGATGGCTTTCGATTCACGTTGGTAGGTCTGAAGGATCTCCAAAAACTGTTTGTAGATCTCGGGTTTGTCTTGGAACCGGTTTTTGATCTTGTTGACATAACTAATGGCATGATTAAACTCAACAGGACCACGCTTTTCCATGCCGGGTTGTTGTTGTTGTTGTTGTTGTTGTTGCTGCTGCTGCCCTAGTTGCGAGGCCTGCGACAACCCGATGCTACCCCCTGGTGTTGGTGTATGAACATTACGGGAACCTGGAGCACTAGGAGTAGCAGTACCAGGAGGGCCAACAATAGGACCAGATACATTTCTCTGAGGCTGAGGGTCATATGGCGGAGGAGGCTGGTGATGTCCAGGTCCGTATATCATGCCAGGTTGCGCCGGGTTACTGTAAGTAACTTCGGGGCTTTCAATACTATGTTGTGGCACCCAATTGTTGGTACGTTGGCCATAGAATTGTTGACCAGGTCCTAGATGGTTACTGTCTAATTGAGGGCCTTTACCCGCAATACTTTGGAGGGTAGTTCCTGAGGGAGTAGTCACGCGGATGGTATTGGGATCATTGTTAGCACCACACTCGATCCGATAGCCAGGTGGTAAGAAGGTATTGAAGCCCTGAATTAGATTCGGATGGCCAGCGAAAAGATCAGAAACACGATTGATAACCCCAGGCGTGTCAATACTGCAGACAATTGGATGGTTAGACTAATTAGGACATGGTTGGAAGCCAAAGATTGAAACTTACGCTTGACTTTTGAAGTCTTTCATAATGTCTAAAAATCGGTTATACACATCAGGCTGCTCATGAAATTGAACTTTAACTTGGTCGAGGTAGGTTAATGCGTCCTATAACAAAGAAAAAAAGGTTAGCATGCAAAGTCAGACTACCGGTTTTTCGATATAGTTCGCCAAATTATGGTATACGGTTTGAGGTTTTAAGGCTTGCGCAATAGCTGGAAACCTGACTGGTTTTCAATTGGGTTCTATGTCGTACAAAAAATAAGAATCAACTTACGTTCAAAATAGGTTGTTGGCCACTCGGAACAGCATTTCCAGGTCCAGAGGGGCCAAATTGTGTTTGAGACATGGAGCGCCCCGATTGTGGTTCCGAACTAGGCATGATGTTGTTGAAGGGTCCCGAACCCGATTGTGAGGCATTCGACACACCAATTGGAGCATTGTTTATAGGGCCATTGTGAGCCATAGGAGGGTACATCTGGTGAGGTCCATTCGGGCCGTGGGGCATGGGCCGACCCTGGTGGTCCATGACAGACGGTCCGAAGTTCAACACAGGACCCGGACCCGGAGGAGCGCCCAACGGTATAGAGCCCGGAGCACCACTGTGGGCAGAGAGAATACCGCCGGGGCTGTGAATAGTGTTAGGCATGCGCGAGGCGACAGGTTGATGTATCGGGAGAGAGCCGGCATTGCTGTGGTGTGTTCCGTTGGGACCTTGCGAAAACTGTTCTCTTTGCTGGCGCTCAAGCTCTTCCGGATGAACAGGACGTGGTCTGTTGTGCTCGTCCATCTTGCGGTCTCGGTCAAAGTTTCTTGGGATTTGCTGGGGTTGATTGAGATTGTTCATAGTCGCTGGGATTGGTGATCTGGAAAACTACAACGTTAGCAACGGAATTTCCACAAAGGTAAAAGAGTGAGATCAGAACTCGTGATGAGTGCCAATAATCGTACAACGAGTACAATGTTCAAACTTCAGGGTTGGCGACGAGAATCGACACTATATTGCATGTCGCGAAAGCCTGTGAACGAATTATCGATTCAAGAGAAAACTTACGCGGACTGGTATTATACGAAGTTTGGATTCATGGTCTGATACCCAATCGCTTTGGTCCAAGATAGCGGTGTATAGATATAATGTGACTCCGAAGAAAAAGATCGTGGAGTTTGACGTAAGATTGTAATCGATTTGGTAAGGAAATGCTTCGGGGGAGAAAGAAACTCCAAGCAAGGACCAATAGGCGAAATAGAGTCCACAGCCGCGTCCAAAACAGGCTTAGTGTCGCATCACAGCGCAGTGATAAGATCAAATCACGTGCTGATAAAATATGTCTGAATCGGTTAAATCTCGGTAGATATGAAGAATGACGCCATTGCACTCCTAATTCCAGAGATTTGTAGCTACTCACTCATTAAATGCGTATTTGAATGAACTTTTGCAACTAGTAGGGTTAAATATGGTGATGATAACCCTGTGCCTCACTTTTTTGGAGCGAATTTCACAATCCCGCATGCCTAACCCTAAACACGAATATTTATTTAACCTGTCCCGTCAGGAATCTTGTACTCAGGAGATCAACTCAAAATCACTTTCCACTTTTGACCTATTAAAGGAAACTTTTTGCACGCAAACTTCTTCTTGGATTGGCTTTGATTATAGGATAATGTAAATGAAAGCATACCGATATTTTATCTCCATCACCAACTATGCCAACCAAGTAACGTGAACGAGTGAGAACATCAATATGTTATAACTGAAAGCTCAAATACTGTGACATTGTTTTTACTGTTGAGATTGAATGATCCCTGTCACCGTAAAATTCTTTATATAAATAACGATATCGGTCAAATATAGTAAAAAATCAATTCTAAATTATAAGACTGCAACCTCTATATTAAAAGGCAAAAAATATATTCTAAACTCTAGCAAAACACCATAAGAGACCAAAACACAAAGATAGCACGAAATCTAGAAAGACTTCAAGCCATTGCACTGGACCATGACCCAAGTCCAAATATGCGCCCATAGAGAAGCCAAGAAATCCCAAATAAGCCGGGAAACCGATATGACCTTGGGCTGCCAGGTCACCCAGGCAAACTTGAAGGTGACCACGAACATACAGATAACGAAGAAGAAGAAGACTACCTTCCGGAGACGGGTGGCTGTGAACAGAGAGAAGAACCATGACACAAAGTTGTTCCGGATAGTCCCATCGTAGTACACCTGCTTGTAGGTGTCTCTCTTCGTGGTTTCGTAGGTCACCACCTCACCGTGATTGACGATGGTAGTTTGCACCTTGCCATGGTTATGTTTGGGATCCAGAATAACAAGGGGCAGGTGAGCGGACAGGACTCTGACTACAGTGAGCTCAGAGGGGTCTTTCTTTGCCATGATCTTTCCCTTAACGTACTTGGGAAAACTCAGGACATTCTCCTCGAAAGCAGGACGGTTGGCATAGTCCTGGTGGTTGTACGGGCTACCAGGGACCGGCAAGATGAGGCGAGGCTCACCGTGGATGCGGAGAGCCAGAGAAATGACACCAGCGCTCGTGGTTATGTCGTACATGAGCTGGAAGATCATGGTCTGATTGGGACCATGAGCAGGCCAAAAGCAGGCAGCCAGATCGAAGATAGGCTTCATCGTTGATATAATGCCAAAGGAAACATCACGAGCGGCACCGCAGAAGGTCGAGGGACATCTGCGAGGAGAGATGACCAGCAAAGCAACCTCACGGCAGATCTTTGCTTTCGGAGCTAAGAACGAAATGTTAGCATATGAGATGTCTATTAACACATTAGTAGGTGTGTTGCAAAATAGGTTAACTTACTCTGATCATCCGCGTTGCGCTTGCCGCACCCAAACATATCAATGCTCAAGACCTTCTCGACGATTATTTGCATGATCATGGAGCGAACGACTAATATTAAAGCGTTGGGATCGGCCAATATCTCAGAAACTTCCTTTTGACCGCCGATCAAGCGGAAGGCCTTGTAGAAGTAGGAAGCCGCCTTGCCGTAGTAGAGGTCGGCCATATAGGGAACCTTCCCCTTATAGACGGTGGGCGCCTGGTAGCCTTTGACCGAAGCGTTTCCCAGAATAATCAAATTCGTGGCCATTTTGATGTGTTTGCACAGCATCCACATCCGGTTTCCAGCAAAGTTGGTAGAGAAGATGTCGAATCTCTCCGTCTCGGCATCTTGGACCCAGGGAATGATGCCCTGAACCAAGGGTAGATTCTTCAGAGAAGACAGGTTGATGGCATCGCGGTAGTGCGCGAGTCCAGTGTGGGCATCCTGATCTTCCCAGCCGCTGGCAGCACCGTTGTGCTTGACTTCGATACTGGTAGACATGGTGTTTGATGTGAAGGGTGTTATTTATAAAGTTGAATAAAGTAAGTAAGTGAAGATATGTGTGCAAGCTGCAGTAAAGTCGAGATTGGATGGGTGAAGTAAGATGGAAAGCTGCATTGTGAGAAGAAAAAGAAGAGAAGACCAAAATCCCTGTGGGACTGAAAGAATCTGTTATCTATTTTGAAATTTACGATTTTTGCGAACAAAAAAACCGTGGACCATATCTATCACACTTTTCTTTCAGGTTTCTTTATTTCAAAAAAGGGCAGCTGTATGTTCATATTCGGTCTTAATAACCGTTTCTTTGTTTGCTTTTCGTGGTCAACAAAGAAAATACAGGTGTTTTCCTTTTCTCTCTTTCAGAGGAAAAGAAGAACAAAAATGATGGCAAGATAAACAATGCTACTATTACTTTAAGGTTTGAGTTGCTCAATATCTTAAGACAAGATCCTTTTTTTTCAGTTTCATGTCTATCTCTACTCATAATAATCAATGACTTCATACCGGACTTCGCGAGACTTTTGTCTGAAAAAAGACCATAGTATTGTGGTTGGTGAAGATTATGCAAAGTTCAAAACGAGGTCTTTGATTATAATCACAATGATATGAGTTATTATTATCATTTCTTCAATGGTGAATTTGTGGTCGTGTAATTTCCCTTTTTGGATGCCTGTCACACATATTCAGATCAAATAGTAACCCTAAGCTACAGAGGAGCTATCCTTGGAATATGACGTCGGACACTCAAGCCCCTGTCATTCCTGATACCAAAGATAGCTCCTTGAGCCTGAAAACAAAGGCTACTAGTAACCCTTGGAACCAAAAAACTCCAGAAAATTCAGATGGTGACGTGGAAGACTGTGAAACATTGCATTGTCCAGGGGAGGGAGGACGCTTGTCTCGAATTGACTATCTTGACACAATGAGCATCCTGACTAGGCGAACAAACTTCAACATGGTTTATCAAGTTTGGACTTGTTGCGCGTATGTCTGTGCTAGGTTGGTATATATGTAGTTCCGCCCACACAAATTTTAAGGTGAGTGGAGTTGCATGAGCTTGCATGCAATACACATTATGACGAAAGATAGAGCAGGAGGGTGCAAGGGGCCCCTCACATGTCTGTGACTTGACGGTTACTGTCGATCACTTAAGATGGCAGATTACAAGTTGAAATCTTGTTAAAATCTTGTTGAATGATTGAGATGCCAGTATTTGTGGTGATTGGGGTTAACCGGCACGTGATGAACCGAAAATTACCACTAAAATTTCCATTCGGGATCTCACAATATTACAGGTTAGTCGATCGGATTCTGGATTCACATTCAAAAAAAGTGGTGGGGCGCCTCTAATTCACAACCCCTCATCCAAGTCAATAACCCCCAAGTCATGCTGCACAGGCTTGCCAGAAACAACCAAACAGGGCCCCCGCCATTCTAAAACACTAAGTGGTCAAGGACCATCAGGCGCAGTAGGAGCTTACATAGGCTTGATGAAAAATCTAGATCAGAATACATAAGTCATTGCCCGTACGCAGTTCCTCCTTCGAATTTCTTCCTCTTCCAAACGCAATCCAATTATTGACTTGCTACTTCTGTTATACCCTCGTTTGTTTTGGAATCGCACCGGTGCCTTCCACGAATTAGATCTAGCAACTACTTTAAATCATCCCAGGCGGATATTATCAGTAGTTTTGTGGCCTTTGCCTGAAAATAATATTTTCATCAACCTTTACGACCTTGACTCTTCATTCTAGCCCCGCGCATACCACACTTCGCAGAATCGACACGTTCACGAATTATACCCTACGAATTTCTTTCCATTACCTTCTCATCATCTACAATCCCTCACCATGTCTACTGAAATGGATAAGCAGGTCGATTTGACCACCATCCCCATCGATCCAGCCAACGAGTCCCACGACGAGAAGGCCGCTTCCGCTGCTGGCTCCGACCCGAACAAGGAGATTACTGTTTTCCACGACAAGGACAACTTTAACGTGAAGCACCCCCTTCAGAACAAGTGGACTCTGTGGTTCACCAAGCCCCCTAGTGGCAGAGTATGTCAACGTTTGGCAATGAATTTGACGACTGTTCAAATCAACTAACATGACCTTCACAGGGTGATAACTGGGCTGATCTTCTCAAGAAGGTCATCACTTTCGACTCCGTTGAGGAGTTCTGGGGCATCTATGTAAGTATCCATAATTGAAACCATGTTTCAATCAGACCCATTTACTGATACAATCGACAGAACAATATTGCCCCCGTTTCCGAGCTTTCGCTCAAATCCGACTACCACCTGTTCAAGGAAGGCGTTCGCCCCGAGTGGGAGGATGCTGCCAATAAGCATGGTGGTAAGTGGTCTTACCAGTACAAAGAAAAGCGTTCAGTCGACATCGATACTCTTTGGATGCACGTTATGATGGCCGCTATCGGTGAAACTCTCGAAGATGAGGGTGACGGTGAGGTCATGGGTGTCGTTGTCAACGTCCGCAAGGGTTTCTACCGTATTGGTGTCTGGACTCGATCGGTTGGTAGAGCCATCCCGAACCGTGGAGACGGCGATGTTGCTGGTGGCAAGGGTAGATCTCAGGTTAAGGGCGAGGCTATCCTGAAGAACATTGGCATGCGTTTTAAGCAGGTCCTTAAGCTGAACCCTTCCGACACTGTCGAGTTCTCTGGCCATACCGAGTCCGCTAACGTTGGCAGCACTCGTGTCAAGTCCAAGTTTGTGGTCTAAGCCCCATTACTCCGCGTGTTGTCACTCCTCGAGGTGTTGCGCCGAGTCGCTTCGTCCCAACTACGCTATAAACTCCTAATTAGGCCGAACTGCCGCGGATTGACCTCCACTCTTTGTACATTTTTTTATTATCGGCTTTTGAGAAGAGAGCCTTATTATTGGCGGATCATCCTGTCCGTCCTGTTACCATTACCGTTTTTATGATACCAGGTTCTATAACCGTCACAGTTATATCCAGGACTGTCAAGAAGAAACAAGTTTAAATCCAACCCAAAAAGTCTGCATTATCTCTCTGGATGGATCACTTTGTTTCGTTATCATTGCTTTTCATTTCTCGCCATTCTCAACTATACCCACCCATCTTTCGAACTCTCTTGTTTGACACAGTTCAGTTTTTCTGTTCTGTTGGTCTGCGGGACCGTACCGATATTTGGTCGCTGTTTGAGGCTGACTGGGTTTGTCCAAGCATTGACTACGAGCAGAACATTCATCTCTATTTCTACCCATCGTCATTTTCATCATTTGGAGCTTAGGTTATGTTTACATGTGTTTTTTCATCGGGATCATCTCAATAGAGTTTACGATTTTTGTTACTTGAATTTTTTGGATTGTGGGTTGTGTGAAACAAAGATCGACTCATTGGTCGATGTATTTTGTATTTTGTGATGATTATACACATACATAGCCTCTTTATTACAGAGTACTTTTCAACTAACAATACAACAAAAAACTATATGTAAACGATATATACAAAACAGATAGCTTGCGGATGATGACAAACTCTCTTACTGCTCATCACCACTGAACTCGTCCTGGTAAACTGCCTTAACCAGGTTATTCTTGTTGATCTTCCCCATAGCATTTCTCGGAATGCTATCCACTAACTTGAGAGTCTGGGGAATCTTGTAGTTGACCAGACGATCCCGGAGAGCCCGGCGCATATCCATCACCGACCACTTATTGGTGACCTCCTTGCTCAGGACAATGACAGCACCTACCTTCTGCCCCCATTTACCTGAGGGAACAGCGACAACGGCACACTCGGAGACCTCAGGCAGAGACAAAAGCTCCCGTTCAACCTCGAGGGCCGAAACCTTTTCACCGCCCGTCTTGATGATGTCTGCGCTCTTGCGACCCTGGATAAAGTACATGAGACCTTTGGCCCAGGTGCTGCCAGACTTGCCGGCGGTGGGGACTTCGCGGCGCACGGCGACGTCGCCGGTCTTGAACCAGCGGCCCTTGCCGTCTTCGCTCTCGACGAATTCCTTAGCGGTGGCCTCGGGGTTCTTCCAGTATTCTTTGAAGATGGTGGGGCCGCGAAGTTGAATTTCACCGATGCGTTCACGGCCGTTGGCGGTCAGCTCTTGGCCGTAGGGGATGATTTCGTTGGTGTCGAGTTCGCAGAGACGGGCTTCAACCGAGGGAAGCGGCCAGCCGACGGAACCGTCAACGCGGTCTTCAGGGGCAAGAGAGCAGGAAAGGGCCATGCCAACTTCGGTCATGCCATAGCGTTCGAGAAGGATGTTGCCCTTAGAAAGGGAGGTCCAGGCCTGCTTGATAGGAGTCGGGAGGGCGGCAGAGCCGGAGAAGGCGACGCGCAGGTGTTCGGGGGAGACGGCGGTACGGGCGGTTTCCTTGAGGTCTTCGGGGAGGGTCTTGTGGGTGGCCATGAGGCGACTGTAGATGGTGGGGACGGCGGTGAAGAAGGTGATTTCGGGCTTTTTAGGAGTCTCAGTAAAAGGGGCGAGGAAGCGCTTCCAGACGGCATCAGCGTTGAAGGGGAACATGAACTCGATGGAGCTGCCGGCGAAGAGGGGGGTGATGATGGCGTTGACGGTGCCGTGGATGTGGTGGAGGGGAAGGACGTGGAGGAGGTGGTCGTCGGATGTGTACTTCCAGGCTTCGATGAGGGCGTTGGCTTGCGCGGTGAGGGCGGATTGGGGGATGAGTACGCCCTTCTGTGAAGCACCGGAGCGCATGATATTAGTGACCTACATACATGAACCAGAAGTCAGAGTAACAAATTGGTAGAACTTACGGGGCGGTTTGTGGTACCGGAGGTGTACAGCATCATGCCGGTGTTGCCGGGCTCGACAACAGTGAGATCAACGCTCTCATGGGAAGAACCACCAAGCAGCTTTTCCAGCTGCAGATAGGCCGGGTTGGCAAAGAGCTCGGTCTTGAGTGTCTCTTTGGCCTTCTTGGAGAACTTGGCTGAAGAGACCAAAAGGATAGCTTCACTCTGGTTGAGAATATACTGAAGTTCAGCAGCGGGGAAGGCCGGAGACAAAGGGACGGCGATGGCCTTGGAGGCGAGGATGGCAAGGAGGGTTACTATAAGAAAGTATAAAAAAGGCATGTAAGCATTTGCAATATTAGCAAAGTCCGTAATCCGTAGGATGGAGACGCAATGACAGGCCAAATTTTACATACCGATATAATCGTAGCTGTTCTCAACCAAGAACGCAATTCTCTCGCCAGCAAGATAGTCTTTGCCGGTAGCCTTCTGCAACTGGGCTCTGGTTCTCAAAACATCACCCAACAGTTCACCATACTTGAATTTGCGGCCAGAGAGCGAGTGGACGACTACGGTCGACTGCGGGTCATGCTTCGAGATGGCCTCGAAAAGCGGCAGCTTGGGAAGGGTATTGGCCATTCTGGATATACGTGACAGCGAGAAGAAACGCAGACTGGAAGGAGCACAAGAAGGGGATATGGAGGAGCGAAGACCGGCAGCGGCGGCGGACAACCGGGAGTCCAGAAGAGAGGATGGGGATAGTGTGGGGGAGGCGAGGGAATTCGCGGGGGGAAGAATGGAAGCCGGACGTCGGATAGCGGCGGTCCATGAAGCGGGTCGTGCAAACATAGGGGATGGTGGGGGGATGGTGAGAGATCGGACAACGAGAGGATTTACAAGGGATAGGAATTGGGATCTCTGGCCCAATTGGAATACAAGCCTCAAGCGATGCGGGGGGGGGGGGGGGGGGCAAAGATAGAGACCAAGAGACGATAGAGAGACAGCAATAGTTGGGCAAGCTCGGTAATGTGTAAATAGGTAAGGTAGGCTTGGTTGAGAGGCGTTCTGTATGCGCAGTATATGCAGGCAAAAGCCAAGGATGAAGGACCAATGGTCGATTATAGCGGATGGCGATCAGAATTAACGGCTATGGGAGGCGTGTAATTGTCAAAATTAAAAATAGAAGAAAACAAAGTTGAAAATTGCCAAATCGCACAGAGCCTTGAGTGTGAACTTTGAAATCCTCTTAATCAACTAATTTGGAATCCGTATTTTCCGGAATTGACCCGCGGCGGACCTGATTGGAGCTACTTATTAAAGGATAACGTTCTGCAATGGCCCTTCGTCTCGGTCATCAGTGTGGTCTTCAAGTGGCTTGTTTTTACGAGGCGCTATAGTGCGAGGGAGACATAAGTGAGAGCGGAATGCCGGATTGGGTAACCAAATGGTGAGCTGAGCTATAGACCACCCGTAAAACACCGGGAGTTTCCGAGTTGGTTGGCCGGAGATTGAGAGCGGGGTTGGATGGTTGTTGTTGTTGTTTGCCGGTGGAACTTGTTAGACTATCAATTTTTCAGGAATTTCGGTGGCGCTTTGGGGAATCGGCTCAAGTTGTGTCCATAAAAGGCTTAATTGAAGTTGGGATTTTGGCCACTATGCTATTCAACAGACGTTATCGACATTTTCCCCCGCTGTGTGCCATGATCTGATGAGACCCTGGCATATGAAACCCTAACTAGAAATCCTACCTTTAAGTGTCCGGGGCTTCCTATGACGACGTTATGTGACACAGACTGTCTATGTTATGTACAAGATTTGAATCTGCCATTGTAAAACAAGTGGCGTCGGTACCAGACAAGAGGCCAGCATCGTGAAACATCTTATATCTCTTTTTCGCAGAATTGATGATCTCATGCCCTTCCACACAAAAAGGATCCAAAAATTTTTGTCTCGTTTAATTTGTTACCGCCGCTGCAAGCTTCCTGCATGGAAAGTTCCTGGAAGCACCAGACGCTTTGTATCTACTCCGCCATTTCGCAAAGAAAGAAAACCCTATCATCGACGCCCAAAAAACATGACCCCGCGCTGATTTTGTATTTTTTTTGGGGGGTTCCCATTGTTATTTCGTCTACCGCCATTTTGCAACAAAAGGTAAATAAGAACCAAAAGGGCAACTAAGCCAAAAGTAGAGAACCGCACGTTCCGTTGCATACACAAGGAATCCGATCTTGCCACGCATACGTTGCATACAGATTTATCCCCCACACGCCGATATCCGCCAGTTCTCCTCTTGTTTTGCTTTTTTCGGTGGTCAAGTTTTTTTTCTTTTGCGCCAGACCGATACTTTGGGCTGGTGGGAAGACACGGAATCGTGCAGCTTCATTGGCTGCCAATAGCCCGTTGGCTGACCGTCCTTTGATGGCATATACATATATATACATATATATTTAGAAAGATAGAGCCTTAACAGGTCACCGTGAACAATGGCCTCTCCGCTCTTTTCGAATCAAAAGAAATGCCAATAGTGACATTGAGCAGAAGCAAGAACAACAAAGAGCGTGGGATATCACTTTTTCCCCTCACCCCGTAGATTCTCTATACCGCCAAATGGAGAAAGATGATATCCGACATGTGACCAGCCTCTTTCCTCTCCCTGACTCCCTCCTCTCAGTTTGGGAAGACTATGGTGTTTGTTGCTGGTATTGCCACTTTGTACCGTGCTGTTGGGACCCCCGGGGTCCGATCATATTGGACGAAGCTTCCGGCATAGCTGTGATCATATATGACCAAAGTAATGTCTGTGTTCTGGGTATGTTTATCGTTTAGTAGAATTAACCACCAGTGAAAAGACATGATTGGCTATGAATATAACGACCATAAATCGTGAATATTAATATTCAGCTTATACCGCATGTTCCGGCGGTCTCCTCGTGCGGCGTCTAGACTCACACCGGCCCTGGGCCCTGTCGATTTTCCTTCACCGAATATTTCACAAAGAGGGTCTCTTTTTCTGCCACTCTCTCGTTCTTCTTTCCCTATTCTGTGCTGCTCTGTCTTTGATTCTCTCCTCATTCTTGCTTCTGCATCTTGTGATTGTCTGTTCTCACTGCCTGATTGATTCACCCCTCGGTTGCCACCACGCCCTCTGTATTTTGTGTCCTTTTCTTTTTGGGGGACCAAGTTCTGTCTTTGTTTCCATTTGCGGTCAACGACTAGCAGCTCTTCGGCCTAACTCAGACCCCCGGTCTCTCTTTTCTACAGATCATCGTCCATTCCCATTAGGCCAACCTAGCGACTCGTGTCGCAGACAAAATTAAAATAATCAACAAAAAAAAACCATTAAAAGCTCTAACCGGAGCCAAGTCAAAGTAGCGGTGATGGCTGTCGTGAGAACATCCGCAGGAAGCCGGGGTGCGTGCAGACAAGGCGGCGTCTGTGCCAGAAAACCCGTTGACAGCATGGCCTACCAACTATCCCAAACGCCCGCCCATGCCAACGCCAACGCCTACTCCCACGCCATCCGCCGAGGTGTCTCTAGTAATATCCCCCTAATCTCTTCTCAGAGCCACGGCCACGGCCACGGTCACGGACTGACGGTGACGAGGAGTATGAACATGATGACCAACATGACCATGATGGTGAAGATGGTGATGATAATAGGGCGAAGAGGGCCTGAGGGGCAGGTAATTCAGGGACGATGTGGTGGACAGGGTCTGCAGATGGCGACGGCCTCAGTGGACGGTGGGGTTGTCTCATGGTCCACTTCTCTTTCTTCTACTGCTGCTGCTGCTGCTTTTACTTCTCCTGATGTTGCGGGCCCGGTTGGATACCGCTGGTCTGGAGAAGACATAAAGATGTCTGGATCTGGACGTCATTTACTGGGCCCGTTTGCTCGTTCTACTCTTGCTTTTTCTTCTTCACTATTGCCATCTGCCTCTTCTCTCCAGAGATTCACTTCGACTTTTACTTCTACTACTGTTACTACTACTACTGCCATTATCAAGAACAACCTGCCTCACAACACCAATTCCCTTCAATCTTCTCGTCTATTTTCGACTTTGTCTTGGTCGTCTCCTGAGTCTGACATCGCCGTTGCCAGCCCTGCGAGTTCCACGTCGTCTTCTATTGGCAGAATCTACGGTCCCCGCCAGCCTTGCGTCCCCTCTTTTCTGCTGTCCAATTTACCCAGGATTTCCTCTTTTTTTTCTTTCGCCATGTACCGTAGATACGCCCTCGGATTCCCGGCCAGCAGAAAACTGAGCACCATGTCCGATTCCGTGACACCCATTGAAGACTCTATCCGTGCTAAGGTTAGTTTTTTTTTTCTTTCTCTTGGTACCTTTGCCTGTGGTCCTATGGTGCCATTTGTTAGTGGGTCGCAAGCATAGTGCCAATTGACTGTCACAGTCTACGGAAGACAACACTTCGTTCAGACGAACTAACACCTTGAATAGGTCATGGCAGCACTGAAGCCAACTTTCCTCGAGATTTATAATGACTCCCACTTGCACGCCCACCACAAGCCCATGATTGGTTCTACGTCTCGTGAGACTCACTTCAGGTAAGCAAATGTTCCGTCTTCTTTTGTCGCCATCACTGTCCTCTTGTACTCTATATCTAGTAAATCGTCTATCTGCTTGCTCTACTGGAGTGCATAGTGTGCCTGATCCTTTGGTTTTTACCTGCATTATATTTACAGCCATTATGCATCTCTTCACGCTGCAGCCCCCATCCAGCGCAAGATAAGACCTAGACAGACCTGACTGGAACTACCAATATCTACCGTCCATTATATCTATTACATATGTCCCTCACATCATATACTAACACACTCACCTCTAGAATCCACGTCGCCTCCGAGAAATTTGTTTCCAAGTCCCAGCCCGCCCGTCACCGCATGCTCTACATGCTCCTCAGCGAAGAAATGGCCTGCGAAGGCGGCATCCACGCCCTTTCCCTCCTCACCATGACGCCCGAAGAGGAAGCCCGTAGAAAAGCCAAGGCCGAGAGTCAGAGGACCGGTGGGGCCGTTGCCTGCAACGGATCGAACCACTAGAGCTTCCTACTGTCTCATGAAACTCATGTGTGTCTTTACTTTGTTTGCTTTTTTTTCCTGGGTTTCTTTCCATGGTCTCGCTTTTGAGTTTTGATGGTGTTACTGGGTTCTACTGTTCATTGGTAACGGGTTGGTTTACAGAGGGTGTTGATGGTGGATGGATGGATGGATGAATGGAACGGTGCAGTTGGTGAGGAGCGGTCAAGCCTGAACAAGCCTGATAATGCTTGGCTGCGACAGCATGGGTAACAACGGGCTTGCTTGCTGCATATCACGCCTAGGACCATCAAGTCATACATACACCACCATTTGCATCGACCCCGTAACCAAGAAGCAGGAGGGAAAAAAGAAAAAGTTAACAAAAAAAGACATGATACGCGGTACTCCTATCACAGAGCCTTATCATGAGCCTGTTTTCATCTACTGCATAGGTACACAGGTACACAGGCATACACATACTATTATTCTTCCCTTTGTCTGGAAAAGCGGTCTGCCACACCTCCAAAGGTTGATGTCTCACCATGATATCACCTGTCATCCGATGTCGAGACGATGGATGAGGGGATGAGGGGATGAGGACTTTGTGGCCGTTCCTCCCAGGATGAATATTGTACGTTGTTTATTTTGGTGTCTACTGGCACAGCATATTGGCATCATTGAACTTGTCACGATTTGATGGCTTTTAACATTTTTGTTTTTGTTCTCTATTTGTCAGCACTTTACATTTTCTTTACTCCCCAAGGAGTCCAAACATTACCTTATTTTCCTTTTCTTTGTTTTTTTCCTTTTCCTTTTTCCTTCATCAACTTGAAACTTCCCGAGCATGGCAGCATCGGTGTTTTTTCTTTTGTAGATTCTTTTGTAGATCTAGGCTGGCTTCTAAATATCTAGCAAACAGCCCGCCTCTCATGAATAATAAACAAACAATAGACTATCTTTTCTCATGAATAGTTACTCTCTTTTTATTACGTAAGATTCAAGTTTGAGATTTATTTCACGGCTCGTTCTACGTGGGGATCGTGGGACGGTCCGTATATAATGACATAACACAGTAACTATACATGACTGCCCCATCTGATCTTTACAGCTGAATGTATCTACACAAGCACACGACCAGCCGATTCATGAAACGCTCGATTCTCAGAATCGAGATCACAAGGCTTAATAAGTCAACAATTAATGAAACAAAATATCGAGTCCAAGCCTCAAAACAAATATACACATTACACAAGGATATCATATACCAACAAGTGCCCAATTCGATCCTCGTCATAAATCATCAAGCAAGTTCAAAAACGGAAATTCCCCCTTAGGCCATTAGTGAATCCTCATCTACCTCACTCCACCTCAACGGATGCTTCTTACTCTTCGTCTTCTTTTTCACCTCCTGCTCCCTGTCTTTTTCCTTCTCCACCCTTTCCCTATCCCTATCCCTCAGTCCCCCCTCATTAATCCTCCTCCTCACCACCTCCCGCGGCGACTCCCCCCTCTTAAAACTCCTGTGCCGTAATCTCTCCCCCAATTCCGGTGACGCCTCATATATCGAAGGGTCCCCAGCGAGATCCCCGTTGAAAGTAATAGACTCATCGTAACTGACGTCAGGATTAATAATCCGCAGCGGCTGCGGCGTGTCGAAAGCACGACGGGAAAGAGAATGAGAAGTAGAATGGGGTTTCCGGTCGATAGAAGAAATGGAAGCGGAGCGTTTGGTGGTTGGAGTGGACGTAGCGACGACGTGGACGGGGGAGGGTCCGAGGGTGCAGCGGCGTTTGGCGTCGGGGACTGTGAGATCTTGGGAGGCAGATAAGGTCTTATTTTGTGGGGCGGAGGTAATGGCTGGTGGTATAGCCGGCGCATTAGAACCAGTTGGCCGAGATGATGTGGCGTCGGTACCGCCAGATAACAGATAGAACTTGTCCAGAGTATCTTTTGTGATGACCATTGACGTGAACTGGGGCTTCTGCACATTGGCAAAGTAGTAGTTGACAGCCGTGATTGTGATGCCTGACGTCATGATATAGTGCTTATACTCATAGCTGAACACCCTCATCATATCATCGTACAGATATTCTGGAAACTGGTTATTACGGCACAGGTGCCGCAGATAAACCAGCCCGTTCCGGAACATATCTTCAGACCCGTTGTAAGACGGATATTTGTGACAGAACCATTCATATGGAGACATATTGACATCTGGTCCATATTGCGACGGTGTATCCACCGTAGTACTCCTCGCCATCGCGCGCGTCCGCTCCGGCAACATGATCTGACTTTCCTGCTGTATTTGCCTATCTCCTACCGATGACTTCCTCAAAGGCAACGATTCCCATACCCTGTCCACGGAACCCAATGCCGTTTCCTGTCTTTTTGTCCTCCGCCTCGCTGGCAAATCTTCAAAGGTGACTGGCGTTGTACTCCGATCTGAATCTCTCAGCGATGCAGACTCCAGATTTGAATCCTCGGCAGCCGACGTCGCAGATTTTCTCTTTCGCGACAATGATAAGGTTAACGAAGCAGCAGGCGACAGAGATCGTTGCTTCGCAGAACCCGGAAACTGAGGCACTATTAAAAAATTATGTTGTTGTTTTTGTTGTTGCTGCGATAGAGGCTGCATTGGTGGTGGTGGTACTTGGTTTTCTTTATTATTGGAAGGCGACGATTCGGGGGCTGAGGGCGCTTCCAGGCCTCTTTGAATCGTAATTCTAGAGGCAGATGCAGGTGCAGGTGCATGGGGTGGTGAAAGGAGGGGATTTTGTAAGGTGATTGGCTGATCGGCAGTGGCAGCGACAGAATCTGAGATGTCGCGCAAAAAGTCGCTTTGCGAATTGCGACGAGTGTCTTGTTGAATTTGACTGACTCGGCTTTGACTGCGCGTTTGGCAGTGATATTCGCTGTGAGTTTGGCTATAGCTTCGACTCTCATGCTGGCTGTGGCTTGATATGGGGCTCAGTTGGTCTTGGCTGAGAATTGGATTCCTGATTTTACTGTGGCTTCGGGTGGAACTTTGGATGGGTTCTTGAATCCGAATCTGACTTTCCAGTTGGCTTTGGCTTTCCTCTTGACTTTGACTCAAATTCTCTATTATCGTCTGTGTCTGTGTCTGGATCTCTGCTCCAGGCAGCGAACCATTTCTAGGAAGGTAGAAGAGTTTGGTGATAGCCGGTTGCGGTGGATCTAAAACCAGTTGCAAGTATGACAAGGGATTGATACGCCTCCGTCTCTTATTTGAGGATGTCTCGGGGCTGTCGGGAATATCTTCGGGTCCTTCTTGGAGCAAGGAGAGATCAGTTTCTTGTGTCACGGGAGGTTGAGCGCAAGGCGGCCAAGCCATTTCGTTTGCCAATTGGTCGTCAGATGTCAGTGATGCTGATGGTTTGAATCGTAAGATGCCATCGGTAGGTATATGGGTCTCTTTGATGTAAGCGCTGGAGGTTCCCGATGAAGGTTTAGCGATTCTGGGGGTTCCTAGTTCAGGTGAGTCGGTAGGGCTAGTCTGGGGGATTATTCGAGAATCGGTCGGCGGGGCGTCATCAGTCGAGTTCAGTCGAGTATTTTCATTGTCGACACCATCATTGTGGTTACCGGAGGCTAGGGGGGTACCATTTAAAGGTCTGACGGGTACTATGCTCAAAGGTGATGAAGGGGCACTCGAAATTAGCTGTGTGAAATAAGGCGCCGGAGGTTTCGCCGAAGCCGGAGTAAGAGCTGGTGTCTTTTTCTTCCTATGGACAGGGCTATCTCCGTATTCAGAGTCACTCCAAGGAATTGGAGTCCCAGCACTTGATTCCACCTTATTGTCGGTCGCATCGAGGGTTAAGTTCTCAGCAACGGTAGTATCCGCGGCTATCGGTTCGGGATCTGGTGTGACCTGCAAACTGCGAGGTGGTTCCACATCAACTTTTTTCAACTGGAAAAAGATGACATTTCTCAGCACATCCGGAGGCAAACAAAGGCCGTCGAGAGTCCCGCCCGTCCGCCGACTCGCCAGTTCGTTGTATTTGGACTTTTTCGAATTAAGTAATAACTGCTGGTCCTCCGGCACCGTCATCAACAAATCCAGCAGGGCCGGATCTTTGAACGCCCGATCGACCAGTCGCTTACTTGACATATTGGTCACCCGATGCAAGTCATCAAATTAGAGAGGATGGTATAAATCTCGTTAGAGTCAGATAAATCTGTTGTGGAGTGGCAAGACCGTATTGATGACGTCTTGTCCTTTTTTTTTTCTAGCTGACTGCGCGTCGCGTTTTGGTGATGCATTTTCACAAGCTAAACCAGGTTTTGGGTAACAAAGTAGGACAGGGGAGTTACCGTTTTGGGAATAATGTGGTGAATGGAGAAAAGTGAGACAATAAGTGGGTATTTGAGAAGCTGCAGCCTGGTGACATTTGGCAGCTGGCAAAAGAAGTTGTAAATTAGGGTTAAATTTTAGACTTTTCCGGCAAATTGTGAATGAAGTAGTTGATGATAATCATCGATACTACGTATTTGAGCGACATACTTCAGTTTATCAAGTCTCAACTCTCTCTAGCGACCTCAAAACTCTTCATATCTCGCTCCTTACATAAGGTCTCCTCGTCTCCTCTGCCATCAAGAGGAAAATAACAACTCGCCTGCAGGATTAACCCTACTGTCGCAACAGAGAATAAGCTATAGGCTAACAGCTCCTCTACTGCCGATGTGACGATCGAGACCTGATCTTATCGGCCACTGCAACCAGCATCATTGCACCTGATGCTCAACAGCAAACATTGCGTCAATCGCAACTTCAGAATACTCCAAGAATCACCACATCTACCAAAAGAATGGCACTCCTATGACTCAAAGTAGTGCCCATTAATTGCATTTGTAAGATCTGCAACCCCGCCAAAGATCATTGCTTCCAGCACCGTGACATCAACTGGTGATACCCAAGCAAGAGCTGACTTTGTACAAGATCCAAAATTCATGACATTTTGTTCTACTACGGCCGACTGCCTTTTACAAGCATTATCACGCATTTATACGATACCCTACGTAAGCTTCTCCTTCCGTTCATTTTTCCATATTGCCATAACCCGCAAACATCATCACAACCTATCTATCACCTGCATATCGAAATGCATGTGTCGCACACCTCCTGAATCGCCTTTATGTTTTCATGAGTATCCGTCGCTCTCTGCAACCTAATGACTCTTTATGACCGAGTTACGATACAAAGCAATCTATCACATAATACTCTACGACTATGTCGAATAACCCTACCGGTCAACCACCGGCACCACCAACGCAAACCTCCGCACCAACCTCCCTCAGCCAAGCCTCCTTAACCGCACTCTCCGCGGCACCTTCCCAAACTCAATCAGACCGCCACCAAATATCCCAAACCCTTGATAAAATCCACACAACCGCCAGCCAAAGCGTCTCCCTCACTACCTTCACTGAAATTGGCTCTCCCCGCGAGTCCATCCCGGCACCCGAAACTAAGAATGAAGGTGTCTCAGCAGGATTTACTAGCCTCTACAATCGGTTCAAGGGGGTTGTCAGTGGAGCAATGAGACCGGTGCAGACGCAACCACAGGATGTCGATGATTCAGAGATGGTAGCGGCGGCGGCGGCAATGGCGCAGTTGCCTGGGTTTCCGCCTCCAGGGACGACAATGTTACCTGAGAATTCGAGTTCTGGCACGTCGGCCATGGCACAAGCAATGTTGTTGATGTCAAGGTCGAGATCAAGTACTGGGAGCTGGAATAGCTTGTCTGGCCCGGCCAAGTCGGCGACTATGGATATTGCTGTGCTGGGAGGTTTAGGGATTGAAATGCCATTGGAATCTTCACGAAGGACATCTACAGGCGATGCTGTATCTGGGGTACAGTCACTGGCTGGAGATTCTTCGAGTGCTGTCGTGGATGATGCCCCCAAGTCTACAAAGTCCCCCGAGGCATCAATACGCAGTGAACAGAGAGTACTAGCAAACAATACTGAAGCTGTAGCCACGACGACTGCCCAAAAGAAGTTACCGGCCGTCATCCACCGAATTCGCCCGCGCGCCGGATCACAAACATCATTACACGATCTCTACTTTCCCAATGCTAGTCCAATGACTGACGTAGCGCATGGTGAAATTTACAACTCCTTGAGTGTTCCAATGGCGGCTTCCACATCAGGAATCTACGGAGCTCCCACAGTTCAAGATATCCGGACACCCGAAATGGCGTACCCAAAGCTGGCAGCCATGGGTAAGCGAGTACTTAGCAAGGAATTCTGGATGGCGGATGAAACCTCAAAGGAGTGTTACCTTTGTTCTGCTGTGTTTACGGCGTTTCGGAGGAAGCACCATTGCCGGCTTTGTGGTATGATTTTTGATTCAAAGTGTACGACTACTGTGCCAGGTGAATACTTTGGAGTACAGGGCTCGTTAAAGATTTGCATCATATGTCATGATTTCTTTCAGAGTCGACTGGATGACTCTAGTGACTCGGATGCAGAAGCTTATCTCGCCAGATTTGCTGGGCCACGTGGCGAATCCATGGCTACAGTGCCGGTGCGAAATTCAGAAGGCGATGCGTCTTCGACACGGCCAGAAAGCGAGGTAGATTCCCGGCCATCAACAACGCCCGTGATGGCTATTGCCGGTACAAGAACAGGATCCGATGGTGCACCAGTACTCGAGATTGAAACTCTGACCCCACAGTTGTCCCACGCACCATCATCCAAATCTCTCAAAACCATGACAAACTCAAGGTCACATACTGGCCACAAACGGCATCACTCGAAACACAGTATCCATGGCATGTCACACATACATGGACACAGTCACGCCGAAAGGAAAGATGACAAAGTTCCTTTTAGAAAACCTCTATCGGACAAGCGAAAGACGAAGCTTTCAGCCTTCCACGATGACAACATCATTGATCCCGAGCTGGAGGGCTACATATCTGATGACCAGTCCAGTGGCGACGAGCAAGGAAATGGCGGCACCTCTTCAAGTGCTGACCTCAATTTACCAAGCTTCGATAATGATCGTAGCACGTTTGGGAGTTTCTTGTCAGCCGGAAAACGCCACCGCATGAGAGCGGGTGAAAAGAGCATCAGTGGCCTCAGTTTCACAAGAGGAGCTATTGAGGAGTACATGTCTCCCACGTTCTACAGCAGTGCCCCACGCCCACCACGTCGGCGGAACCTCAGTATGGCCAGTTCATCGGGCCACTTTATGCGACCACCGCGGCCGAAATCAGGAATCTTTAAATTTCAAAACGTCATGAACGAGCCGGTTTTTGTCGACAGTCCTGTCGATGGCCCTGGGTCAGACTTTGGACAGTTTTACCCGTCGGATTCGGCGCCCGAGTTTGAGATTCCGCAGGTGCAGCTGAGTCCAATCGCGGAGACACATTTCAAGAAATTGTTGAGGCAGTTGTTGACAGATAACGGCATTGAGAATGTGTCGACGTGGGAAAAGGTCTTGTCGCCAATTATCCAGCGGTGTACGGATGAGGTATCACCAGATACTGACCAAGATGACTTTATGGACATTCGGCATTATGTCAAGATCAAGAAGATCCCCGGTGCCAAAGCATTTGATTCGGCTTATACTGCAGGTATCGTCTTTTCAAAGAATGTTGCCTTGAAGAGTATGTCTCGTAAGATTCTGAGACCCAAGATCCTGCTATTGTCTTTTCCGTTGGAGTACCAGAGACACTCGGAACACCAGCTCATCAAGCTTGATCCAGTCATCTCCCAGGAGCGTGAGTATCTCCGGATTGTCGTCAGTAAAATCATCCAGCAAGGCCCTCACCTCATTCTCTCCTCCAAGGGTGTCTCGGGTATCGCTTTGCAGTCTTTGTCTGAGGCGAATATTTCGGTTGCCTACAATGTCAAACAGTCGGTCATGGAGGCTGTTGCGCGATGTGCCGATGGGACTGTGGTAGAGTCTGTGGATATGTTGGCCCTGCCGGACGTCCGATTGGGCTCCTGCAGAAAGTTTGAGGTCCGGACTTTTGTCAACAATACGTTCCCGGGGCGCAAGAAATCTTACATCTTCCTGTCGGATTGCATGCCATATTTAGGCGGAACGATTACTCTTCGGGGAGCTAACGTGAAGGTGTTGGCGAGGTTGAAGCAGATTGTGGAGTTCATGATTTACGTGGTGTACAATTTGAAGTTGGAGAACTCACTTTTGAGGGATTCATTCATTAATGTGCCGGATGTGTTGGAGTTGCCGAGTACGGCGCCACAGGATCAAGCTCTTGCTTCGATTTCATTGTTGGCTTCAGGGTCTTTGGAACAGGAAAAGGCTGTAGCAACGCCGGCGGCTGATTCTGGTGCTGATTCTGCTGGTAGTGACGAAACTCCCACTCGTCCTATCACAGAGGCTCAACCGGCAGAGGCAACCAACAATGAGAAGCAGTTGGCCACTGCTACTACTAATGCCACTACAGAAGCCCCTACTGAAGTACTCACTATTACCACAGATGGCCCTCTGCCCGTACCTGATACTGCCATTAAACAAGCACAAGATGAGCCCCCAACCATTGTCGCACCTAAGCCCGTCAACCCCATCAACCCAGTGCAACCTTTACTGGAAGGGTCGAAGGCTCCCACGTCTTATTACAGTGATATCGTGGACCGATTTGACACCAAGATCCTCTCTTCGACACCTTTTGTTAAATTCACACAGCCGTATCTGCTACAGAAAGCTCGTCTGTTGGAACGTCGCCTTAACGAGTTGGGACGTCTCAAAGAATACTACGGGAACGAGCTGGACAAGTTGGACAATACAGAAGAGAAGCCACAGGAAACAGTGGCGGAGGAACCGTTCCAGTTGGTCACGCCGGAGATGCTGCATGCTATTGGCCAGAAAGTCCCGAAGCAGGTGCTGCGTATCATCCATGCTGCGCACGAAGTCGAGTATGATAATGTTTTGCATGCCTACGAGACGCAGCGGAGGCTCTGGGAAGGCGTCATCCAGGGAAACATTGATCTTTGCGATCCGAATGCACACCAGACGCTTATGACGCTGCAGTCGGTCATTTGCACAGCAACTAAAATTCCCTGCGTTGAGCCGAATCTGGTCACGATGCGCTTCTATATTGACCGGAACCCCGAGCTGGGCATGGAGACGGATGGGACATTGGGACAGTTCTTGGAGAAGTTGTATAGTGAGGCTCCGCAGGATTGCCCGACAAGCAGCTGCAGCAAAACGATGATGGACCATCATCGGACGTATGTCCACGATCATCGCATGGTGACAGTGTTCACCGAGTCGAACCCGGCACCACAGCCTTCAGAGGTCATTATGATGTGGAGTTACTGCAAGGTCTGTAAGAAGGATATGCCCGAGGTGCCGATGAGTGAACATACGTACCGTTACTCCTTCTGCAAGTATCTCGAGTTCTTGTTCTGGGGGCAGGGTCTGCGGTTGGACGAGTCGCTGGGGTGTCCACATGATTTTCACATGGATCATATCCGGTACTTTACCATCTCTGATGTCCGGGTGCGGCTCCATTTGGACCCGATTGATCCGCTTGAGATCGCCGTTCCGCGGAAGAGGTTCACGTGGAAGGTGGATTATGATATCAAGGTCAAGAATGGCATGTACATGCGGTACTATGATATCTGGCTAAAGTTCATGGCCTCGGTCGTGTCCCGTCTCAAGAGCATACGCATCGACTCGGTCCTCCCCGAAAAGGCTGATGCCTGCAAAGAGGAGATCGACAGCCTCCTCAAGAAGGCACAGGACGACCAGAAGTCGCTGATCTCGTTCTTGCAGGAAGTCTATATGAATTCCAAGTACTACGAGCTGGTGCCGTTCAACCTGGTTTCGAGGAAGATGATGCACATGTCAGAGGATTGGAATATGGCGTTCAAAAAGTTTGAGGCGGACTTTTTATCGGATAAAGACATCAGGCAGATTACCATGTTGCAGTTGCGGAAGATGTTTGTGGAGGCGGATGATCCGGCCAAGGAGGCGGTGGCGTCAGAGGGGGACGCGGAGGAGAGGGCAGAGGGCGAGACGGGAATGATTCTTGAGGAGGAGAAGGGGAATGCAGAAAGGACGGATGGGGAAAAGGCTGAGGACGAAAAGCCTGAGGAGAAGCCCGATGATGGTGATGATAAGCCGGCGGATGAAGAGAACCCGCTGCCAGAAAATAGCAAAGAGGCTTCTGTCAACGAGGATAAGAATGAGACGGTACCTCCCCCTGTATTGCCACCAAAGTCCTCGGAGCTAGTCATTGGGACACTTAAGTCTTCGACTTCTCCTGAGCCAGGTACTTCAAGGCTGTCTCTAGAAAACTCAGAGCCCAAGTTAGGAAGCAGAGCCAGCAGTCCGCACGACAGACAATTCACACGAACTCGCACTTCTCGTGCCGCTAGTCCAGCAGTCACCCAGTCACCGGCCCGTTCAGCGAATGATACCCCCGGTGGTGATCTCAGTCTCTCGGAGAGAATTGAGATGATTCGGAGGGACCAGGGACTGCAGCATAGTGCGACGACGGGCGACCTTGAGATGGAGCCGAGATTGCGGTTGACAAGTAGGAGGACGGCGCCAGTGATGCCGATGTTGAGGAGTGGCGGGCAAGGACATCGGGTGCTGACAAAACCGAATCCGGCAACTCGGAAAGAGAGCCGTGAAGAGATAGCGGAAGGATCAGGCGGTGGCGGTGGTAGTGGGAAGAAGCTTTCGGAGAGACTCGGATTGAATAATCTGACGAAGCGGAATAAGGGAAGCTCCGCGATTCCTCGGTTAAATCCTAAGCGGACACCCAAGGTTTCGGCGCTGGCAAAACACTTTGAGCAGCTGAGTCGGGAGTTTGAACAAGAGCGGATCCGCGATCGGAAGAAACGTGAGGAGAAGGAGCGGTTGAGACAGCCGAGGAGCATGTTGCCGAGAACTTCTACGACGGCGATTGTCGTTTATGATAATGTCGATGAGGCGGTGGGAGAGCCGGATGTGGAGGCGGAGGTGGAGGCGGAGACAAAACCGGTGAGGGTGAGGAAGGAGTTGAAGAGGAAGCCTATTTTCTATGATCAGGCGGCGAGGAATCGGAGGGAAGCGCAGGGGAAGAAATCGGTGGTATCTAAGGCGAGACTGAATTCAGGCAACGGAGAGGCTCCCGAAGAGACAGATTTCAAGGAGCCGCCGACGGAGGAAAGGAAAGATGAGACTAAGGAGGAGGAAGAGGAAGGACAAGAAGAAGCAGCGGATAAGGAGACGGCGATCGCAGTAGGTGACAGCTTTGAAAGTGGTGGTAGGAAGGAGGGAGAAGGTCAAGAGGATAAAGGATCTGGTGATGAGGCTGGGAGTGACAATGATGCGTCGATTGACGAGACTAACCAAGACTCAGACATACTGGGTGAAACTCCAGGTGAATTGCCGAAACACCAGAAGAACAGTCTGTTGAAGATGCTGGCCAACTTCTGGGCTGAGCGTTCAGCCAGCGGCTGGGCTCCGCTTGACTTTCCGATCTCGCCGATGGAGCATATCTTCTTGGACTCGGACATTGTCATCCGCGAAGACGAGCCCTCGTCGCTCATTGCGTTTGCGCTGTCGTCAATGGACTACCGCATAAAGCTGGCCGAGTCCCGGTATAACGTGCACAAGGACTACATTGACCCATCGGTGGTACCAATGGACTTTCTCGAAGATGACAAGATGATGCCGTTAACGCAGGTGGAGGAGGAGCTGGAGCGGGAACTGCTGAGCCCGACGGGGAGTCACTTGAAGTTCCAGTTCCAGGTGGGCAGTTCCAAAATGCACTGCAAAATTTTTTTTGCGGGGCACTTTGATGCGATGAGGCGCAAGTGCATGTTGGCAGATCGGTTTATCGATTCGCTGTCGAGGTGTATTGCGTGGGATAGTCAGGGAGGCAAGAGCAAGAGTGTGTTTTTGAAGACGATGGATGATCGGTTGGTGTTGAAAGTGAGTTTGTTTTTTATGTCATTATAATATCTGCGAGGATCACATGCTAACATTATAATACAACAAAAAGTCCCTGGCTGCTGTCGAAACCACCGCCTTCCTCGAATTCGCCCCGTCCTACTTCGGCGTCATGGCTGAGGCCCTCTTCCGCGATCTCCCCTCCGTTATCGCCAAAATGGTCGGCCTCTTCCAAATCTACATCAAAAACCCCGTCACCAACGTTGACATCAAACTTGATCTCCTCGTCATGGAAAACCTCTTCTACGACCGCGCCCCCACCAAAAAGTTCGACCTCAAGGGTTCTATGAGAAACAGAAAGGTGGATCCCACAGGTGCCGTCGACGAGGTGCTCCTGGACCAGAACATGGTCGACTACATCTACGAATCGCCCCTCTTTGCCCGCGAACACTCGAAGCGCCTCCTGCGATCGTCAGTGTACAACGACACGCTGTTCCTGTCCAAGCAAAACGTCATGGACTACTCGCTCATGGTCGCCATTGACGCCTCGCGCAAGGAGCTTGTCGTCGGCATCGTCGACTGCATCCGCACGTACACGTTTGACAAGAAGCTGGAGACGTGGATCAAGGATCGAAGCCGCGTAGTGGGGCAGAAGTTGAAGCCGACAGTGACGGATCCGCGGGAGTACAAGAGTCGGTTCCGCGAGGCGATGCAGAGATATATTTTGCAGGCGCCGGATTGCTGGAGGTTGTTTCCGGGGCGGGAGACGCGGAGGCAGCGGTTTGAGGATGATGTGTGAACAGGTGGGCATGTAGAATGTAGCATGTATATAGAGGTTGTCATTGTCATTAGTAAAAAAAAGAAATGAATCCAATATAACGGAGAAAAACATGGAAAATACATGACTGATGGATATCCCAAAAGATAAAACAAAATCCAGAACCTGAAATACCTCTTCTTTCCCCCGCCTAATACCCCCTCTGCTTCCCCAGAAACTCCTCCATCGCCAAACTCTCTTGCTTTATATACTCCAACAAAATCTGATCCCGCTCATCCTGCGCTTTTTCTTCCTCCTCCTTCTTCATCGCTGCCCGCTTCGACTCTTCCAAAACCCTCGCCAGCTCGTCGTCGGCATCGCCATCGTTGCCACCGGGAGACACAGTCTGCATGCTCGCTTGTAAAGCTCGCTTGATTTCTTCTTCCTCTTCCCTTGCCCTGGCATCCAAGATGGCCTGTTCTTCCTCTATCCTCAACAAGACCTCTCTATCCAAATCATCATTGGTTACACTCCCACCTGCTAATCTCCGATTTGTCTCCCTGGGTACCGTATGCTGATTAATCACCCTTTCCAAACGCTCCTGATATTCCTCTGCCGACATGTTCTCCACGATGCTCGTGCGATCCTCGGGATACCCTGTGGTCCGCACTCTTTGCATTTCGCTTACATTTTCTCTCAGAACCTGTTCGATGATGGCATCTTCGTGGACGTCTCCGCGGGAACGTAGACGGATGGTTTCAGAAATTGCCTGATCAAGGGCAGAAGGAGAAAGATCGGCCCAGTGAGGAGGGATCATGGGGTCGGGTATCAGGGGGCTCTGAGTGGATATGCGAGGAGGAATTGCATCAGGGGCCGCGGTATAAACCCCCGAGGGGCCGGCGGATGATGAGGTCATTGTCCGGGAGAGATACGCGGCGTTTCTGTTCGCCTCTGCTTCGGCAGTTGCAAGTCGCGCCTTTTCATCTCCTCTGTAAAAAGAGGACCAATTTTCTTCGTGTCGTGCTTGTTGTGCCAATACCTGGTTCGGCCGATGGGAATACAGCTCTGGAGTGCCCGAGCCAGATCCATTCCTCGATAGCCCTGCTAGGTTCACGCTCGATGAATTCGCCGATGTTGACGTTGACGGTCGTGGAATAAAGATGGAGTTTGACGCAACCGCCGTCGAGCGGACCTTTGACTTCTTCTTGTTGCAAGCTTCCTGTTCGAAGGCGCGGAACCGGACAATCATTTCCTGTTCCTCGGTTGGCGTCATCTGCATCAGATCCTCCTGGCCTTGTGCCATACGAGACGCAATGATGTACGCCTCATAAGACCTGGTCCCGAGGCCCTTCATCTGCAGGTAGACGCCCTGAAAAGTATATGCTGGAAGAGCCCAGATAGCTATGACTTGTTAGTACTTTCCTTGTTTCCGGAACACCGAATGCGGAATATCAAAAACTCACCACTAGCCGGCTTCAATAGAAGCCCACCCAACCCCTTTCCCACTCCCTTCCAAAACCCCCTTTGCCCCTCCGCCTTGGCCCCCTCGTACGGATTCCTCACCAACCCTGCCACTCCATCATAAAATCCCAGGCCAAACTCTTTCCCCGCCACCTTCAACCCGCTCCGTAACCCCGTCACCTTCTCCGCTTCTCGGACTGTCGGGTCATTGTATAGCTTTGGTGCATTCCGGAAGCCCTTGGCCAGTCCCATAGTAAAGTTCATAGGGGACTTCGCTCCGATTTCAAAGATGCGGCCAAGTCCTCTGCCGGCTTCGATGCTGGCCTCGAGGACTGCATGCCGGGAGACTTTTTCTCTTTCTACACCTTTGCCCTTGTCGGTTAGGGGGTTGTACGAGTTTGTACTGGTATTGGTCATACTGCGTTCGCGGAGAAACTCGGGAGATTTCGAGTCTGTAGAAGAAGGCGACGGTGAGAATGGCTCAGTAGGTTTTCTCGAAGCGGAGATGATGGAGCTACTGGCGGTGAATGGCCGGTTAGCAAAGCCAGCAGGAATCGGAGACACCGGAAGAATATCGATTTCTTTTCTGGCACCGGGAGACATGGCACCATTGGGAGTTATGGGGGTAGCGGTGCCGGAATTTTGACCCGACTTCTTGCTGTTCTTGTTCTTCTTGAAGCCAGCCTTGATAACACCCAAAGGCAAATCGGCAACAGCATATGTCATACTAGCAAAGTCTCCAATGAGACCGGCCGTTACACCAGAAACTGGCTCCCATGGCTCAGCCTCGGTATTGTAATCACGGGCTCGATACAACTTCAGATCTTCCCACCTCACAATGTTCTCCCGCACCAGCAAAACCGCAGTCATCGCACTCAGCCGAATATTCGTATGTCTCGTGCGCCATACTGCTGCCTTTGACGGCACCACGGCACATCGCAAGTCCTCGAAATGCAAATGCTTATGGAAATACTCTGCCCCTTTCTCCGTGCCCTTCTCCTTCCGGATCTTGGCGCCCAGAGCCTCTGCCTTGGCCTTGATGTCATCTCTCATACAGAAACGCAAAGCCTCTGCCAGCCTCTCTGCTGTCAACTTCAGAAACGGAATCGGATCCGGACCAGCACCGGCTCTGGCAATCATGGCGCCCCAGAACGGCTGATCTCCAAAAAATGGCACAACCACCGTCGGAACCCCCGCATGAATACCCGCCGATGACGTTCCTGCTCCACCATGGTGAACAACGGCAGAAACATGTTTGAAAAGCCAATCATGCGGGCAATTGCCCAGCATGAAGACATTTTCGGGGACTTGGAGGGAGTCTCCACCGAGACCACCCCAGCCCTTGGAGACAAGGGCACGGATGCCAGTCATGCGGACAGCAGTGAAGATGAGGTTGGTGAGGGCGTTAGGGTCATCAACAACGATGGAACCAAAGCCAATGTACACGGGCGGCGGCCCGGCTTTCAAGAAAGCATCAAGATCCGGCGGCGGTATGTAGTTTGAGGCGAGATTCAGCATAAAGAACCCTGAGATATCAATATTCTGGCCCCAATCGTTCGGCTTTTGAATCAACGCCGGCGACCAACAATACGTATACGGAATTTGTAGCCGATTCACCAACCCTGGCGTCCACGCCATATCCAACGGCTGTAACTCAAGTGTATTCTCCCGGAATCTATTAATGACATCCGCCAGTCCCTGCCATGTCAGCATCTCCACCAACGCATATGTTATCGTATTCGTCGTCCCAATATCCACCGCATTCGATGACTGAATGTTTGCCAGCGGATGTGGGAAAGCTCGCGTTGGTGACCACGGCATCGTGAACATGAGATGTAATGGGATTCCAAGCTTCTCAGCCAAGTGAATGTGTGCGAAGCTGGGAGGGTTTGCAATGATGACGTCAGCAACGAAAGGACGTCCGGAGAGTTCAAATGCAGCATCAGGTGCGGATTCGCCTTTTTTGCAAGGACGGAGAGGTTCGCCGGTACCATCGCCGGGCTCAAAGCATGAGCGCCAGGATCCTTCAATCATTTGAGAGATTCCTTTGCGACGGCGGCCAATTTCACCGGTAGTCAAGGCATCAATACCAGGGATCAACCCAGGGTTCTTGACCATGAAAGCCATGAGTTCCGCGGGATCTCCGCCAATGCAGAAGAATTCGAGGCCGTTTTCCTCGACAAATTTTTGGAAATTGGCATGGGTGGCGATGCGTACTCTGTGTTTGTAGGCATTTTTCAGGACTTTTCCAAGGGCAACAAACGGCTGGACATCACCGCGAGACCCTACAATTTGAATGACGACGTTCATTTGCGGTGGGGGCATGCCCTCCAGAGAGGGCCCGAGACCAGGGGGGATATACGCCGGGGGTTCATCAGCATACTTAGATTTGTGTATCGTTATGGGACGCCCTGGTTTGGAGTCGGCAAGTTGATGTCTAATCGATGGAGCCAAGAACTCGGCAAACCGGAGAGATGCCGAGTTAATGTTAATGTTGATACGGCCATCGGCTTTGGGATATTAGTACAGACTGGATCATGGATAAGATGTTAGGGTGCAAAATTATGAAAACTTACTAGTAACATTAGCGCCGCCAGAGAAGGTATCATTCTCAATCATTACCTCGCCGTAGGACGGCGGAGCAATGTCGGGGATATCTTCGTGGTACATGGAGGTTGGCCGATATGGCTGAAACTGCCGTTGTGGCGACTGTCCATTGTTCAGAGGTTGCCCGGAGGCTTTCTGAGATGGCCTCGAGTTGCTAAAGGCCTCGATCTCCTTTGTGCTAGGCATGATGATACTCTCCAGATGCTATTGACCAATGTCAAAAAATATGGAAAAGATTGGATACCCCGCAATGGAATATATGAAATGTTAGGCCGCTATGTCAAACGCAACTATCACGTGCAGAATATCTCTACACAGCCCGTCGTTGGTTCCTTCCTCAGATATCCCTTCTGCTGCTCAAGGATTTCAAGAGTAGATGATTGCAAGTTGCAACAAGTCTAGCTTACAGTAGGTTTCCCAACTTTTTGACAAAAGAATCCTACTTTTTTGGGTTTTTTTTTTGTCTTTCTTAATTTGGTGCTTACGTTTATTAACTTGGCGCCAATCAACAAAGGGTTTAGTCGATGTTAACCAGAAGGGTCTCTCCGAAATCATGTAAAAGTAGTGTAATTCGAAGAACTTACTAAATTAGGTAAGGGTTGCAAACAATGTGACGAGATTGCCGACAAGATAACCCTAAAGATTTGAAAAGAACAATAGTATAAACGGAAACTAGCGTAATTAATGATATAGATAATTAACACAACAAATAAATAAAAGTATGAGGAAGGAAAAAGGCAATATCGAGGAGTACCGAATTTATATCCTGTTGTGTCAGAAATATTGACAAAGTTGAAACCCCTTTGTGTTAGATTCAAAAGATTAAAATCCTGAAAAAGTCGTACACTAAACGAGCTCCAACAAGTACGTACGAAGCTACATACTGAATCTCAAGCAATATCCATCTCCCCTCGTCATTCATCATCCCTTGGCCTTGCTAAAATGGACACTTGCCACAATAAGCCATTGACATATTTCCTTTTTTGTTTCTTTTGTCCAGCCCCATCAGGCAGATGAATTAAGCATCAATTGTAAAACAACATGATTTCCCAGGTTGTTATTGTCAACTTTAGATGGGATAATGGCCATGGCCCGCCAGGCATCAATTTGTCATTTTGAAAAAAAGACTGACTTACACAGGGTTATGTGTCAACCACACACACTGCAAACAAGATCTGTACGAGGTTGACAAAGGGAACAATATTATTGGGAAATTACTGGATATATGTATTAATAGAATTTATGTTCTAGCGCCTGATATGTATAAGATATACCAAAAGTAGGCACATTTACAGAAGGGCCATTCTATTCAAAGGGTCCCAATCTGCCTATCAAGTACCCAAATTTAACAGGATCTCTCTGTACCTAATCTTCACCAAGCCATCCTGAACTGAACTGACTCTACCTTCTATATATAACCACATCCCGAATCGTATCCCATAACCAAACATGTATAAAAAAATAGATACCGATCTCACTTTCCAAGCAATAACGAAGCCATTAAAACAAGCGACCCAAAGTCCCATTCAACAATAAAACTCTGTTTGTATACGTGAAATGTCATTTTCTTAATGGTAACATAGCCAAGGCTGTCATTTGGTGTAGATATTTGACATTTTTATGACCATACCAATGACTGGTGGCTTAGCAAACGATGTAAGCTGTCAAATGATGCATGAGAGCGAAACAACTCTAATTCTAGAACATTGTCAAATCCAGGGTTTACCCCAGATTTTACATCTTTAGGGTTTTCAACATAAATCAGACTTCAAGATACCATCAAACTTATCTACCTGTTCATGCACTCATGATACGACAAGAATTTAATGTCTTTCGATCATCCCATTCAGCCATTCTAACATATGACTTAATAAACCCCTCAAACGCCACAAACACCAAGCTACCGGCGAATGTCCCCCCCCCCTACCATCGAGTTTATTGACACAATACTCAGTACCACATTTAATAAACTCTCAGGAACATGGAAAAAAACAAACACCCCCGGCAACCCACGTGTAAAAAGAGACCATCCCAAAATCAAGCAAAGAAAACCATAAAAGAACAAGAAACGCAGAAAAAAGCGAAACAGCCTAATACGTAGGTGTAGTACAAGAGACAACTGGCCGACCAGTGACTAGGAGGTCGAGCATAGTGTGTCAGATTATAAGAGGGTTTATGTGGAGAACTTGCGGGTGATTTTGGCGATGACTACAAGGAGTGATGTCTGGTTAGCAGCAAATCCTAAAAAATTGAGAAAAACAAATGAAACTTACTGTGGAGGGCAACGACGGAGAAGATAAAGACCAGAGAAAGAACAAGGACAACAACAGGGTCAACCTTCAGGCCGGGCGACTCATCAGTGTAAAGCTCTGCAACATTTGTTAGTCGGGGCTATTCCAGATCTACATCTACCATCAACTCGACAATAAAAACATACTCAGCATGGTGCTGCTGCTACCACCAGCACCTGCAGCCCGGGTCGACGTGGGACGCGCATTCGCAATCTTCTCTTTCTGATCGGCGGCAGCACGGCGGCGTATAGCCGTGCGGAGACCACCAGGGGCAGCGGGAGCGGTGACGACAGAAGCGCCAGAAGCGCTGGCGGGGGAGGCAGTGCGGCCGGACTGGTGATAAACGTGTTAGTAAGAGTGGCTAGAGATTTTAAGTTGGCTGGCTCAGATATGGGAGCCGGGTGAGGCTATATAGGTAGGTATTGATATTGGCGGTGACTGGTATAGTTGGATCGTAGAAAAAGTCGATAGTATGGAATGGGTGCGGTTAAGCTCGGTTAGTTGGATTCTTTGGTCGAGGGATAGGTGAATGGAGTGTCGACATTGTAGACGGCACAACACAACTTTGGCGAACCATAATCATAACCGATCGAGCCGAACGGTAGCAGGTCATGTGTAGATCGTTATCGTCCCGCCATAAACATCATAGTTGCAATTGTCATTGTTGATGCCTTCCACACTTCGCCATCAACCCATCCTTTCTCAATCGCAAAACCTGACCCAACCCACAATCTGCCATCTCTCCGTTTTCAACATCAACCAATCAATTCCCATCAAGACACTAGCCACCACACCCAAACGCGCAAACATACCATAGTGGCTAAGCTAATGGGTAAGAAAAGAAAAAAAGTATTAATCAGAGAACAATCACAAAAAAGTAGAAATCTCCAAACGCGCCAAGTCGTATATCTTGCTAAGAAATTCAATGATGCAAGTCAAAAATGGCCCTCTATTTGAAGGTGACAATCAATCATTCGCCAACCTTTCCCAACTTGTTTGGCCAGCCTGGCTCATCCATCCATTCACTTTGAACCCGTAAAACCCCTGTTAAGGCCACGGTTCTGATGCGCCTTTTTGTGGGTCCAGAAAGCAGGGTACCTCTAGTCACGTGTCGATAACCCAGACTTGTCATCGATAGCGCAAATGGAACTGTCGCCGAACTCCAAGTCAGACATACGCAACACACAAACTAAATCGCCATGGACATCATTGTTTAACTACATATCACTTTCGAGTTCACAGAGAGGACAATGACAACTTCTTTTGAAAGGAGATATATTGAACAAATGAGAAAAAAGCACAAACGCAGTGGTATCTGCTTTCAAATTTTCAATACGGCATTGACAACAGCGCAATAGATGTAATGACGCAGCACGACTATGGCTAATTTGTCGTGTTACGAACAGATGCAAAACCAGTAAGACAGAGGGAATATGATGACAAAGAAAATAAAATAAAAATAAAACACAAGACCACACAAGATTGAAATGGAAAGATAATAAAAGTCAAGAAAAATCTAACCAAACGACCGTATGAGAACAAGTGACAACCATGATATGGGATAGCACCACATCCCCTTGGATATGGAATCCACATGACCGAAAGCGGCGAGTAGTACCAACAGACAGCCACCCACAGAATAAACAACCTCCCATGAAAGTGTGAATGTGACCAACTGCTCTTCAGAACCACCGATCTTTGTCGAATAGAGCCACTACAGCAATAGTTACTGCTTGGCTGGGCGTCAACATCGAATTGTGGTGCAGTCATACAAGAGCAGGTACCCTTGTGTGGCTATTCGAGCACTAGGCGAAGTTGATGACATAGTTCGACCTCTCTGTACAGACCAACGGCCTGATCCATGACCCCATAATTGTCACTCAGCATCAGCAGCTTCGCCCGGAGCCAGGTGGAATAACTCGCACAGCCAGCTAGTTCCTCAAAAAAGAGGCAATCAGACAAGTACGCGTGCGCACCCACTCACGTTGAAAGAACATTCTCAACCCGAAACGCCAACCGCTATGACAAGGAAAAAAATAAGACCAGGACAAAGAACGAACAAAGATTAAGATGATAAATTCAAGTCGGCCCAACATGGGCTTTTGATGATATTTGTGAAGTGAAAATGCGCCAGGTGCGTGTTCCAAACACAGCCAGAAATAATGAAATAGGACATATGACGAAAGACCGCAAAAACTTGGAAGACTTTGAGAGGGGGGGAAAATTATCAACGAAAACAAAGAAAATATAAACTCAAAAGAAACAGGCGAAAGGGGGAATCATTGGGTAGCTCAAAGGGAGACATCAAGAACCATGCTAACATCACGAACGGCGGGGCCAGCAAGGTCCTCCAGAACGGGAATGAGATCTAACAACTCATTATCGTGGGCATCGGAGAACCAACTGCTAATAGGGACAGCATGCTGGGGGTGGAAAATGTAAGAGGTCGGTGAGTTGTCGATGATAATAGTGTCAGCCAAAGGACGGCCAATCTGGGAGAGGTCCTTCACGTAGTTTCCCTGGTGGTTGTAGCAGCTCTCACGGAATAAACGGTGATGCACAACGCCATGAATGTCGAGCTGGTCCAAAAGAGGATCTCCGTATTTAGAGACAGAGGCGGTAAAGACAACAACCTCATACAGCTCACCGACTCTCTTCATGAATTCATCCACACCAGGTCTCTTGATGACGTAGACGTCGTGGTAGCTGCCTTCGATCTCAACAGGGATCGTGAAGTCGGCTTGGTTCAGGATCTGACAAAAAAAAAGGTTAGCAATCATAGAACTATTCAGCCAGTGAAACGGTAAATCGGAATACATACTTTGAAAGAACTGTGAACAAGAGTCTCATCAAGATCTAGGACGAGGCACTTGCGACCTTTGTGCTCCGGTCTCACAGGAGGCAGGAGGGTCCTTGGTGCCTCATTTCCAGTGGCTGTCTCAGCATTTTGAAAAGGAGCGGGAGGACCAGGCGGTGGTGGAGGAACAGCAGGCAACGAGTTCGTTAGTGCCAATGATTGTTCTTCCTCGGTGACTTTAGGGGTATCATCCTCTTCAATATTTTGCGGTGTGGGCTCTGGGGCAGTCTCTTCCTCCTCTTCAGCAGGCGCGGATATGTTCACTACGGGAGTATTGGAAGCCTTAGACTCCCGGTCCGCATTATCACTAATAGACTGATCCTGGACAATGGACCCAAAAGCACGCTTCTCTTGGACAAGAGCATCGGAGTCGACGGGTGCGGTCTCTTTCTCAGTGATCACACCGTGTGTACCGTTTGTGTTCTGTGAGTTGTTTTGGTCCAGGGGAGTGTGGGTACGAGATCTCGTAGATCTGGAAGATTTCGCCGTCGTAGGGCGAATAGGCAATTTATCAACCTTTTGGACATTATCAATGGACTCGAGAGGAGCACCGCCTTCAGGGGCGGTGCAGCAGCCGAGAAGAGCAAAAAGACCGCCCTTCTTCTTGCGGGGAGGAGCGCCAGACATTGTGGCTAGGAAGATTTCGCGTTCGTTTTGAAGGGGTTCGTGGTGATTCCGACGAAGGTCAAGAAAGCTACGTCTGGAACGTATGCTGCTTGTGGGCGGACGACCGGTATTGATTACCGCGTCTACGGACTCGGCGATATTGTCGGCGCTCGCACCACTGGAGACTGCCGAAGCAGTAGAAGGCTCCGCTATGCGCAGAGACTCCGTGATCGTGAATATATCTCAGGAGAGTGTACTCCTGAGGTTTGAATCGACTCGTAATTCTTAGTGTAAAGTGACGTTATGAGCGAGGTGTTGTTTACGAAATTTGAAACACTAGTAGTAAAGATACTGGAGTTCGCTTTCTTTTCTAATCGGATAGAAGAAAAATAAGGCGGGAGAGTTCTTTATAGATGAGTAGATATGTAGGGGTATTATACGCCGTCAAAAAGAAAGACCTGTAATTAAAGTTGCGTGTCAGTAATGTGAACGTCAATTCATGCTGACTGGATGTTTGAATTGATAATGAATGTTATGTGGTCAGTGGGCGATTTTAATATGTCGTTTGATATGCTTTTCGTATCTCAATCAACACCATCCATATAGCTTCCGTCTGCATATGGATCTTACTACACATTCCGAAATGTAGGCTCTCGTGACAAACCCTATCCACTTGTCCCAGTCGGATGAGGCCGCACATTAACTTTCTATCCGGTGAAATACAACATATGCGGTGGCGATTCTTTCCGTTGATGAGGCGCAGGCACCAGAGCTCTTGTCTGTACCCTTCACAAGTTCACCACATAGACAAGCTATTCCCATCTAAACAATACGTCCAAGCAATGACGAGCAACACAAAACAAAAAAAATCTCACACCGCACAAAACATAGCACAATGTGCATGTCAGAAGTGATATCACTTACCTCAAATACAATAAAGGGCCCAAGAAATAAATACGAATCAAAAATAAAAATAAAAATAAAAACACATAAAGAAAAATAGGTCGCGATCTTAGGTCGGATTCAATGAGCGGAAGAGCTAAATCGAAGAAGACGAAGAAGCTGAAATGGAGTAAAAGGAAAACGACGACCAGTGAGATTCTCTATCAGGAGAGCGGGCGGGCAAAGGGCAGGTACGTGCGAGTGCGAATTAGAGGGTGAAAAATGGAAAGCGTGCAAAGAAGCAGCACTGCAACGACTTCAATGAAAGATAGACCTCTTCCGACACGACAATAAAGCAAGCGGAATGGCGATCAAGGGAAGGAGAATGAGAAGCTCTCAGGCGCTGGTTTTCCAGCCCCTTTACAACGGGCAGGGCCTGGCCGTGGCCGGGCCAGGACAAGCCAGGCCTTAAACGCAATGGTAAAATAACCAACCAAATTAGCAAAAAAGCACAGGGTCGGGGCCTTCGGGTGGGCGAGGGTGCAATTTCCCAGTTCCCCAGCCCAGTGTTGTTGAATGATGGCGGTTGCGGTGGTCAATGGGTTGTTAGTGGAGCTGACAAAAAAAATCGCATCAAAGTGAAGGTGCTTGTGGAAGCCAGACAGCATCACAGGGTAGCTACGATGTTTTACGCTCGAGGCCTACAGGTCATGGGAAACGACGCGCCGACATCAATCAAGAGATATAGATATGGGAGCTCACCAGCTTCTCAAGAGGATTACGAACATGGGATCTCATGCATCCAATGTGTCTTGTTCTGGCAGGCCAAGTTGCAATTCAGCAATGACAACCCGTCTGTTGACGACTCCCGCTTTATCCCAGAGGATCTTATTATTCCTTCTAATGTGGTTCCTGCTGTGATGGATCTCCTTTTGTCACATTATTATTGATTAGGCTCATAGGCCTGTGTAATTTTCCTATAGTACCATGTGTTAAATTTGGACGCAGCTTGAAGATGAAGCCCATTTGAAGTTTCTCATGCTCAGCAGAATTGACCAGCCAATCAGATGACTCCACTGACGTTCGGTGATGAATTTGGGCGCGTATATAGATGGGATCTTGAAAATGTTGGTTAACTGTTCTGATTGTCTGACATTCCGGCAAGTGAGTGTGAACAGTCTTCTCTGTACGGCTCAAAAGTGGAGGTCATCCCGACAACTACGACAAGTCGTTCTGTTAGCTGCTGATCATGGAAACTCCGACCTATATTTGAGCTAGGGTTGAAATTTTAAGTATCAACCCCTCCAATCTCTAAGGGCAACTTTGTCGAATAAATAGAAGCTTCTTTCAGACTTCTGATGGAGGTTCAAGTTCCTCTATTGCAAAATATTTCTACATTGTCGAGCTTTTCTTGAAATATTGTGCTGAACGCAGAAAGTCTGAATGACAATTTTCACGATGCATCTCACTTGGCTTCATATAGACCTCTCACGCGAATCAGTCGCGTCAACTTTCACATCATCTCAAGTCTTGATAATCCCAGAACACATCCAACGGCTGACACGTCGCGCAAAGATATCTGGCCTGCTTGATAAATATATTTTTTTTATTGGGAGGAGGGGGAAGGGGGTTATCGTGATAGACCCTGATTCTGACGGCACATTCAACATGGTGGAAAATGCAAGTATTGACGATACTTTAACTCGTGATGGAGCGAGATTATGGGCACCAATCTGCATGCTTCTATTCGTTATCAGTTTTTAAGAACTTTGCATCACCTAGTAGTGAATGTTAAGTGAGAAGATCTAGTGTCATTCATCTTATCAGTCGAGATTCATATAGAAGCCCTAGCTGAGTGTATCTTTCGCTTCGTCACTACTTGTCAATTGATAATTTTCATACCAGGCTTATACCCTTACTCTCAGCCAACCAGACGAGCCCGATGATCAAATCTCAATTTATTCTTCGAGTTTCTTGGGGGTTTAACCCTCCAACAGGAACAACAACCAGTCAAGTTTGAGTACACAGCAGTCTGTCTAGTCAATGCTCGCAGAAGACCTGGTTGAAACTGGGACTTCGCTAACTTCAAGTCGAGCATCGAACGCTTACGCACGGACTGTCTTGGTATATAAACTTCAGGCTGGAATGTCGATTGTAACTGTCGTGACGCTAGGGGAGGCGGGGGTGGGAAGAGATTGGATCCCACTTGTAATGGGCTGCACTGCACGATAATCTCGTTGCTTTGATGCAAGACTTGATGCTGCAAGTTATCTACCCCTATTGGTATATTGGTGTCTTTAAAGCATGTAGTGACAAAGCTTGAGACCTTGATATAGAGATGACGGCAGGTCGTGAGCGTTTGTTAAAATGCAGGCAGTTGAGTATTAGGGTCATCTGATGTCTGAACAGGTCTCACCACAGGCTGTCAAGTTATCAATTTATTTTTTTTAGATCAATCTGATATCTGTAATGATAGACGAATGCATATAAGAAGACTGATATATCAAATAGATACTCTGCCAATGAAAGAATAGACTGAGTTGTTTGTAATTGGTCGTGTTACCGCCAAACATCACGCAAGCTATATATTCAAACTAGGCAATACTTGGACAGTAGTAAATATTATTTAATATATATTTTACAGACAACGACAGCTAATATTAGGGTTTCATAATACTGGGTTATATCTCTCTAGAGCACAACCGGAAGTTGATTGAAATCATACCCTATTGTATTAGCCAACAGGAATCTATATTTAACTAAACCAGCCAATCAGCATCATACAAAAACCTCGGAATGCCCACCATTTCTTTATTTCACCCATCACATGTCTTCCTCAGTGTACCATCCCAGGGGTTCGCCAAACTTTGATCCGCATGCAGGAAAGTTGAACCGCTCAATCCAGAGTTCAGGGAAGATAAAAAGACAAGAAAAGCTCAATATGGAAATGCAACTTGTTTCCCTCAACAAAGCACAGAGTGGAAAAGAATCAAGTGCAACTGAACTGGGATATTCCAACTCCACATATACTTACTCATCACCAGCATGTGAAGCAGCCGCGGTCTAATTAAGAAATGATGATTGGGCGTCCGAATTAGGAAGTTGCCTGCGCTGGAGTGAAGATTCCCCCACCTGGGGCGGACTAAAGCAGCAACAGTTGGGTAATTAGATAGTTGCACCGGAATTGAATGTGCCTCCAACTGTAGTCATGATCTCCAATTTTATCTCAGATGTCTCAGTTGGCTTTTTTAACTGTTATGACTCTGACTTGATGGTCTTTGTTATCCTTTTAATGATTTACTTGTCAAACTACTGGTCTATTGTGATTCTTAAAGTTTGTGTTTTTTGAATATCCAGATAGCTGAAATTAATTTCCTGATATTTCCTGATAGAACATTGACGGCCCCACCCAACCCGACTGCAACCCCCCACATATCCCGGCTATGGCCGCCCAATCCACCCTACGGTACTCCACCGCCGAGGCTGCTGTCCTCAAATTTATCAAAAAATGGACAAATCCTATAAAAAATCGTCTCCACCGCACATCGCACACTACCCGTCTCCTCGGTGCCCTGTTCTTCGTCCTTAGTATTCTCCTTAGCGGCGTGGGGTGTCGCCGGTGGTGGAAGAATAGACAAGAAGAGAGAGAGCAGGGGCGAAAGTTGGTGAGGACGAACTCGTGGTTGTTTAATAAGGATAGATCCAGGACGATTTATGTGCCGTACAAGGATCGGACGGCAAAGGTGGTGATTTACAAGACAAAGGAATTGACGTTTGAGGCACATCGGAGGCTGTTTTTGAATCCACCGAGAGTGGAGGGGTTCACGGACAGCCAGGTTCCTGGAGAGCAAACGAGAGCCGGGTTGAATCTGGCATTTCTGCACCAATTCATGAGTTTGATGACGATTATGATTCCAAGGTGGAATAGTAAAGAAGCGGGATTATTGCTTAGTCATTCTGCTTTTCTGATGCTGAGAACATATATGTCACTGGTAGTTGCGCGATTGGATGGCGAAATTGTGCAGGATCTGGTTGCTGGTAACGGCAAGCGCTTCCTGTGGGGTCTGGTAAAGGTAAAGTCTACCACAACAATGGCTAGTTTAGTCAATAAGATGCTAACATATGATGCATAGTGGTGCGGGCTTGGCGGGGTTGCTTCATACACAAATGCTACTATAAAGTATCTCGAGTCTAAAGTATCGATTTCTTTCCGAACTCGGCTGACCCGTTATATTCATGATCTGTATCTCAACGAACACCTCAACTACTACAAGCTCACAAATCTGGACGGAGGGGTCGGTCATACTGCAGACCAATTTATCACACAAGATCTGACTCAGTTTTGCTCCGCAGCCGCAGGACTGTACTCGTCACTGGGAAAACCACTTGTGGATCTTTGCGTATTCAACTATCAGCTGTACCATTCGTTAGGTCCTGCTGCCTTTGTTGGTCTCATGAGTAACTACCTCTTCACAGCCAGTATCCTGCGGCGCTTGTCACCACCATTCGGTAAGCTTAAGGCCGTTGAGGGCAGGAAAGAGGGTGACTTCCGAGCTCTTCATGCCCGGATTATCGCCAATGCCGAGGAGATCGCCTTTTATGGCGGCGGTGACATGGAAAAGATCTTCATCAATCGCGAATACCGCTCCCTCAAGAACTTCATGGAAGGAATCTTCATGCTCAAGATCCGCTACAACATTCTTGAAGATTTTATTCTTAAATACAGCTGGAGTGCCTACGGATACCTTCTTTCCGCCCTTCCAATATTCTTCCCCGCGTGGGGCGGTCTCGGCGGCGCCATGGAAATGTCGAGCGACAACGACAGCCGCGAACACAGCCGTATGAAGGAATTCATTACCAATAAAAGGCTTATGCTTTCCCTGGCCGATGCTGGCGGCCGCATGATGTACTCCATCAAGGATCTCCAGGAGCTGACAGGTTACACAAGCCGCGTGTACACGCTGATCTCGACCCTTCACCGGGTTCATGGAGACACCTACGAACAGAGAGGAAACTTTGAGCCATATTCATTGGCAGATGTTCAGGGGACGACGCAGTTGGGATTTGACGGGGTAAGATTCGAGAATGTTCCGATTATGGCACCTGCTTTGTGGCCACAGGGAGCTGAGCAACTTCTTGACCAGCTTTCTATGATTGTTCACCCTGGTGAACACCTCCTCATATCGGGACCCAATGGCGTCGGTAAGAGCGCCATTGCCCGTGTCCTTGCCGGCCTGTGGCCTGTATACCGCGGCCTTGTCTCCAGGCCCAAAAATACAGGTCAAGATGGCATCATGTTCCTCCCCCAACGGCCCTATCTCAGCATCGGGACGTTCCGTGATCAGGTCATCTACCCCGACGGGGAACATGACATGCGCGAGAGATTGCGGGATGAGAATGATTTACAGGCGGTGCTTGATGCCGCAAGGTTGGGCTATCTTCCGGCAAGAGAAGGAGGATGGGATACTAGGAAGGAGTGGAAGGATGTATTGAGTGGAGGGGAGAAGCAGCGGATGGGGTTAGCCAGGGTTCTGTATCATGAGCCGAAGTTTGCGGTTATTGATGAAGGGACGAGTGCAGTGTCGAGTGATGTGGAAGGGCTGCTGTATGAGACTTGCAAAGAGAGGGGGATTAGTAAGTACTTTGCATCTGTTGGCTATGACTGTGCACGTTTACTAACTTGGTGATTTAGCTTTAATCACCATCTCAACTCGTGTTTCCCTAAAGAAATACCACAACTTCAACCTCGTCCTTGGCACCGGTGACCAAGGTGACGAATGGTCTTTTGACCGTATCGGCACGGACCGGGAAAAGATGCAAGTTGAGAAAGAAATCGCCGAGATCAAGGCTCAACTGGCGCAAGTAGAGGATTGGAAGAAGAGACGGGCTGAGATTGATGAGGAGTTGGGCAATGTTTGGACGAATAAAGGGGGGATTCTGGAGGCGCCAGAGTATGTGAAGGGAGAGAAGGATAGTTATGGGACGAAGTTGGGTTCAGAGTAAATGGAGGAGGAAAAGAGCGAATTTATAAGAACAGAAAGCTCCGTTCAGAGCCGATATATAGCTCTATAGGATAATGAACATAGTAAATACTCTTTTTTCTTTTATGACAGGAACATCATTGCCGTATATACAGTAATCAACCTCAATATTACATATCTACTATCCATAATGACAGACTCCCTCGACCAAATTGATCGATATTCCTCCTCTACAGACGGATATAAGCTGCACCGAGCTAGTTAGCTACAAACACATCCATTCTAAGTAAACATGACTTACTGGCATCAATCTGCTTAACCTGCGGCAAAGCCAAATGCACCTTATTCCGATATAAAGCCGGCGCCCTCAACTGCAACATATTCCCCTCAAAATAAACAGTCTCCAACTCCTCCTTATCCCTCAGCTCCCTATCCAGTTCTCCAAAATCCGCAATCTGGCAGTAACTGGCCCACACTTCCTGGATCTTCTTCAGCGGGCCCAGACCCTTGAGAGACTTAACGGGGTTATGTGAGATGTCCAGTGTGGTCAAGTTAACATTGTGTTCAAGGCCCTCGAGGGATGTAACGGTATTGTGCGATAGATATACTTCTTCGAGCGTGGGGACGTCCTGGAGAGGCGCAAGGTCGGTGATGCGGTTGGACTGGATGGATAGGAGACGAAGTTTCGGCAAACCGTGAAGGCCGGCGAGTGATGTAATTTTGTTCTTAGCGAGCCAGAGTTCCTCGAGATTCTGGAGGGCCTGGAGGTTTTGGATTTCGCGGATACGGTTGGAGCCGAGTTCGAGGTTGCGGAGGTGGACGAGCTTGTCGAGGTTCTCAATCGTGGAGATCTTGTTAGCGACAAAGAAGATGTCGGTGAGTTTAGTCAACGTGTCAATGTTCTTAATGTGTTTGATCTTGTTGAAGCTGAGGTCGAGCGTGGTCAGGTTGGTCAGGGAGTCGAGATTGGAGATGTGCTTGATGAGGTTGTCATAAAAATCGAGCTCGGTTAAGGTGTCGGAGAAAGAATCGAGAGCTTCGATTTTGGTAATTTGGTTTTGGCGGAAACAGAGGCGTTGGACTTTGTGGAAGCGAGTGAGGTTGAGGGCGGCGAGGGATTTAATGCGGGATTGGGTGAGGATGATTCCTTCGACGTTGGGGTCTTCATCGTCGAGGAGGTCTGAAGAGCAGTATTAGCTCTTGTTTTGTAGTATCTTGGGATAGGATGGCGAGGAAGTAGTTTCATCATCTCCTGCCTCAGTTGCACTTACTTTCATCCGCTGCAATATCTTCTCCCTCTAAAACATTCTCATCATCACTGTACTCTGGATCCGAAATAGCCTCTGGATTCACCAATCGCAGCTTGCCATCCCACCCACTGCTGTTTTTCATCTCCCCACTAGAGGACCCTTCGGGCACAGCGCTTAGTTCCTCTACGGGCTCTTTCAACGAAATGTGCCTCTTGCTGTCATTTCTGGACCCCTCGGGTTCAGCGGCAGGCGTCTCTGCCGGGTCAGACGCGGCAACGGGCGCCGTAGCATTGGGTGCGGGAGTGACGGTGGGCTTTGTGTCATCGAACATGGTGATTGGTGGTGAATGTAATTCAACTGACGGACCGTACGATGGATGCGACAGATGAAAGCGACAACTTTTCAGATTACTGCGCTTTCTTTTAGATCCTTTTTTTTTCTCTTTCAAGATATCACGACCGCAACAACAATCAATTCAAGCCCTGTTATATGCAAAACAAGAATCTGACTGTAATGACAATGTGTCAGCAGAAAGATTTCACTTTCTCAATCAAAAGGCAAAGGGGGCTTTTACGTCTTTTTTTACTATTTTTATTTTTTCTTTCCTATGGGGTGACTGATAAGGCAGAAATGTGTGTTTACTTCAATGCTGGATGAAGTTGCTGATTGACGTTCAAGGAAGGTATGCTCACGGCTGAACGAGCGTGAAAACAAAGGTGGAGATGCGGGGTTAAGTGTGATAGCGTATTTATCTCTAGTAGGGTTTGACGAGTGGGACAGACCAACAAAGTGCGACTGTGAACTCAATGATTCAATTATGTGAAATTATGTGATTTGGTCCAATCGCCTCGTCATTCGGAGTCAAAGCCACACCAGAAATAATGATGTTTCTTTTATTGATATCATAATGCTATTGACAATACCAAAACCTAGTAGTGTGACTAAATAGCAATGCTCCACAATTCCCATGCCGTCATTCCCAATCATCACCCCAGCCTTCCTTCTGACTGTCTCCACTTTTAACCTTATTTCATTTAATCACCGACCATGCTCCTCCTCCACCCCCTCCGCTACGCCCCCGGCCATCTCGCCAACAAAGGCCCTCTCAAACCAGTATCAAGATGCCTGACCACACTCCAGTCCGTCCTACTGACCCCCGTCATCTTCACCGGCCTGCTGGCATCCCTCTGGGTACAAAAATGCCTAGTGCTCATCTTATTTCAAAATCGCATCATCTATATGCCGAATATGCCGCCCAACTCGTCACTTGAGACGATTGCCGATTACAAACGGCAATGTCAGGGGATCCAGTGGCGCGAGGAGAAGATCCGAGCAAAGGACGGGACACATCTGTTCTTGTGTGTGGCGAAGGAAATGGCCAAGCCACCCGCTGACCAGCAACTCCGCCAAAACAAAAACACCAACAGACGCTGCTTTGTCTACATCCTCTATCTCCAAGGTAAAATCCCAACAAACAACCCCCATCAATTCTCACCATCCATGAACAACCTATTCACATCCTCTTCCCCCACCAGGCAACGCCGGCTCTACTCCCCTTCGCCTCCCTCACCTCTCCGCCCTCCTCTCCCACCTAACCCACCAATCCTTCCACCCCCCCACCACCCTCCATCTAACGGCCCTCGCCTACCGCGGTTTCTGGAAATCCAGCGGACGCCCCCACGAATCAGGGCTAACCCTCGATGCCTCCGCCGCCTACCAATGGATCAAAAGACAACACCACGAGACCCGAAGTGACCACCAAGAGGGAGATGAGGCCGTATTTGTGGTCTGGGGACACAGCATCGGGGCGGGAATTGCGACGAATCTAGTAAGGGGGCTCAAGGACGATGACCAGGTCGATGGCATCGTGTTGGAGACGCCGTTTATGTCGACAAGGGAGATGCTGGGCGTCTTGTATCCACAGAAATGGCTTCCGTACAAACATCTCTGGCCGTTCATCCGGAATCATTTGGATGTTTATGGAAACCTAGGTGTGATAGCGGAGAAGACAAAAGATGTCGCAGACAGACCAGAGATCACCCTTGTACAGGCGGGGAATGACGAACTTGTGCCATGGTATCATGCGGGGAAGCTAGAAGTAAGATGTCGAGAAGTAGGCTTGAGTGTTGTCAGAGAAAAAGTGTTAGGAGCCTTTCATAATGAGGCGAGTATAAAGACTTCGGGGTTGCTCGCAGTAGCAGACGCCATCAAAAGAGCCGTTGACAAAAGGATGAGTCGTTTATAGCATGACTTTTCAGATTATATCATCATAATCACCAACCGTTTCATCAATACATATACCGGTACCTTTTGTTAAGTGGATTCAAATATCGGCATCCAACATCATGCACTACATCATTCTTCACATTCACAGCACAAGGAACAATTCTTGAATTTTTGATGTTATGTTCTATTATATCAATACAATGGTTTTGAAATCATCTCATGTAAAAATGGCACCTCGGCCTAAGGGTATCGAAGAGTGAGATCAATGTTACTTACAAACACACAAAGGCTTCTTTACAGCTCATCGTGAGTAGGGACCTCATTGCCAGCGCCGCCAGCGCTGCCATACATCTTAGAGGTGATGGGATAGGCAACGTTGGACAGCTTCTCACGCTGCTCCTCGAAGTCCTCAGCCTCCGCGGTGGCAGCGTTCTCCTCCATCCACTCAAGAGTCTCCTTGATGGCATCGGTAAGCGCCTCCTTGTCCTCATCGTCAATCTTGCCACCAAGACCATCTTCATCACTGACCTGGTTCTTGAGGTTAAAGGCGTAGTTCTCCAGCGAGTTGCGAGCCTCAACCTTCTCCTTGAGAGCCTTGTCCTCCTCAGCATACTTCTCAGCCTCGGCGACCATGCGGTCAATCTCCTCCTGGGTTAGACGACCCTTATCGTTGGTGATGGTGATGGACTCAGACTTGCCAGTGCCTTTGTCATGGGCAGAGACCTTCAGGATACCGTTGGCATCAAGATCGAAAGAGACCTCAATCTGAGGAACACCACGGGGAGCAGGGGGAATACCAGTGAGCTCAAACTTTCCCAGAAGGTTATTGTCCTTAGTCATGGGACGCTCACCCTCGTAGACCTGGATGAGGACGACGGGCTGGTTGTCGGCGGCAGTAGAGAAAATCTGAGACTTGCGAGTGGGAATGGCAGCTGTGAAAAAGAGTTAGTTTTATGAAAGATTCAGAAATAAAAGCTTTGAATATAGACTTACTGTTGCGGCCAATGAGCTTGGTCATGACACCACCAGTGGTCTCGATACCGAGAGTCAGAGGGTTGACATCCATCAGGACAATGTCTTCGGTACCCTCCTCATTGGAAAGGACACCAGCCTGGACGGCAGCACCAAAAGCGACAGCTTCATCAGGGTTGATACCCTTGGAAGCCTTCTTGCCGGAGAAATATTCCTCAATCAGAGACTGAACCTTGGGAATACGAGTGGAACCACCGACAAGGACAATATCGTCAATCTCGTCACGCTTGACCTTGGCGTCATCAAGAACCTGCTGAACAGGCTTGAGGGTCTTCTTGAAAAGGTCCATGTTGAGCTCCTCAAACTTGGCGCGGGTCAGAGTCTCAGAGAAATCAATGCCCTGGAATAGAGACTCAACCTCAATGCGAGTAGACATCTGAGAAGAGAGAGTACGCTTCGCCTTCTCAGCCTCACGCTTGAGCTTACCCATGGCCTTGGGGTCCTTAGTGACATCGACAGAGTTCTTCTTGTTGAAGGTCTTGGCGAAATGATTGATGACACGCTGGTCAAAGTCCTCACCACCAAGGTGAGTATCACCAGCAGTAGCCAGAACCTCGAAAACACCAGACTCAATAGACAAAAGAGAAACATCAAAAGTACCACCACCAAGATCGTAGACAATGATCTGGTGCTCGCTACCGTCAGTCTTATCAAGACCATAGGCAATAGCGGCAGCAGTGGGCTCGTTAACAATACGGAGAATGTTAAGACCGGCAATGGTGCCGGCATCCTTGGTGGCCTGACGCTGAGCATCGTTGAAGTAGGCAGGGACAGTTACAACGGCGTGGGTAACGGACTTGCCGAGGTAGGACTCGGCGACCTCCTTCATCTTGCTAAGGATCATGGCAGAGATCTCCTCGGGAGAGAAGGTCTTGGAGGCGCCCTTGTACTGAACCTTGACGAAGGGCTTACCATCCTTGTTGACAACCTTGTAGGGGAAGTGCTTGATATCATTCTGGAGCTCCTTCTCGTCAAACTTGCGACCGATCAGACGCTTGACATCGAAAACAGTGTTACTGGGGTTGGCGGGGGCTTGGTTCTTGGCAGCGTCACCGACAAGGCGTTCCTCTTCAGTGAAGGCGACGTACGAGGGAGTGATACGGTTACCTGTGGAAACAAAAACGTTAGATACACATCTAAAGAGGTTCGGAGGCGGGAGAAAAAGGCTGAAGTGACTTACCCTGATCGTTGACAAGAATCTCAACCTTACCCTTCTGCATCACACCGACGCAAGAGTAGGTAGTCCCCAAATCGATACCAATTACAGTGCCATAGTTCTGTTCTTGGTTAGCTGCGAATGCTCACGAACAATGATGATAAATGTGCCCAACGAAGATGCTTACCTCAACATCATCGGCGCGGACCTGCTGAACGCAAAGAGGTGAGAATAAAAGGCAGATCCAGGCCAAAAGGCCAAGAGCAATGACGAACTTAGAATTAGTTTTCGCCATCACGAATGTGTGGTGGGGGGGAGGGGTTGCGTAGGTAGGTAGTCTCAATAGCGTAAATTGGCAATGGAAGAAAAGACCTGCTTTATCTTTTTAAATCAAGTTGATGGCGACCGGAACGCACAATGGAGATGTAGGTGCTAGAGATGGATGAAGAGAAGAAGAAAAGAGTTGAAAGATGATGCGGCAGATGTGGCCCTCTTAAGTCTTTAGTGGATCCAGTCGGCAACCCGTACATAGCAGTTACTTAACTTCACAAACAAGCTGTCCTGAACGCCATGGAAAGGCCACATTTCAAGTTGCTGAATAACGAAGTGGGGTGAATTGACCAGGGTGGGGTGGATACAATGTCTCAGGCTGTGGCTTGACCCCCTTGAAAATCTGTGGCGACCGTTGAAATTGTGGGAATAACACTGTACTTTACCGCGATAAATGTGATGACTTTACGGTGTTAGTAACAGTGAAAAATACACCCTGAGGGTGAGCTTAGTCATAGTTCCTGAAAGGGCAAGACCAACAACTTACTCAACCGGGAGGGAGTGATAGCGACTTCTTCTCGACACTAGTGATGGTGAATATCAAGAAGTCAATTGTCCACTTCAAAACACAGCTTAATACTGTAATTACGCATTTTACATAAAGCAGCTGCCCGTTATCGCAAAGTCCCGTCACGCCAAATGCTTACAGACCAAATGCAATAGTGAAGTTGTTTTGTGCTGGACTCAATCCGATTCCTGGAGCTAAAATGCTTGTGCTCCATACTTTGTCCACGATAGCCTTTGGCGCTGCATCATAAGTCCCATGCAATTTTCTCTGCCAGAAGATTCCACTGACCTCCGCCTTCAATAGTCATTTGGCATCATCAATATGCGACCGGCGGAGCAGTTAACATGTTCATATCATATATTTGACATCTCCGGGTCCTTCTATCCGGTTGGTGACTATATAAACTTGACTTTAGCTTTGCCATCGAGTTGGTTGCCAACATAAGCTCAGGAAACCTGCAAAGTGTCCACAAAGTATCCAATTTGCTGTAGTTGTCTCTTTTTGTTACCTCCCCTGGCATGTAGTCTCACAGGGTTCGAAGAATCCGCCACGTATAAGGGCAACAATACATCGAGTGTCACTAACTTCTAACCCGTTCACCATCTAGGAACCCGGGCTTCTAACCAATTCAATCACACCAGTCTCTCCACGTTTTGATCTTTAAGATGACACATTGCTCTTATCGGATGGCTCTACTCCATCTTTGACCCCACCGTCTGCCTTTATTGGCCTCCTCATACCCCATATGAACCCTCCACTGATTCCTATTGGTCTTCCTTGACCAATTAGATCTTCTATTGACTTGATCACAGATTATCAATATCATCATGCTGTAACCACTGAATATATCCCCTATAGGGCCATGAGCTGGGCCTAGAATCTTTTGAATAATATGTGAACTGCTGGATGTCATCATGAATAATACATGCCATAAATTCCCAACAGGTGCCACACCTTACATGAGCAACTATAACATCTTTATTCCTACTTTAATGTCTTTGTCAGAACACTTAGTATAATATACTAGATAGTCGTAATAATTAACCATCAATCAATCTTACAATTTGTGTTTATAATATGTGTCCTTTCATGGTGGCAGACCCTGGTCTTGTCCTTCTATTTTAGGAACCCATTCTGGAATCTTCCTGTATACCCTAGTAACCCTTCTACATGAGATGTGGGTCCTAACATTGTATGTCCGAAACAGTTGGTTTACACCAAAGATAATGTTTCATATAAACAGAATCACAATTCATTGATGAAACCCCTTATCTGATATCACGTTTCAAGTCATCTCATTATTTCGAATGTAAAATTATATTTATTCCGAAAACCGCGACTCTAACCAGAATAACCGCAACCCAACAGTTTGAAATACCCCAAAACCAAGGAAATCATAACATCATAAATATGTAATAGTACACCAATTTTTGTAGCTTATTGCTCAACCACACCAGCGGCGATAGTCTCACCGTCCTTGCGTAGAACCACACGTTGACCGGGATCTATAGCAATGGGATGGTTGATCACCACCGTGATACGAGCCACCTCGCCCTCTTGAACTCTAGTAGGGTTGATCTTCTTAGCGACACCGCTGGCCTTATCAAGAATGGCAGGAGTGGCGATGATGCAGCCCGAGGAATGATTACGGCCTCTGTGGAGATCAATGGTATCTGCCATGAGAGGCTTGAAAGCCAGAGCTTTCAACGAAAACTCTCTGCTGAGGTTGACGGGATTGCTAGAGATACTGAGGACATCACCAGGCTGGATTTCAGTATCCTCAATGCCGACAACAACTATGTCAACAAGATCGCCAGCCACTGCCCAGTCACGAGCCTCCTCGCCTACCAGAATAGATTTGACATAGCACAATGGTGCTCTGGAAGACGCCACAACAAGCTCATCGCCAATTTGGAGAGTACCAACCTGGATACGGCCAGACACAGTGAGACCAGCAAATCCGGTGGTGAATGTCTCCGAAATTGCTATGCGCATGGGTCGATCAAGAACCTTTTTAGGAGATCGAACAGACTCCAACGCCTCCACCAGAGTCTCGCCACTATACCAATCTAAGCTGCTGTTGTGGATGGGTTTCTTGGCCACATTGGTACCGTCTTGACCGCAAATGGGGACAAAGCTGATAGTGTGAGCAGGGAAGCTCAATTTCAGCATGAAAGCACGCACATGTTCCACGATCTCCTCGTATCTCTCCTGAGACCATCCCACCATGTCGAGTTTGTTGACAGCAATAATAATATGCTGGATACCAAGACTACGAAGTAGCAAGATGTGTTCCAGCGTTTGACCTTTCAGACCCCTCTCGAAAGCATTGGTGTTGGAGTCAATGACAAGAACAGCAAAGTCGGCTTGACTTGAACCAGAGATCATGTTAGGAACAAAATCCCGGTGGCCAGGCGCATCCAAGACGGTGAACTTGGTTTTCTCCGTTTCGAAAAAGGTTGTGGCGATATCAATAGTGACTCCACGCTCCCGCTCCTCCTCTCTCTGGTCCATGACCCAGGCAAGACCAAACGATTTCTTACCAATCTTGGCCGCGTCGCTCTCGTTCTTGGAAACTGAGTATTGGTCAACAGCTCCAACTTCCATCAAAAGACGGCCCATTAGGGTACTCTTGCCGGCGTCAACATGTCCTGTAATGTGTCAGAAACAGGATCCAATCGGCCGTGATAGATCTTCCAACTTACCAGCAACAACAAAACTGCAGGTTCTCTTTTCGTGAGCCACCCTCTGTTTGTAAAGTTCGATGACATCAAGCTTCTTACTTTGAGGCTTCCTGAAACCCTTCGCCTTAATATTTCCCAATAATTCATCAGATTCCTGGCGTTCAGACTCAATAGAAGGCTTCTTTTTGAGGTTCCTAATTCTGGCGGCTACAGGGGGTCATCAGATTAGTCCTCTTACTTTCTCACTGGTCGCAGCGAACCTTGTGATTGGCTCTTCAGCACGATATCATCGGGGCTAGGCTGCGAAAACACTTCCCAGGCAAACTGTGAAGATGATTCATAGGGTAATGGGTAGGTTTGCTGAAGACTAGATGTATCCTGACGAGGTCCAAATAGAGCTTGGGCAAATAAAGAAGGTTTAGCCAGGGGGACTCTGGGCATAGTAACCTCTAACGCCACTGGAGGACTGGATTTGGCTACATCATTCTCGACTCCAAAGAGGTCCGATGATATCTCTGCATCAACAGCGCCGGAGCGAGAAGGCCGATACAATCTCTTATGAGGCGGTTGTTGCTGATATGATTGTGCTGGCCGTTTGGCCAGAGTATCATCAGACTGAAGGCTCTTCTCAGCTGAAGGTGTCAAGGCCCTATCATGAAGAGAAGCCTGAGCTAGTTTCTCTCGAATCTGAGGTTCCGCCATGGTAGATGGAGTTGGAGTCGACTCAACACCAGATCCTGTAACCAGCTTCTTTCTTCTTGCCGCCAAAGCTTGAAGCTTGGATCCTCCCAGAAGACCTTGACGGACAGCAGGGGTTGACGGGGTAAAGTTGACCATCTGGTCTTGAGGAATCGACAGCCAAGGCATGTCACTAAACAAGGCCGTTATGTTTCTGGGGGCACCAGATGTGTCATAGCCGCAATCCTGAGGAATTGCGCTGTGAGAAGAATAGCTTTTGCTAAAGAGGGATTGCAAATTACTTGACTCACCTTCGGCCTCGGCCTTGTTCTTCTGCGTCAAGATCTGCTTCTTGACATACGCCAATGCCTTTTGCTCATTATAATAGTAGTGATAAAGTGAATCCTTAATGGCCATCTTGTCGGTGTACTTGGCATCTTCAGCAAGAGTGTCAAGGATTGAGCAAGCCAGAGTCTCGAGAAGCTGCTTGTCCAAGTAACCACGCAGGATACACTCCAGAGCCTTGTCTGAATCATCATTGACCATTAACAAGGTTTCAGTGATCATATCCTCGGAAACCAAGCTGCTCCGATCTTCCAAGCCCGCTCTCACCTCTGACACAAGCCTCTCATGCTTGGCGTCGGGATTTTCAAGATCAGAAGTTTCGAATTCATCATTTGAACCGTAGTATTCATCATTGCCGTAATAGTCGTCGTCGTCATCATGCGACCGTCTCCCAAAATTGCGCCTCATGATGCAAGAACGAGTGAGTAGTAGTATATAATGGTCAATATCAGTTGTCAAAAATGGCTTGCAATCAGATATGCAATTGCGAGTAGAGTATTATGATGAGCAGAAGACAAAGGTGTAAGAAGAAAGGAGAAGCCGAAGGTATTTATAGTTCCAAAACGTGGTTGATGACTTTGGGAAAATTAGTCTCACCCGTGAATTACAATCGGTAGACCGATAGTAGTGAGACTAGTGCAGCCGTGACGGCAACTCAACAATAACTTGAAGACAAATTTGACCTATGGAAAAGCAGTTTGGTAATAATCAGTGTGACAGAATACATTCATCGCATAATTCACAATCAGTTTGTATATGAGAAGAATTGCGATGATTGACTACAATTTTAAAGTTAGCTATAGTGGGGCTGCGACTGGTTGAAATGATGTCGACTGCGGGGCACCTGCTTTTGGGATAGGAAAGGTTGCATCCTGGTCCTGGAATCTGCAGGAAGGTCATGGCAGCCTTGACACTATATCATAAAGTAAAATTTCTACTTATTCTAAAAGTGAGGAAATAATATACACACTGTTAAGTGGCTGCGTGCCACAGAAGCCACCGTTCAGCTTCGATTCACAAGAAAGATAGGCTGCCGTCACCCCTGAGATGATGGCTCCGTAATAATGTTTGGTGAGGAACTCTGTTAGGCTTAGAAAATCCACGACATCGAAAAAAAGGTGTACACGATCATCAGCCTCTCAATTGTCAGATCTTGCTGGTATTACACCTCCAGTTATCTTGTGATATTCATAAACAGACGTTCTTTTCTTGCGGTCTGACGCCGCCTTGACTGTCTTATACATTTCTTTTTTCCCTAATCTCATTTCTGTCTCCAATATCTCCTGTTTTGCGTTTATACACCATGGCTATGAGTATGATGCCCCTTTTGTAATTCCTTGGATATCGCTATGATAGCCATCGAATTTTGTCCCAACAGTGGTTCTAGTTTATTGACATGACTCTTTATAGACCTTGATCTTTCGAACGGTATGGCGTTTTTACCCCCCCCCGCAAGGACGCTTGATCCGACCCCTTCAACACCCCACCATGACAAAAAAATTTTGAGCCGTGACGGCGGGACAACACATGAAGTACCGAAAACTAACTTTGTATCGTAGCTGCCCTAATGAAGGATGACCAGGGCCGGCCGTTTATTGTTGTTAGAGAGTGAGTCTACATCACATGTTTGTGCATGGACAACGAACAGTCCTAGAGTCACATGCTAAACTACTACGTCCCTCTCTAGCCAGGGTAAGAAGAAGCGCCTTTCTGGCAACGAAGCCGTCAAGTCACACATTCTTGCTGCGCGGACAGTGGCAAACATTGTCAAGTCTTCCCTCGGTCCCCGTGGTCTTGACAAGATCCTGATCTCACCTGATGGTGAGATTACCGTCACCAATGATGGTGCTACTATTTTACAACAGATGGAAGTCTCCAACCATGTCGCCAAGCTGCTGGTTGAGCTGTCCAAATCCCAGGATGATGAGATTGGTGATGGTACTACTGGTGTAGTTGTTCTGGCTGGTGCTCTGCTCGAGCAGGCTGCTGAGCTGATTGACAAGGGCATTCACCCTATCCGTATCGCCGATGGTTATGATCAGGCCTGCGACATCGCTGTTGCTGAGCTGGACCGCATTTCCGACACCATCGAGTTCTCTAAGAGCGACACCTCCAACCTCCTCAAGGTCGCGAAGACCTCTCTCGGCTCAAAGATTGTTTCCAAATGCCACGACCAGTTCGCCAATATCGCCATTGATGCCGTCCTCTCTGTTGCCGATTTCGAGCGGAAAGACGTTGACTTTGACTTGATCAAGGTAGATGGTAAGGTCGGTGGCTCCCTCGAGGATAGCATTCTTGTCAAGGGTGTTATTATCGACAAGGATTTCTCTCACCCCCAGATGCCTGATGAGATCAAAGATGCCAAGATTGCTATCCTGACCTGCGCGTTCGAGCCCCCGAAGCCCAAGACCAAGCATAAGCTCGACATTACTTCGGTGGAAGAGTTCAAGAAGCTGCAGACCTACGAGCATGAGAAGTTTGTGGAGATGATTCAAAAGATTAAGGATACTGGCGCCAACATGGCTATCTGCCAATGGGGCTTCGATGACGAGGCCAACCACTTGCTTCTGCAGAACAAGTTGCCTGCTGTCAGATGGGTCGGTGGTCCCGAGATTGAGCTGATTGCTATTGCCACCAATGGCCGTATTGTTCCTCGGTTTGAGGACCTCAGTGCCGAAAAGCTTGGTACTGCTGGTACTGTCCGTGAGATGTCGTTTGGTACTACCCGCGAAAAGATGCTGGTCATCGAGGACTGTGCCAACACTCGTGCCGTCACTGTTTTTGTCCGCGGTTCTAACAAAATGGTAAGTTTCATGAACCGCAGTAACCCTGATTGACTTGATGTGACTGACAACTTCTCCAGATCATCGATGAGGCCAAGCGCTCACTTCACGATGCTCTTTGTGTCGTCCGCAACCTTGTCCGTGACAACCGTGTTGTCTACGGCGGTGGTGCTGCCGAGATCGCTTGCTCTCTGGCTGTCGAAGATGCTGCGGTTAAGACTCCTGGTTTGGAGCAGTACGCCATGCGTGCTTTCGCCGACGCCCTCGACGCCGTCCCTATGGCTCTTGCCGAGAACTCTGGTTTTAACTCCATCTCTACCCTCGCCGAGGTCAAGTCCCAACAAGCTAAGGCCGGTTCCGAGCTGCGCGGTAAGCTCGGTGTCGACTGCATGTCGCGCGGTAGCAACAATATGAAGGATGCCTTTGTCATTGATCCTCTCATCGGTAAGAAGCAGCAGCTTCAGCTGGCGACGCAGCTATGTCGGATGGTATTGAAGGTGAACAACGTTATTGTTTCCGGTACCGGTGACCAAGATTTCTAAACGGAGGCTGGCAGAGTGATGGGGATGGATAAATGGTTTTACATATCTGATGACTCCAGATGTTTCAACTAAGTACTACATAATTAATTTTGGGTGGGCTTATAGACTGGGGAGGATCTTTCCATGTGGCTTTTGGTATGCTGGTAGAAAAGGACACGGCACGATCCATGGGTTTGTACAAATAATTCAAAATCGGAAATTATTGTCAAGGTTTTCTCGTCCTGTTTTTGAAGTCGATTTGCATCAGATGTGTACTTGCTTTTTCGGGATGTGATGCGAAACATTATCTAACTTGTCCAGGCAACGCCGCCGGCTCCACGACCGGTATCTTTGCTCAGTGAAAAAATCACTAATATCTGCATAAAATCAAACCCCGTCTACATCAATCCCACACTTCCACTGTTCTAGAATCGCATAATTTGCCCCCCCCCCCCGAATACATATTCCATCCAGCCTCAATGACATCACCATGAACACCACCTACACGACACCGATCATTTGTAAATCTTGGGATTTGTCAGGTTGCGTAGTGGGGTAGACAAGCATAAATGGGGCTATATAGTACGCGGGGCACCGTTACCAAAATTATTTTCTTCTTTTTCTTTTTGTGTGTGCGTGATGGCACGATATACTTAATGACCAGTGGCCCTTACTACATTTGAATATATACCCTCTACCGCGAGTTCAGATGCAGGGAGCCACTGGGCGCATGGTAATGTATGAATTGTGTAACAGTCTATCATCTCACTCCACCTTTAATCCCATCATCACAACTAACATCTTCCATCATGTGCCCCCTCACATGACCCAATGCCATCCCTCCTCACGACAACACCTTCCCCATAACCGCTTACCAGGGACTCCACAATCCCAAGTCACGAGGCCGAAAAAAAAATCTCCAAACAGCAAACAGCAAGCCAGTGCGCATAAGCATTAACCGAACTGACGATGATGCACCGGGAATTATAAAAGTGATGAGCTTCATGAAATCCAATGCAAATTTACACAATCACAATATCATTCAAAATTATGAGATGATTTGTATGAATGAAAATTTATCTATTATATACATGTATCGAAAAAAGAAAAAAACTCAACCTTTTTTCCAGGTAGCAAAACCAATATGAAGACATCGATCATGGTCGATGATAGTGTATAAAAACCAAAAAAAGACACCCAAATCCTAAAAGCCGACCCCAATGAACCCCAAAATAAAAAAAATAAAAAAGGAAAGAAAATGCGCAACAGACCAGCAGCCGATCATAACTGACAAAACCCTCAACACCACAATTGCATCAACAGCAACTGTTCAAGAACAAAAAAAAATCATCGTAAAGGATAGAGCAACGTCTGTACCGTGAACCATTGACGTAGTGTCTGGATGCCACAAGGCATCGCCAACAGTAAACTCAAAAAATGTAACCATAGATACCACCAAGCACGCGACCCCATGGAAGAATATAAACAGTATAGTACACACGAGTGGAGCCTCCAGAAAAGAAAGAAAACAAACAACAGCCGTTCAGGCTGACCAGAAACCGGTAAGAAAGAAACTGTGAGTTAACATGATAGTGTGATCAAGTCACTCTCACATCTGCTTACCATCCTTTGGTGTGGTAACCATCGGCCGCCTCCTTAGTGAAGTACCGGTTCCACTTAGCCTGGTCATCTTCGGCTGCTTCCTTGTTCATGTAGGGAACGTGCGGCTGCTGCTTAAGGTTCTGGACATCCATAGAGGTATGTCTGCGCTGAAGAACTGCATTCATCGTCTTAGTCTTTTGCTGTCTCTCCCAGAGCATGTGTCTGCGCAGCGACTCGGTTAACTCAGTGGCCAGCATGTTGCGACGAGTAGTGCGAGGTGACAAAGCATTCGGTGCCGTGATGGGTTGGGCATTGGACCGATGAATCTCGCGGATAGCACGCAGGGGAGTACCGTTGTTGCTGATGTTGTGCTGCTTCATCATCAAGCCATCATCAGAGCCCTCAGAAGGCTGGGTCTGCATCTGAGAACGCTGCATCTCGCCAAGGTTAGAAGGGCCAGTACCGCTGGGACCGTTGAAGTTGCGCACGCGATGATGGAGCGCCGAGGTAGACTGGGAGGCGATACCACCGCCAAGCTTGCGCTGCTCCTGGTCATCACCGTTGAACATGAGAGTGATGAGGGAGCGACGAGAAGGCAAGCGAACCTTGGAGTCAACACGCGCAAAGAAGGTGCGCTCGTCAACACTAGACTTGCCAGACTCCTCGTAAGAGTCTTCCCAATCTGAATCTGAATCATCGATAGCATCTTCAGCCTCCTCATCCTCGTCACTGTCGGTAGCAATAGCGTTGTCATCGTCAGATTCACTGTCGGAAGCGATGGCATTTTCGTTGCTACTGCTGATAGTGTCGACAATGGCGCTAAAGGAAGTTTGCTTCTTCTTAGATAGAGGAGGGGGCGCAAGGTTTCCACTCTGGGCCGAACTCTCTGCTGAAGAACTGCCAACCTGGAACATGCCACGTTTCTTGATAACTGGCTTGGGCATAAGCTTCTTGGATGCCTCAACGGACATACTCTGGCCAGCTTCACTAGATGAGGCAGAGCCGCCAAAGGTGAACGTGGCGGTCTTGCGGGTTAGGTTTTTCGCGATAATGGAACGGGGTTCGGCATTATCACCAGCGGGTAGGTTCATCCGGGGAATCGAGGAAGTTGAAGGGGAGAAGCCACGGATAACTTGGGTAGGACGAGGACCGAGAGTAGCAGAGGATTTCGCAGTAGTAGGGACGGTGCTACGAGGAGGTGAAGCGATAGATTCAGTAGGTATATAAGAAGTCGGAGGGACGGGCGCAAGAGTGATCGGGTTGGGAGATATGGTGTGGTTGGTAGTCAAATTGGTTGAAGAGACAGTGTTGGTGGAACGGACAGACAGCTGAATCGTAGGAGTAGGGTTAGAGACGGGTGCGGGCGCAGGCGAAGGAATCTGGGGCAGAGTCGTCAAGGGTTCCTTCTCTGAGATAATGGAAACAACCATCTTCTCAAAGTCATCATGCCTGCCTTGAGAGTTATCGCGTAGGCAGGAATCTTCTCTGTGGATCTGAGGCTTGAAGTCGAGAGTTGACTCAGAAGAAAACTCAACGGCGTCTTCGTCAACAGCAGAGTCGACACTGCCAGAAAGCTGTGGGAGGTCAGAGAGTTTAGAGTCATGGCAGATTTGCTTGGGGACCGTTGTTGAAGTCAAGTTGGTGTTACTGGCAGAAGGAGACAGCGTCTTTCTTTTCCACAAACGCCAACTCAAATTCTCCAGACGACGACCTTGTTCTACTGAGGGAGCACATCTTGAGAAGACTTTCGAGGCATGTTAGTCTATTATTGATTCATAGCAATGGCACAAGCTTATGCTTGAGAAAAAAACATACCGGTCCAGATGTAGAACAGGCTCTCTGGGTTAGCAGTATCAATTTTGTGGATTGCGTTTGCATCAACAGTCAAGATATGGGTATCCAGAGAGGGAGCCATGGTGAATTTTTGCTCGTTATGAGCGTGAAGGTGTTGATTTTGTAGGAATAATAGCTCGAAGGTGATTACTGGACGACGATGGCCGACTACAAACAACATGCGGGACTCTGGCTGTGACAGAGTATAGGGAAGATTCTCAAGGTCTCAGTGAGAAAAGAAAGAAGTGAGACAATGAGATTGAAGCGCCAGACGCGGAAGAATGGATTGCAGTATAAGGTGGAAGTATGCTGTGTTATTTCTTTGATGTTGGTCGACGGACGATGTGGCAGGTAGTGCTGGTAAGATTGACTTGGGATCAGAGAGATGAGTGATGCTCAGGTGGATAGTGACAAGGCGGTCAAAGGTCGCCAACAGATTAAGTTTATGGAAGCTTGAAGAAACCAGACGATTTCAGTCAAGAGACAAACTATGTACAATGTAGTAGAGCCGCAAGTACTTGGTGCTTTTCACAAAACAGACAATATTGTTAAGAAAATGATATAAAGATATCAAAAACGGAGAGGGAATGAATTTTTTTTCTTTCAGATCTGGGTTGGGGGTGCTCTATCCTCATTATAACAAACATCTGTGACAGGACTGGTCGAAGTTCCTTCCCTCTTTCAACCAGGGGAGCAAAGGGCAAGTTGGGGAGGCGTGAGTTTAGTGATTCCCCGGCCAAATCCTGTTCCTGCCAAAAACCTCCTCCACTTCTCAAAACGATTGTATAGTTGATCAGGGCCCTGTCAAGAAAAGGAAAGCAACCGGATTGCCCAATCCATACATCCATTCATCTATCAATGTGGGGGAGAGAGAAAATGAAAATAGGAAGGGGCCTGCATTAATATCAAAGAAAACAATGCCAGCCACCTGACCTGTATTTTTCTCACCTTCTCAGAAGGCTCATGTACCCTAAAAAACACATTCATCACAGGACCTGCGACACCTGCAAGCTAGGCTTGTTACAGTTATTGCTTTGTGGAGACTAACGAGCAGTTGAGAAGCAGACATCCTTGGACAGAAATGGAGGTGTGGCTCTAGCCTAGCGTCTGCATGGAGATGGGTGGGCGTCAGCCAGGGACAAAGCGACAGTAAAAACGAGTCACGCGGTGCTTTTTTGAATTTTTGAATTTTTGAATTTTTTCTGTGCTACGTTGGTCAATGTTGGATATTTGCAGCCAACTTGTTTGTTCAGCAAATCTGCAGCGGCGATCTCCAAACTCAGAGACCAAGTCTCATATTCACTGAAAGAAAGGTGCAATAATTCTACAGCTTCCTGTTCGAACATCATCGAGGCTTTGCCAGAATTTCTGCTGTTGTTATTGAAGTTGCTCTGTCTCAACTTTTAGCAACTGCCGAATTTGGTGCTCAATGCTCCCATTATATTGGTGCTTGCAACGAAAGTTGAATCGGATGTCGTGATGGAATGCCATGCTTTGCAAAAGCCCCATCAAATCTGGAGGCGTAAATAGCAGTCGTTAGGTTCGGCTTATGACGTTCTCAGCTGCTCAGTCGGTGCTATTGTTTTATAAGCATCGAATGGCGTGGTTGACGATGACATTCCAATGGGTTCGTGTAGATTTCCCAAATCTGGTTATGGTTGATTAGACGACGGCAAGTAAGGACTTACTGGTTAAACAGCGCCAACATGTCATATAATGAAAATGCTTTTCACCTTCCAAATTTCATTATGATGATATTAACGGCGGGTCAGCCACATGTCTAGAACGGCAAATAACGTTATCCTGGAAAATCTGTTCAATAAGGACCGAAGTAACCCGATATGCCCCGACTTGGGCTAGATCGAGATTTTAATGGTGGCTCTTGTTTCTTGGACATTATAAATAGATGACATGTGATGGGGTAACGCGGTTGTGACAAGTTTTTACTTTCTACTTGACCGTCGTCATCACTTATCATAGTAACTTCTTCTAGATATATCTCCAGAATGCTTTCAATAAGAGCCTCAGTTCCCTTTATTCTTTACCATGGTATATATCTAGGTTCTTGCCCTGACTAAGTCTGATGTGTATATTCCACTCTGTCCCAGCCTCGCGAGCGCCAAAGCTCATCAGCTCATCAGCATCTATATAGCATGTGCCCCGGGAAAAAAAGCTTATTGTCAGCACGACTCCAACTCGTGGATCTTCTCTCGGCTCTATTTTCAGGTGTTTTTCCATAAAGGGAATTCAATCGATTGTAAAATATAGTTAGAAATAAATAAACTGCAGCTTACTAACATCCTTAACGTTGTCGTTTAAGCCGTGCCACAGCTCCAGAGCTCTGCGGTGTCTACTTGATTTAATTGGGGTTTTTTTAATCATAATTCCAAAGTACAGCCGTGACCACATGACACTTTTTTGTTCCCGATTGAAGTACAACTTGCATCAAATATGGAAAATCCATCACAATCATTAGCAAGGGACATCAGGGAACGGCACCTAATATCCGGCACTATTTCAATTAATGATGAAAAAGAATTATTATGGCTATTTAGATGAATATTTAGATATATGTACAGACAGAATATCAACCATCGTCAACTGACAGTTTGAAATTAACCCAATATGTAAACCTGTTAACATTTATAAGAACAATGCGCCGTATTACGTGGTCTTGTTAGTTTGGTTTCGTCCACCTCTTAGTGTCGGCTTCCAACATCGTGACAATTAGTACCAGCAGACAAGGTTCACAACTTACTCCTTCCACCAATATCGACACCTTTTCTATATACTTGACTTGACATTATCGTATATATATAAGCCCCATCAGGCAGAAATACCTAAACCTCAACCTATAGTATATATGTAGTCATTCCTTGCATGACGATTGGCGTGATTCTTCAAATGCCGACTGATGATCGTGTGGTCAAGGCCAAGCGCTAGTGCATTTATGCAGTATTTTTTATTTTGCTTTTTTTTATCCCCTAATAAAATACCATGTTTCTGTCTTCGGCGCCTTCTTCGGACCATTGTTGACACATCCGTAATATCACCGTTCACTAAGATTTGATCCCATACGCTTCTTTCATGCTATCATTTTATCATATTGTCAATGGAGGGCAACCCTATATGAGCTTTCTCTCTGTATTTGATCTTTGACGTGACCCGGGAGCAGTCACGAGTTTGAATGCATGGCTCCTTCGAGGCTTGCAGACCAACGAGGGCCATCGCCATCGACAATAGCAATGAGATATCAAACGAACCATGACATATCTCTAAGCTTAGGGGGGGGACTTTTTTTCCCCCTTGTAGCTCAACAGTCTAGTGATGATATATGTAAAATATCAATCGCTGGACGAGGCAACTGTAAGAAGCCGGCGTTAATTGATGATGCAAGAGTTTCAAAGCGACATTCGCATTGTCACATTCCTCCAATCAACCGAAAATTATTGCAAAATATACATATATACTTTGTATTCGATCGGAACTTGATCTGACAAGCCATGGTAAACAAGTAAATTGGCCAAGCTACAGCTGGCTTTGTGTCTGAGTGCGACTTGATCTATGGCTTATGTGAGACCCGTGTGATGCAGGGTGCAAGTTAGTGAAAGAGAGGGGGGATCATGAGTTTTTTTTGTCTGTCTGTCTGTCTGTCTATCCTGGCTAGGGACTAAGTGTCTTCTCTCTCTCTCTCTCTCAGTAAATCTCTTAGTTTACTTGTCGCTGCAGTTCGGTTGGTACCATTAAGGATGCTAGAGATATGACGATAGTGGTCAGAGGTTGGCGATGAGCGGTGTTGAGGCAATGGAGCGGAAGGGAAAAAGGAACAGATCCATCAGGCTGTATTTGACTGTGCCGCCCTGGTGCTTCGCAATGGCCTAATTGAGGTTGATGATGTTTATGTCTATGTAGATGGAAGAGATTTGGAGTATGGAGATGGATCTGTTTGTTCATGCGTTTTGTCTATGCCGATATCAATAAAAAAAAACCTTATCATGGGGCTGTAGTAATGAATCATCTTCATGACGCGCGATATTGATGTCATGAGTTATATCTTGCCACAAAAATCCATTATTTTGTAAATGACGTGGAACAAACTATAGGGTTAATTTAAACAGGGTCACCAATACGCTCCACCTCACTTCATTGGCTCAAAATTAAAGTTGATATTGTCCTTGTGATCAAGATACTTCGTCTGTTGACATCCCATAGCTTGCCATTGTACCAACTCAGTTGCCCTCCATTTGGACCAGAAAGATAGCTTTATTCAAGCGCCTGAAGATCTTGACACCCAATAGATGTCCAACTTGTTCATGTGGCCTTATTTCCCCAGATATATGATGATGGGAAGGCGTGTACTGTTTTTTTGTTTCAAACAATAATTTTGGGACAACAATAGCAGGGTCGATTTATAAATATAGACACGGAAATCATTGAAATATACGTCGGTCTTTGATGTGTGCTATGATACAAGCTTCAATGTCAAAATTATAGTTGTTGATTCAATGTACCAGAAATTCGGACCACTCCTGAATAACATTCATGCTGATATATTCATTCTACTTAACAGGCACAGCGTCATGAGACAATGGATTGGTTTAACAAATATGTTTGCAAGCGCTCATCATATCACCAAAGTCTGTTCTCATGCATTATTCTAAGAGGCACAGAAAAAAACAAAATAACAGGTCAAGTGATGCATCAATAATTGGCCAACAACTAATATGATCGACCAACGTAAGAAAGGGGGGGAAAACGTTTATCTGATTATCATTTGTACAAGAATAGTCAACGCGGCTGCAAAGTCCGGGTTTTGCTAAGTGATTTTTACAAGGGGGTGGATTTAAACAAGTTTAAATTCCAGTTTAGATTTAATGGATTGGTTGGAGGAGGAGACGGATGCGGGCCGTGTTTGGACAAACAGAGAAGCAGCAGATCAGATTGACTTTCCATCAAACGAGTGGTCGGTTTGTGACTGTTGTGTCAATTTTTACCGTGGTCATCTAAAAATTAGATTATATCTCTGTGGTTCTTTACTCAGAATTTGATGAAGTTAACTACTGGAGATCAGCACTATTGAATCTAGACTCGTGAATAATTAGTGACCAACTGGGCAAAAAAAAAAGAATCAAGTTGTGGTATCGAAAGTCATGGTAATCATCCCACAGATCAACTGTTTCAACCCTTTACTCAATACCAAACATCAAATCGCAAACAGACTCTTTTGTCTCTTGTTAAAACACACCTCCACGCAATCCCACATAACTATATAGCTTCTACAGTAACAATAACAACAGGGTGGAATATCCATATTCAGGCAAATCTGGATTCTCTCATGTCTCCATCCAGATACTCATCTACTAAGGGACAGTCGCTTGCGGTTCCAGATTTTGAACTGAGGCCCAGTGATGGACGAGGACACGTGAGGTGCGGTGATCAGTGAAGTTTGCTAGGGGGAGTTGTTTGCTTATTATGTGTGACGTTTGGTGTGGTTGTTCTTGTGATGTAAATTCATTATGTTATTGAGAGACGGACTTGGTGTTCGCAAAGGCCAGAAGTTATCTTCAATACAAGTTAAAGGATTGTATATATATTGCAGATGGTGAAAGCAACTGACCTTTAGAAATTACTGATGTCTCAGTGACATAATATTAGGCATAATGTGCCAATAAACTTCAATAATGCCATAAATTTCACTCCAAAGAAATAATATTCATACTTCTAAATCAACATCATATTGACTCGATTGAAGAGCCCTCCCCCTCTTGTCTCGGTTAGTGCCATCTAAAGTCACACACTTACACACACATACACATCCGCCTTACAAACATGGCTGGTCCCAGTCCCGCTTCCCCGTTTCCCGTAACAGCCCGCGCTGTAACCCTCCGTTGCCAAACAAAATCGCAACGATATTCGTTTTTGACTGATGAATGGTTCCGCAATTGAGCCGCTGAATCAACAAGACCTTGTAATATAAAATATAAATGATACAATTGTAACTTTGTATCCGCATAGTTTATTGGAGAAGCTTGATGGTGGATTTGAGTTGCTTTCGAAGCTGCGGTATTTTAAACGATTCTCTTCAAATTATTCGCCTTTTCTATTTACGACAATGAACTCTTAGCATTTAAAATATAGCCCCCATGATCTTGCAGTCCTGCAATACTCCGACGATATATCGATAAAATCCACTCCTCTGAAACCCTCATTGCCCCTTTAACCCCATTTAACCCTGTCGATAAATAACATCACCCCCCCCCCCCTCTCCCCCACTCGTCCCGTCGATATTACCGCCCCGACGAAGAAAATATCCCCTTAGCACGCCCGTGACCTTGATATTGGAATATATATTACTATTTCAAATAGATTATTTATCTGAAATCACATTCAAATGAGGCATCAACGGACACCTTCGAACCTTAAAAGAAACAGCGATGTTTATCTGCTACCAAATCCATCGTGTATCACCGCTTCGGAAACATCCCATTCACATCTGCCCATGTTTTTGTATGCATCATGAAATACATGCAACAGAAAAAAGTACGCCATAACAGATGACGGTGATGGTGGGCTACATAGCATGTTGGTTGGAGCATTGGCATTCAGCTTTTCGTCATATATGTCCATCATTTAGGGGCCGCGATGTTTTTGTCAGGCCGCTGGCCCAGATATTCTCCAAATTCCATTATTCAATAAACTAACCCTAATAATACATATTTTTCACGTTATTGCTGCTTACAACTGATCTTTCGCTGGAGGATTCCGTCCATAAGCCGTAGCCCCGGCACGCTTCCGCGATCCCTCCTCCGAAAGCCCCCTGTAGCACAATATGTTGTGCGTGCACATCTGAAGATGGCCATTTTCAATTTTCTGTATAACCACTAGTATCTAGCAAGAGCTAGAATAGTTCCCGTGCCCATGATGGTCCATCATGTGTTTTGGTTTCTCTTTTGTTAAAACGTGGGACCATGGTTTTGTCCCTGTATGAATGTCGGTCCGCTGACTGTTTGTAGATGGAAACGGAGAAATCAATTGTCAGTGATGGATATTTGGGTTAATGAAGCGCGGAGGTGAGATCTTACTGACTGCATGTGATCTATATAATTGTCGCTAGGAATAGAGAGAGCTGCATGATATGAGCTATCATTTTGATTATGGGATTATGATGAAGGTAAGACATCACCCTATACATGAATTCGATTTCACTGCAAAGCTGGGGACGCCTACTTACTCAGTGCTGTCAATAAATTATCGCAGGTATCGACGATAAACGACAAATAATCACCGCCTATCTTACCATAACTACTCGTCTATCACCTTCTCGTCTGATTTGACAACTTAGTACTATCCACTAGGAAGGAAGGAGAGACATTAATATCTGCTCAGAAGGTCGCGTGATTATGATAGGGACTGTAAATCGAGGTAAAGAGGTGACTTTCATCGGCAAATAATTTTGAATTGATTCTTGATGCTAATTCTTAATATTTGTGTGGAGCTCAAAGACAATTAAGCCACTACACAATGCCTAAAGATATGATTTAGTTGACTTGAAGTCACAGCATCTCCAACCTTTTATCCGTCAAAGAAACAGTAAAAAATTCACTCCTACTGTAGCAAAATTATCAAATTAACAATCGCAAACTCTGCCCGTGATCTTCTGTCCCATATGACCGACCGAAACAAAGCATTAACAAACCTCCTTTTTGACCACCATCTCGCCACTTCTTCAAAATGATTCCTGGGTGGTCATCAGTCAACCAAGAGAAAGAAAAAAAATCAGTGTCGAAAGCCCTTCCACGCGCCGACGTAACCATCTCACATGCAATGCCAACAAAGTCGACACCCTCTTTTTGAGACCCTGGTTCTTATCTCAAATAAAGAAAGAACTTGTATGTAACCCTTCCTCGTCTTGCACTTTCCCCTTTAATCAAGAGAAAAACCTAGTTCCGCCGATCAGTAACCCTATATTCCTTCCCATCAAAGAACTACAAAAGAACTCTTTTCTCATTTCATCCTATTCAAAATATCCAAAATACCAGGGATACTACCATCCATCTTCGCCAGAGGAATTGTTTTCTCGCCAAATAAACACATATCCATGTTACTCTTTGCTTATGTGATCAACTTAGGGCACAAATGGAGGGTCAGCTGGCCATCCCAAATAGGAAGATCCGAGCAAGCACAGGAATGGCCTGTTGACCTGTTTGGGAAACAAGTTGTGGCATAGGAGGGGTGTGGCGGCGGCGGTTGGTGGTGGCCCGGAGAGAGAAGGTTGTCAGAAGAGGATTCCGGGGATCAATGATGGAGGAGCAGAAGAAAAAGAAGAAGGGATGGAGTTGGATGATTGAAGGAAGGAAAGGAGAGGAACAATCGAATTTGGTAATTGCTGTTTTTTTTTTTGGGGGGGGGGGATGGTTGGTGAGGGTTTAAAATTTCAAGTGGAGTGTGGGGTTTTGGGGGATGTGTGATTGAAGGAATAAGGCGATGATGGTTTGAGTAGGTATCGTGATGGGCGAGTCAAAGAGAAGATAGTGGCTGTTAATTTGAGGCCTGATGGTATTATGATTTGGGCCATTTGACCGGGTTGTTTTTTTTTCGATTTGATTTCAGCTAAAGTCTGTATAATGCTTGCTTCTGCTGATCTATAAGACAACCGACAGACTTCTTTCAGCGCGGGACAATAATAGAATAAGACATCAGAATTCCTCACTAAATTTTACTAGCGCTGTGTTCATTGCGTGCATCTACATAGATCAAAGAGTCTGTGATAGTTTCAACCCCAAATCGAAAATCTGGGTGTAAACTGGTCATTTAACGATATCCCACACACGCTCGGACAACCCCCACTTGCAAAGTCCATTCATTCGCCCACTCAATCCACGCCCCCCAACCTTCCCAGATCGAAAATCCCAAGTTTTTTTTTGTTTTTTATCAATAAGAGAGTGCAACTATGTCTGTGCCAAGGAGCTTCTAGAAAGGCATGACTTGCTTGCTGTCGGTATTCTGTAAACTCGGCCATTTATATGGATGTTTGACCAGAGGCACTTGATATCTATTTGCCTACATATCCATCTTACCAAGCAATAAACTTGTATATTATCGGACAGTGGCAACATAGACACTTGAGGGCTCGGGATGCATTGTTCATAATGCCATGCCTCAAGGAAACGCTACTCCCTTACAGGTTTCTCCATCTCTTAATCCGGTTCTATAACTGTCCTCACTGCTTCTCGTATCTGTTCATTCATTGTGATTATGATAATCTATGTAGCTAGTTAGCTTACTTTCACAAAAGATACTTTCATGTCTATGATATATAGATACCGATACTGCTTTACGAGCTTATGGCAAAATGGCGAACACGGTCTGTTCATGTCGTTTTGCACACGCATTATTACATAAGCATAACCACCTACCGCTATCTGCATCTAGAAGCAGGGCCGAATTTGAGGTCCAGAGAGGGATCGTGACTTATGTGATGGTGATTCTTTCCACATCGGCTGCTGAATGTTCTGCCTGCACGTCATACAGAGAGACTGCAGCCCCAGAGCCCGCATATGTGTACATATGCACCGTGCCCTATGATAAGACTCAAACCAGGAAGAAAAAAAGTAGATCGTGGGAACTTTTTCCCTTTTGGCTACAGACATTGTCTCATTATCTATGTAGCCTCTTAAGATAAAACCTCGCTGTCGGGTTTCTCCTAACCATTAGTCCATGATCCAACCGCTCACAGCACTTGAAGTTAATTCTGACACGATCGTGTGCTGATCTAATTCACGTCCTTTATCGTCAGGATGGCCGTCAACTTGATATATCTCGTATCAATTCACATCTTACCCACCGCATCGTCATTTTTGGCGGTCTCACAACCCATCCGCTGAACTAAGGCAAAGCAATCCACAGACAAATAAAAACAAATCACCCATATTCTATCTTCCCCGATACATCACCAGTCATCCAAAACGTCTCAGCCATCATTGCCCATATGTCAGAACAAGCGAGGAAGGGGCCTCATCATCAGCACACCACACCATACAAAGGAGCGTGATTTGTCTTTATTGGTTCTTTTGTTTGACGGAGCTAGCATATAGTGAGAACTGTGGAGGCACTTCTAGAAGGGGAGAAAAGATAGAACGCTGCGATGAGTGGTGGTATATGGAGGTACAAGAAGTCATTTGGACGGTTTTGCAAGGTCTATGTCTCTGAGGCGGTGGGACATTCGTTAAAGCTTAGAATGTTGCAGTGTCATAATGTATGGGTTGAGTTGACGGGTTGTCAAAGGTGTGGCTCTGGATATGGAATAATAAGAGCAGAGCAAAGCAGAATAGAGATTTGCTGGTTTTACACACGGATTGGGGTGGGTTCAGTCATCTATTGTAGAAGCTTTCGGAGTCTGAGACCATCCGGGATCCGATAGGATGGATTGAGTTCGTCTTATTTTTTGCCATCGTGATAATATGCGTCATGTACATACATATGTATGTGAATATATTTAGCAGCAGATAGCACCATGTAAACCGAATATTACTTGTCAGAGGGAGAAATATGCAGAGATGCACATGATCACCAAGCATTTCGCTTCCCGCGTTGTTTTGCCACATCTTTGTCCATCGTCAATATGCATGTGGCGAACCATTGAATTTGTTTATTCTCTCTTTTTTTTGCCTCTGTCCTTGGGCAAAAAAAAACTCACACGAGATCAGGCCTCTCCACACTCACTAAACCCCTCAAACATCCAGGATTCCCCAGAGTTCCCCCCACGCATACTCCGAAACCCGACAATCAAGACAATGAACCATTTTTGGTTTCTGCTATCACCTCTCCAGATATGACAGATATGATGATATTAATCAATACAAAGTTTGGGTGACGATGGAGGAGGAAAGTACTCTTCCATTTGTCCGGTGGGTGTTTCTAGGTGAGTGAGGTAGAGGTTTGTCTGGTAGTTGGACAATCTCGATTTCCCCGGAAATGGGCCGGTGATAAAGTACAATATGATAGGGTGCTTTCCTCTATAAAAAGATGGACAAATCAAAAAGAACAAAACCAGTGCTTTTAGTGTAGTATTGTACAATGTACAGACTTCTTGGTGTTACATTGATATCGACCTTAGGAGTCTTTGGGTACCGGGTTGTGAATACAGAGATTTGACATGTGGATATTGCAAATCCATTGGGTTGTGAGGAGGGTGGCAGAGTTACTTTCTGGATGCTCTATGACGTCGTTGATTGAGGACAGATGACTTTGACTTTTACATATATAGTAGCATAAGTTATAAGTTTATTGTCTGTTATCTATCAGTGTCTTTAGGTAAGTGAACTAGGATTGAGCAAGAAATCCTAAATACATCAAATTCTGACTTGGATGCTCAAATAGGGTTGGAACGTTGATACTCGGAAATCAATAAGACATGTCTCGAACTCAGATAATTGTCACGCTTCATTATAACTCTCAACGTCAACTCGATATCGACTCAATCACTCACTCTATTACGATTAGCTAACCCAATAGCCCAACCTTCATTTACCTCTCCAACTCCGCCATCATCTGATCCGTCCTTCATCCGTAGAGCCTTTCCCAAGTCACGGCTCGTCACTACCGAGTCTCCGTCTAAACGCGTGCTTAATGACGGCAGGCTTGGGCCTGCTGGAGGTTGATGGTATCCCGGGGGTATTGGGTTGGATGCAGTTCAGGGCGGAGGTTGGCCCGGGCAGAGAGGAGAGAGTGGAAGATGGGGGTAAGAGTACCGATGGGGTGGTTAAGGTGTTGAGCAAGAATCTCAGATACTTGATGATGATTGTGACTACAGGGATATGTCCGATTGTTGAAGGGGATAAGTTATTTACACATGTGATCAATGGTGACCATCACGACTCGGGCATTATTCTTACGTCGTTATCAACCATCGTCATCGTCATCGTCATCGTCATCGTCATCGTCATCGTCATAGTCTCCCCACGCCTTCAATATTCACCCACTAAGATTGGTCTCCCAGACCCAGTCAATCCCCTGTCGTCAATCCCCTGTCCCATGAACTTGTGATCTAAAGCTTTGGCCTTCTCACCAAATGCAAGGAATCTCGCAATGCCAACACTTGCATCAAACAACACGCTCCCCTCCCTCTTCCTACGTCGTCAACTTGCATCGTAACCGCTGTCTAATGAGCTAAACTTTTTATCTCCTTGCTTTCTTTTATATCGCCACTATATACACCAGCAAAGACTTAACAAAACAAATCATGTTTTTGTATGATACTCGTGCAGATAAACGTTTTTCATGTCATCTGCGGTGACTGACTGCGCTATTTTGTCGATGAATCCGTAAACCCTAACATCAGAATTTTCCCGATATCTTCACTACTTCGAGTCACAAGATTTTATGGATCTATGTGATTGAGTATTTAGTGGAGGTGATGGCGTCGTTGTGTGGGGCTGTTCGTCACTTGGTTTCGGTTTGTGGTGTGTCAACCCGGTGAGGATCATGAACGCAATACAGTATTGGGCCGTCTATAATCATTCCAAAATATTTAATAATCATAAATAGCAGATTCATCACCTATTGTTTGGCCCCATCGCCGATCATCAAATACAAACAAGAAAAAAAGGAACAAAAAAAGAATCCAGAAGCCACTTCCCTCTTCTCCGCTAACCTTTTCGGGAACTTGAAGGATGGTCATCCCAGTTGCCATCGGTTCCGTTTTTGGCCGGGCAGCATGTTTTGGCGACCGCCGGTTTACTCCCTCAAGTGGCAGCTTTTTAGTGGGGAAACGGCCTTTGTTGCTGAAAAAAGTGGCTGGCGTTTTATTGCCAGTGTATATGTGTGTGGCCATGATGGTATAGTCTCATTCATTAGTTTGAAGTGGTGATTGTGACATGGCTGGTGGCGTGACGAGCCAAGTAATTCATATCCTCATATCATTGAATTATACAGTTTTTGAATACTCACACATGTGTAAAGACACACTCATCAATTCTCACGATCCTTAACTCTAACTCTTGCACCTAATCTCCAATAACATCGGCTTTGGGCCAAACCCACCAACTTGGAGAATCCCTCACCTAAAACCCACTGAAACCCAGGCCAACTTTGCCCTGTTCTATTTCTCCTTCAGCACCCTCCTCCAGCACCTACTGATCCCAAAATACAACATCAAGAAACCCGTCCATGTAAACCTATACCCACCCTTCCTTCCACCGTTTTATTATATTTTCTTTCCTTTTCTTTTCCCCTGTCCACATCTGGCTATGGCGTTTGTCAATTCGGCCCGGTACAATTTAGCACTTGCCAAGCTGCTGGGTCCTTAGATGAATGGAGATGGATAAATTTGGGGAGGGTGTGTTCGATTAAATTAGGGTTGTGGGTTTATGTAGCGTTGACGGGCAGTTGTAACCTGAAGTGGTTGAAGATGGTGATACAAAGATTGGAGAGAGTATGCAGGATATCCATATATGGCAGTTGCTACATAATGAGAGTATACAAAGGTAACTACTCAAGTCTGTGCTGTTGTTGTTTGTGTCACTCCGGGGGTTGTCCTGAGTTGCACAAGCAATCTGTCGACATGTTTTTGAATTGCATTCTGCCTCAACACTCCTACTTGTGATAGCAAATGTGCCTGACTGACTGAGTTCACTTTAAACCACATCAACTTGGTGAGTTGCATCGAATGGTCATTCATGAATACTTCAGTGATTCTTTGTCCGACCTACTGACAGCCCGTTTGTGACGGCCACCGTCACTTGAAGACTTGGTCACCACCAGTCCCGACTTCATGATCTCAATTGTGAATCTTCCCCTCATACTCATCTTGCATGTGCCCATGTTCTGACATGCGTTTTTACACACATCATGACCTGCGAGTCCATCTCCCAGCCTAACTATCTACCCCATGATATCCATATGCGGCCCCATCCCACCACTTACTATTCACCATCATCACATAAGTCACCACCCCACAGCCTCACTTTCCCAACATCTAACAATCTCCCTCTTTGTCTTCTTCTCTCACTGCCCTTTTCCTCCTCTCCTCCACGCAACCCCCACCCACCCGCC